>ML682035.1:11591968-12014195 GCA_007922195.1 Podocnemis expansa
TTAGAGCTGTACCTGGGACATCAAGACTTCAAAGAGAAACAGCTGAACTCGAATTAATATGCAAGCTAAATTCTGTGAAAGCAGGACTCAATCGAGACTATGGGTTCTTTTCCCATTACAAAGGGTAATTTGACTTCAGGCTTCCCATGGTTTGAGCCTGTAAACTGCTCTGATTTGCTGTTACTTTATGACCTGATCCTATGTTTTACACCCCCTTGCATTTAGTTTCATTCCTTTCTGTAAGTTCACCCATCTTCGAAGCATCTGAGGAAGTGGGATCTTCTCCCACGAAAGCTCATGCAAAAAATAAATCTGTTAGTCTTAAAGTGCCACACAACTCCTTGTTGTTTTTTTCAGCGTACCAAGACTGCATGCAGCAGTCAAACCAGTCCCCTACTCCTATTCACCACTCCCGTTTATGCATCAAGGGTTTTTATCACAGCATCCCACTAGCTCCTTTTGCATTGCTTGTCCACTGTGACCACTAAATCTTTTTCAGAACCTCCACTTCCAGGATACAGTGTCTCATTTGGTAGGTCTAGCCTGCATTTCTCATCTCTAGACACACGACCTTGCACAGGGCTATCCTCAAATGAATTTTGTTTTAACAGGTGCTAGCAGCAAAGCAACCCAGATCACTCTCTGTCCCATCCTCATGATTGCCTACCCCTGATCTTTGTGTCACAACTGCCTATTTGATCAGCAACAATATTGTATTTTCAGAACTTTGAATAGCACCAGGCCAAGATACCAATCCTTGCAGAACCCCACTAGAAACACCCCCATTCACTGATGACGCCTCATTAACAATGCCAGCTTGAGACTGGTCAGTCAGACTTTAAACCAGTTAACATGGGTTTATATTGCATAGTGCTAATTTTGTAATGAGACTATCATGTGGGATTAAGTCAAACACCTTACAAACATCTCAGCACATTAATCTACAGTTACCTTTAACAAAACTTGTAATATCAAAGAATGAAATCAGATTTGGTTATGTTCCAAAAAACCACATTGTCTGGGATTAATATATTTCCATCCTTTAATTCTCTATTATTTGAATCTTGTATCGGTTTTTCCATTATTTTGCTTGGGACATGTCAGGCTAACACAGAGCTTGACAAATAATATGTTTCTGGTCACCATGGTGACCAGTTTTAGCAGCCCATCACCTAACTGCACTGCAGAAATGTATTGGAGGAGCACCCTCTGGAGACCAAAAGTAAGACTTCTGGCATCTAGCTGTGAGCCAATTTTGTCCACCCCAGGCTACCAATACAGAGGTAACTGGGTGAAATATATAGGCTTGCAATTTAGAGGAGGTCAGGCCAGATAACATAATGGTCCCTTGTGTCCTTAAAGTATGTGCAGTACTTACAGCAGTAGGTAAAGCTGTGATCTCCGGGTCAGACCCAGAATTACCCGATCATCCCACTTGCCCTTTTTGAATATTGACGCAATACCAGTGCTCTTTCACCTTTTTATTCCCTGCTGTGAAGAAGAGTAGCGGGAAAGCAATTTACCCACCCAACATAGTGTGGTGTTACCGACTGGTCCTGCGACTGAATCATTCAACAAATACAGACGCAACTTACTCACTGATTTACAGTAGAGCCTAATGACTCCAGCTGCAGTCAAGGCCTGTTCAGTGTCTATACAGCACTGACCACAACGAGAGACAGATAGTCACTGCTGTAAAGAGTCTGCCCCCTAAACAGACAAGACAGACGGAGGGTGGATGAGGAAATGGAAGCACAGGGAAAAGACTTGCCCAAGGTCACAAAGCAGGTCGGTGGCAGAATGAAGAACGGGACCAAGATCTCCCGGCTGTCGGTCTAGTGCTCTCTCCACTGGGCCACAATGCCGCCTCTCATACATTGATACCAATGACGTAGAGAAGTGGAGCTCTCACTGTCAGTGGCTTTTCAGAAACTGACAGTCAATACCCTGGCACGTGGGGAAAAGACAACGCAAAGTGGAAGAAATCAAACTTACAATTTTTGAGGAGGATAGGAGAATCCCCAGAAAGCCCCATTTCTCCTGTTATTCGCCTCCACGATCCACCAGACCCATAACCCTTCCCTCCAGTGACACTTAGCTCTGCTTTTGGGCTGGCTGACAGGAGTAACTCGAGAGCCAAGGCAGGCACTCTCTGCCCCATCCTCTGCCGACCCCAGGCCCGAGTGTGTGGCCTGACAGAGAGAGGGGTGAAGCTCACCCTGCAGCTGTGTCTCGACAGGACGGACCTCCAAAGAGCCCCACTGGGCCAGCCTGAACTCAAATGCAAACTTTGTGATAGTTAGCACAGCCAGTGAGTCAGACAACTACAGACCACCAAGAGCTTTGGCCTCAGAGTATACGCTAGATTGTCACAACTGTGACACACTGGTGTGCTGTACTTGTGACCCCCCTCTTTCTCCTCTCCCCATTCACTCCAAACGGGTTTCTGTGCCGTGCTCTCCTCCCATTGCCGACGCAGTCTCAGTGCCAGATAGCTCTGTCCTCGGAACAGGGACAAGAAGAAAAATCATTCTGGGAAGGCAGAGAAATAATCGAAAGGGGCTTGGAAAAACTGGCTGATAACAAAACAAGATTAAGTTAGAGAACTGGGAAGCTCACTGAACTGAGGAGAAACCATGGGAAACAGATATTCAATGGGAAGGAAAAGACTGGAGAACAGCAATTTTAAAGAAATGGAACTATCCCAGAGAGTCGGCAGGGGTGAGGAATAATAACTGTATATAGCAGGATGAAATTAAGAAAGGGAGAATTTAGGCTAAAAAGAAGAAACCACATGATGTTAATGAAATCTATCTAGCTGCAAACAAACTAGGAGTCCTTTGGCACTTCTAAAGACTAACAAGTTTATTTACTGCACGAGGTTTCCTGAGAGAAAATTCCACTTCACCAGAGCATCTAACGAAGTGGGATTTTCTCCCACGAAAGCTCATGCAATAAATAAGTGTGTTAGTCTTTAAAAGTCCCTAAGGACTTCTTGTTTGTTTTGTTGAACTAGACTAACATGGCTATCCCTTTGTATCCAGCTGCAGAGTAGACTCCTGAACAAAAATGGTGGGCACGTCATTGCTTCTGAATTAGATTCAACTGGGTAAAAGCACTGGCAAATCTGAATTAGGGAACAAATGCACATTGCCTTAGAGCAGTGGTTTTCAAACTATGGGTCAGGACCCAGTACTGGGTCACAGATCCTCAGGCACTGGGTCGTGGCACCCCTTGCTGCCACCACCAAAAGACTGGAATGCGTTGCTCAAAGATGTAATTGTTAAGTTGCGGGCATAAATGATGTTTTTCCAGCTGGATCCTGAGGGAAAAAAGTTTGAAAACCACTGCCGTAGTGAGGACTCTTTTCTACCTCCAGATCTGTCAATCATCTGCTCTCTTTGTCTCTACTAAACTAACAAGGAATTTGGTGGCACTTTCAAAGACTAATAAATGTATTTATCATATGAGCTTTCATGGCAGAAAATCCCACTTCATCAGCTCTAGCTTTGTAACATAACCCTATAAATTGTTTAGGTATAACGTTTGTGCAGAAGATCCATTGCTTTGTTCAGAGCAAAGCCCATTTCTCCTGCAGAGACACTTAAAAAAAAAAATACTTTAAGTCACTTTCCAACCAAAGTCTGAGAGAGCAAAAGGCTGGCATTTTCCTGCTGCACCACTACCACATACAACAGAAGCACCAAGCTGCAGTCCCTGCCCATCCTCATAGTGGTGCCAGCAACCGCAGAAGTGGACGTGTGGAACACAGAAGCCTTATAAACAGGAGCCAGTCCTGATCGGTGCTGGATGCTCTCTTGAAATCAACAGAACTACTCCAGATTCCCCCTTGTGCAACTAGGATCTCAACTGATTTTCAGTTATTCTATGGGAACAAATATTTATTTACAATTTTCACATTCCTCCACAGTTTTCATAGAGGCAAATCCAGCACCCGCCACCCTGTGCAGCAGAACCAGGGTGATCCCTCTGTGCAAGGGGTGGAAAAGCAACTGAATGGTGAGTGTGACCTGGTATTCTCCTTCTGCAAAAATGCAGAGGATGTAGGAGGGGAAAGGGCATGGGTAAGCCAAGAGCTCTGTCTCTGCACGGATCCCACCACTACCCCATCCTCCATGTGGACCTGCACAAGGGCCATGTGTAGAGAACATCAGCTATTAGGGTTTAGCAGCCCCAATTAATGGTTCTGCAGTTACTTCACTGCCTGGGGGTTGAGGTAGGGCCCCCGCCTTACAATCTCTATGTACATCTCCCCAGCACTGGATGTCAAAAGAATTTCAGACCCTGGAGCCACCATATGCTCCCTGTTACAGGAGTGGAAAGGTAAAATTATTGACTTAAGCAGATTTTCCCCTCCTTTACACTTGTGCAACCAGGAGCGGAACACAGCTTTTAAACTGCTGACTCTACTATTTATATTTTAAAAGAAAAAAGCTTTTCAATTCATCTCTTAATATAGCCATTCAGCTGATTCACTGATAGTTGCAAAGCAATGATCAGATCAATTACTATTTCCCCTTACTCACTTCAGTCCCATAGAGCAACAATTTGCAGGAGTTTGTGGTTACTTTAACTATAGTAAGCATTAAGGGTCAAATCCTCTGGTGGAGTAAATCAGTGTCACTTTAGCAATATAAACCAGCTAGCAATCTGGCCCAGGAATTTTTCACCTATACCTGGCTCTTAGGTGCAAGGTGACTTAAATGTTGCATTGTTAATGATACTTTGAATGTACGTAGCATCTTTCGTATGAGGATCTTAAAGCAATTTGCACAACACGAAGTAAAATTTAATATTAATCCATTAATTGTGATTTAATTATAACTACAAATTATAGATACAAATGTAACTTTTAATATTAATCTGTTAATTGTGATTAATTATAACTATAAAATAGACACAAATAGATATAATATTCAATATTAATCCTTTAGTTGTGATTTATTTATAGATATGAAGTATAGACACTAATAAATATAATTAAACAACATTCAATATTATTTAATCAATCGTGATTTAATTATAACTATAAATTATAGATCTAAATATAATTAAATATAACATTTAATATTAATTGTGACTTAATTTTAATAGAACAAACTAGAAATCAATTACATTTTAAAGTTCACTCCCATACACAAGACACCTATGATACTGGTCAAAAAATTTTATAAAAGTCACATCATAAAGACCTCGGTGTAATCTAGTGCAGTGGTTCTCAACCCATGGCTCACTGGCCACTTCTGGCCCAGCCAGCCCAGTTGTGGCCCATGTGACATCCTCAGGGCCATGCAGACACAGTGTGTCTATACCAGTGTTTCCCAACCGGTGTGCCATCAGGTCTCAGCAAGCGTGCCACAAAATTTTTTGAAAAACTACTCAGACAGCTCTGGAGTGGATCAGTGGCTCATGAATATTCATGCGTTCATTTGGAAACTATGTAGTGGTGTGCCTCAAAATTAATTAAAAGTAGCAAGGTGTGCCACAGCGGAGAAAATGTTGGGAACCACTGGTCTATACACACACACACACACACACACACACACACACACACACGATATATAGTGTGTGCATGTGGCTCGCACAGCACACAGAGCACTGCACATGCAGCCCGACACGATAAATGGGCTGAGAACCACGGACCTAGTGTAGCAGGTACACAGAGGGGTCACCCTGTCCTCACACTACAGATGGAGAAAACGGAGGCCTAGAGAGGTGAAGTGACTTTCCCACAGTCACCCAAAAGTTGAGTGTAAATCTCCTAGTTAACAACCTAACACGCTATCTGCACTTGGCTCACAACACTGAGCTCAGGTTGTTTCTTTTTTATCCAAAGGTGCTTTCTCACCTAAGTTAAAGCGTCCAGCACACAGAGCACTGTACTGCAGCTTCGTATCTATCAAAAACAAGCGTACAGTGGCACCTTAAAGACTAATAAGTTGCTTTGGGCATAAGCTTTTGGGGGTTGCAATTCACTTTATCAGAATCAAGTGGGTTGCAGCCCACGAAAGCCTTTGCCTGAAGAAATCCGTTAGTCTTCAACGTGCCACAGGACGCTTTGTTGTTTTTACTGTATACAGTTTAACATGGCTCCCCCTCTGGAATTTGTATACATCACTTCCTAAGGGTCTAAAGCCTACAGATCTGGATGCAATTTCTGGCTCTGCCACGAGCTCTTTAGGTGGTCTTGGACAAGTCACTTAGCTTCTCTGTTTACATACTTGCAAACAGGGGCATTGTGAAACTGAATTCAGGAATTCTTAATAAGCACCTGTCTGAGCTTCAGATGGAAAGTTCTGTACAAGTTATTACTTAGTAACCCATTATTTTTGAGTGGGGAAATGTACTGAGCACTGCACATGCAGAAAGAAGAAAGATTTGAGTTAAATTATATTAGCAACAAATCCTACAAGAGCTACAGTGTCTGCACAATCCCTGAGTAAGCTCCTTAAGGAAACATACTTACAGTAAGTGATGGCTAATACTCCCATGAATCATACCCGCTTTTCTGTTAAACAAATATGCATATTTTGTGTGCCAGACTCCTAATCAAAATAACTGACTCAGTTCTGCACCAACTGGACATTCACAACACAAACACATTACTTCACTATTGCTCAACATGGCACGTTCTCCTCTGGCATTCTGCTAGAAGCCTTGTAGGGCAGTTATTTCCCCATCAGCTGGGAATGCAAAATCACGAGGTCTTCTGCTTAGAACCCCTTCCCCACCGCACCCCCAGTCAATTCTTCATTTCATCTATAGTGTTCGTCTCTTATGTTCACAGAACACGGAGAGAGACATTAGACAAAGCCACACAATACTCTTCATGGAAGGCTGCAACGTGGCACTACTTTATTTCTCAGAATTCTGAACCAAAACTCACAGGAATCCCAGTGCTTCTGGATCCATGTCTTAAAAGACACAGCACAAGATAAGCCATGTGTTGGTTTCTGTTACAGACCATCAAATTATACTAAAACAGGCTGACCAGCTCCTTAAGCAAATATCTGTTACTTCAGGCCTCACCAAATCCATTTGTGGTTGCCACAGAGACCAGTTTTAGTAGCCTGTCACCTAGCTCCTCTGCAGAAATGTAATTGAGGAGCACCCTCGGGTGACCAAAAGTAAAATTGCTGGTGCCTAGCTGTGAGCCAGTTTTGTCTACGCCTGTATTATGTGTGGTAGAGAAACTGTATTATCGTTGTAGACTTTAGCCTGAGTGACAGATGCTAGAATGCCATTGCTGACAAGACGAAAACGTACATGAAATTTCTAAAAAAAACATTAACAGATGATAATTTCCTAACCCAAAAGTGTTGTATCCAACATCATGGAAATATCTATCAAACCTCATCCCATCTAATAGAAAGGAATTCGTCACAGAACAAAACAAATCAGTAATTGTTTAGGTGCAATTGCCAGAATCTGTTTGCACATAACAGATGCTATCAAGATAAAGTCCCAACTAGTAATGTATATACTCGGCAGGGCCGTAACTACATCAGGACGAGTGGGGCTTTGTCCCGGGTGCACCGGAGCAGTTCCACTGAGCTGCTCCATTAAAGGGCGCGTTCCTTGCCTCTTGCTACAGGCACCAGCCATTGTAAAGAGCGTGTTCCAATGGGAATGCACCAAATTCTTTAGTTACAGCTCTGACACTTGGTACTTTAAAAAGGCAAATTTCACAAAGCAAAAAACAGTTATGAATCCAGTCAGGTGGAAAGAAAAATGAACCAATTAAAAATATTTTAGTAGATGCCCCAAAAGCAACAATCAAAACAGAAGAGTAGAGTGGTAAAAAACAAAAACACAAAAACAAAACAAAACAAAAAGACCCTCCTTAGAGGAGAACTGAAAGCAGAAATGAAAAATATAACAAAGGAGGGAAAGGGCATATATATAGCAATGAATTTTAATTAGATTCTAGAAACTGAGAAAAAAATGGATAAAGAAACCAAAAAGCCCAAGGAGAAGTTTATGGACCGCAGAATTAAGAACAAGGAAGAATTGTCTTATGTATTTTGGGAGCCAAAGGAATCCTAACATTGGTCTGTTATTAGACGGAAGTGGTAGAATTGTTGATAATCAAGAAAAGGCAAAAATATTCAATCAATATGTGCTGCACTGGGAAAAAAGCCAGATGATGAATTCATACAATAAGAACACAAGAACAGCAATATCAGTCAGATCAATGGTTCATCTAGCCCAGTATCCTTTCTTATGATGGGGGCAATGCCAGGTGCTTCAGAGGGAATGACAGAACAGGTAATCCTCAAGTTATCCATTCCCCATCAACCTCTCCCATCTTCTGGCAAACAGAAGTTAGGGACACATCAGAGCATGTTAAACAGTAGCTGTTAAAGTAAGACATTTTTAAAAATCAGCAAGTCCAAATAACTTTTATCCAAGGGTTTTTAAAGAGCGTGCCAAGCAGCTCTGCTCCATTAATCTTGTTTTTAAATAAATCTTAGAATATTGAGGCTGTTGCAGAGGCCTGGAAGAAAGCTAATACTATCATAATATTTTAATGAAGAGTGACCTTAATTCTAGTCAAATTAATAATGTCTGATACAAGACTCAATTAATGAAGAATAAAAGACAGTAATATATCAATTAACGTGGGTTTGTGGAAAACAGATCTTATCAAACTAACTTGATATTTTTTATCAGATTATAATTTTAGTTAATAACGTAACGGTGTTGGTGTAATATACTTATGTTTTGCTAACATATTTGACTTGGTACCATGTCACTTTGACTAAGGAACTACTATGATATAAAGTCAACATAGCACTTGGCATACAAGAAAGTCATAAACTGACTAACTTATACGTCTCAAAAATAATTGTAAAACAAGTAATCACCACGAGGCAGGTATGTTTCTAGTGGGTTTCTGCAGGAATCAATTCTTGTCCCTATACTGGTTAATATTATCAATGACCTGGAGGAAACATAAAATCTTAAGTGATTAACTTTGCAGATCATACAGAGACTGGTAAAGTGAAATTGGTAAAGACTAGTAATTTTCACTTTCCTCTGCAGGTGAGGACCAGGGTTACTTGTTGATGGGTTCTCTGTACACTTAAGTTTAAACCATGATTTGAGGACTTCGATAAACTCAGTCAGTCAAAGGTTAGGGGTCTATTATATGAGTGAGTGGCTGAGTTTCTATGGCCTAATTTGTGCAAGAGGTCAGACTAGATGATCAGATAGCTCCCTTCTGACCTTAAATCTATGACTGATAAATGATGAGGGCAGGGCAGTTGCACAGAATGATGTGAACTGACTGATATGCTGCACACAATCAAAAATTACTGGTATGCATTTTAACCCTGCAAGGCCATGCATAGAGGGGCAGATTCATACAGAATCCTGGAAAGCCGTGATTCTGAAAAGAAATAGGAGTCATAGACAAAACAACTGATTTCCTCTTATTCTTATTCCCCCTGCAACCTGAGGCTTTGCAGAGTGTCAGAACCAGCTCTACCCTCTATATTAGTCTCAGGGACTGGGGATATCTTCTGCAACATATTGTGTTGAGCATCTGAGTCCATGCTGGACCATGCTGACACATCCAACACCAGAAGGTCTGATTCTGATCTCGTGTGTGCTGGTCTAACTCTGATACACCACCACCGAAATCAGCTGAGTTACACTGGTGTCAAACCAGTCAAAGTGAAAAGAGAACGAAAAGCTGCTAAGCAGACCTAGAGGATGTAAATATAAAGGTGACAGGCAGTGCCAGATTCAGGCACAAGCCAAATAAGCCGTGTTTAGGGCCTCGCATTATGAGGGGCCTCACTACCCCTTCTGTTACAAGGCAGTAAACTTATTTCCCTTTATTTTTTTATGGTACGGGGCCTCTGAATATTAACATAGCTTAGGGCCGCAGCATGCCTTAATCCAGCTGTGGTGACGGGCGGTTTCTGACTGGCATTCTAATACTGAACAAAATGATAGGGGGCCACTTCTCCCGGTCCTGGGAAACCTTCTGCAATTCTGCCCAGACAGCCTGCCTGCTTCAGGATAGCTCACTGGATGGAATAGGGACATTAGCGACACCAGAGCCACCCAATCTTTTCAGCCTGAGGGCTAAACATCCATGTGTGTACAGCACCTAACACAGTGGGATCCTGGTGCGTGGCTGGAGCTCAGAGCTGCTACCACAAGGCAAAGAAATCATATTTAATAAAAGCCCAGGCGCCACAATCACTACTATATTTTCCACACAAGCAACTGTCCTGCTCTCCCACAGCTCTGCAAGGAATCAAGCCATGGGACAACCAGACCTACACTCTCCTCCATCTGTTACTGCCAAACACACACATGCAGCAGGCAAGGAAGAGCAGCTATTTAAAATCACAGCATACAGGCTCACCCAAGAGTTACTCCTGGGGCTGCCCCACGTCCTCCCCAATTCATATTCAAACTCTGCCCTTTAAAAATCACAAGGAGCAGCTCAGGAAACCCCCTGCTTCATCAGAGAAAACACATTTTTTTCTTAACACAGTTACCCTAAGTGCCACAATTTAGAGCCTGAATGTCCATAAGCGGTCCCCGGCAGCGTGCTGAAAACCCCTGAACCACACAGTGTCAGTTGAACAATGACCTAATGCACCTTCCGTAACTAGCTACTCATCCCAACTCCTGAATTTGGGCACCCTTTCCAGAGATAGCCACCCCAGAGCCTGACCTGCAGATGGCTGCAAAGCATTGAGCTAAACACTCGGAAATTTAAACCGAAACAATCCAGCCAAACCCAACACGTTCCCAGAGGAATCTAGTCTGGGTCAACACAGAGGTGGGGGTGCCATTTTCCAGGTCTTTCAAGCGCTGAAGCTTCATCGTTTTCATCCAGTTACAAAAGTCTTGTAGAAGACACACAAACAAACAAGCAAGCAATCAATTGCCTTGAAACCTGAAGCTCTGTTAGCTAAGTCCTCCTTTTAGTTATCTAGTCAAGCCACCCCCAGTATCATTTTTCAAGCCTAAAGAACAAGTTTATGTTTCAATGACCGTGGTATTCCTCTATGTTTAGCAGGCACTGCCAGCTGGGCTTTTTACTTGGCAGTTCAGAAAACCAGAATGAAAATTCTCTCTAATATCTCCACGCAACCCTTCTCTTTCGGTCACTTCTTGAAAGCTAGAACGCTTTCCTAGCATTCCCAAGGTGCTTCTCCTTAGCAGTAAACAGCACGTTATTTCAGTTTCTGTAAACATGTTTTTCTTCACAAGCTAGCCTGCTTGGTGTGCATTACACACCATGCTGGCACGCTCAGATGTCCTACAGCACAGCTTTCCACTCATACCGTAACCTTGCTGCTCACAGGGCTACAGAAAAAGGCTGCAAAATGAAATTCTGGAGGGGTTTGAGATTTCAGATAAAGAAAATCATTTTTAGGGGGCCCACTATGATTTAAAAAGAAAAAGGACTCAGCTTGAACAAGAGGATCTTCCTCTCCTCTCAAAAAAGAAAAAAAATACAATTTAATTTAGGTGAAATCTATAGGATTTTTTAGGTTTTCATTTTTTTTTTTTTAAAGCTCATTTCACAGTATATTTTCATGGCCAAATTCTGCTCTCACTCTAGGATAAATCCACTTATTTGAACAGCCAATCACCAGTAGTTGTTCTACCAGTCTCTTAGGGATGTATTTGGAAGTTTAGTTAGGCACCTGTGTTAGAAAACTTAGCTCTGAAAAAACGTAAACTAACATGGTCCCAAACCAGTGTAGAAAGACAGTCTGGCATGTTTCCTTATTTCCTGTTCCCTGACCCTGCCTCTTCATCTCTGTGTTAACTCCCATACTTCATATGTTTTTGCTTTATATATAATGTGACAGAAGGGAATGCAAAAGATGCCGGATGGACTCTACCCCAAATCTTTGAAGAAGGATCATGACCAATGATCTAATTCAGCACAGTAGAACAACTCGTGCACTCATCTAGAGTGAAGATCATAAGTGAACTCCACTTACACTTGTATAAATTTACTCTTCTGTTTCTCTGGCTGATCAGTCCTTTGCCTTTAAACACACCAATATATATGTGTGTGGGTGTGCGCGCGCGCGCGCAAAAATACAGGTCACTATTTTCAAACACGGGAGCCTGAAATCAGACAGCTAAATTCACATTTAGGAACCTAAAAAAGTCAATGTATTTTCCCAGATGCTAGGCCTTTGCAAATCAGGCCATTCATTTAGGTGCCTAGATATGGATCTAAGAACTAACTTTAGGCATCCACCTTTGAAAACGTCATCTCTGATTTCTTCTCACATTACAACAGGATATCTTACTACACAGTCACACAAAGAAGGCTACATAATCCACATCTAAATGACCCTTGTGTACATCAGCCACAGAGCTAACAGCAGCATGTGTAGAAATGAAGACAACTGCTGAGTGAAGTTAGTGAGAGACAAATCCCTCTAGTGGCACTAAGATGCAAGTGTAAAATGAAAGCCACTAAGCAGAAGCAAAACAAGCAAGGAATCCTGTGGCACTTTTAAAGACTAACAAATGCATTTGTCACATGAGCTTTCATGGGAGAAACAGTGCTACCCCTTTGGAGCCTGGCAACAAAAAGAAGCAAGAACGCATTTGCTCATGCTGTGTTTACTGAGGACTGAGAACAGCAGGGTCCCCAGAAACATACAGTCCATGTCACTTGGCATCTTAATCATAAAACTTTTACTCAGCTCTTATGTAACAAAGCTACTGGACCCATCTCATTTTTATAGCATCATTTCTTGTCATCCCTTCTTTCTTAAACCTGATGCTGACCAATGACTGAGGTCCTCTAAGACATTAGATCAGAGAGGAAGGGCAGTCATGTTTCTGAGCTTTTTTTTCCCTTTAAATTTCTGTGAGAATTTTTGCTGCTCTAAAATGTTGGACTCCGAACCCTGGGGATCTACGGATCTTAGTAACGGACTAACTTGTCTAAAGACAGTTCCATGCACAGAGCAAATACAGCTGAAAAAGCAGCTATGCAAGCTTGCCTACTAGCCATGTCCAAGAAGTACAGGCTCTTTTCCTACTCACACTGACTCCAATGTGAACAGCAACAAGTCTTTAGTTTATTTTATGTTCATATCTTACAATCGGATTCAAGAGCTTTATGACCCAAAGCACTTCATGTTGTTCTGAGATGTCAGATGCATTGTAACTTAGCTGAGCTCACAGGATCATCTTCCCAAGCGCTGTCTTATCTATTATCTTTGCTCTTTCATTTTACGTGATGTTAACTCCATCAATACCACAAGGTCTTCTCTGTAGGCATCTCGTTTCCCTTCAAAGAATATTCTTGGGGCCATTTGAGTGCCTCTGGCTTTAATGTACTGTGCCATACACTGTAACTGCCTCATAAATTATAAACGGCTACAAAGGATCCAAATATTCTCTCCTTTCCTTCACTGTTGTTTTCAGCAAATGGCGGAGAATGAGTAAAAAGAAGAACAAGCCTCCAGCTAGGCTTACTTCCATACCACCCTAAAATGTCTCATGGAATTCTGCTTGGCGCGGCAGACAAAAACAAGCTCGAAAACGAAGAGGAAGCCACCCTTGTTTAGAGTGCAATCAGAATGTGCTTTTATTTAAACAAATTGTGACATGAAAACAAATAAATACAATGCTTTTCAGCCTCATTGCAATTCTAAGTAGACAGATCTCCCAGGGTTTGGATCATGCTCTGACGCTCTCTGGCTCCCGACTCCATCCCTGTTCTCAAACTCAGCTTGCATCTACGTGCTCCAGAGGTTCACTGCTCTTTCTCCCCCTTGCAACAAGCCCTTGCAGCCCACCTCTCTCACTCGCTCTGTCCTTCCCTGCTTTTGGATTTTGTGGCTTCCAGAGCCTCATTCCTCGCCACCGTCTCCTCTCAAGGCCCCATCTAACTCCTTAACAGCAACTAACTATTCTCTAGGGCAGTGGTTTTCAACCAGTGTGCTGCGGCACTGGTGTGCCGTGAGAACTGTCCAAGTACGCTGTAATGAAAATCAGAATTTCACCTTTGTTCAATTGGAAACAAACACTGTTTCATCTTAAACAATAGTCTAGCCAACTGAAATTACAACTCATAAAACTTGTGAAAATTAATCATCAAATTAAAAGCGAGGTATTGGTCTTTTTATTCTACAATGTGAGCATTCTAAATGCAGATGACCAAAGGGAAACTGAGGTGACGTGTTTTTTTGTGGTTGATTTTAAACATTAATATATTTGATCCTTCTTTAGTTTTTTGTATGCACTATGATGCAAACCGCTCTAGGAAGACCATAACCACAGCAGATGTAAGTCAATGTGACATTTATGAACGATCAACTCAGCTGAAAAATGTGTGGGTGTGCCATGGAACCGTTTGTCTCATTGAAGTGTGCCGTGTTACTGAAAAGGTTGGGAACCTCTCCGAACACAATTAACCCACAACAAAGCCACTAGGAGTTGATCACATCCTACTGTAGAGAAATTAGAGACCCAGCATTTCATTCTTCCAGAAAAGAAGAAAGGTGACCAGAATATTTCACTGCCACCTGCATCACTGATCCAGAGGGAAGAACACAGAGCAGGCTCAATCTCTACCCAGAAGAAAACATGGCACCTCCCTGGAGGACTCCTGCAGCTGCAGGAATCCTGAAGCAGTTGCAACTACAGCACAGTAATGGTTTTGCTAAAGATATTTGTGTTCTGATGCTTGTTCCCCATTCCAAACATACACCATTTTTAAAGACACCTAGACGCCAACAATAATATTTGGCTTTTAAGTCGTGTTTTTCATTTTCAGGTGTCAAAATGCTTTACAACAGAAGGGAATATCATCCCCATTTTACAGGTGGGGACACAGAGACAGAAAGAGGTGACATGTTTTTCCCCAAAGTCAATGACAGAGCAAAGGCGGCAACCCAGCTCTCCTGACACCCAGCCCTGTACCTGAGCCAAGGGCCACGCCGGTTTCTGGAAGCTGGTCCGTACCTAGTAAATCAACTGCCCCTTTACAGGCCACTGCTCTGGCACCACTGTCTGCAGCGTGACAGCAGCAATCCGATGCACATGCTGCTGATGTATGTCAGAGCGCCACATCTGGACTCCCAGCTGGATCACAGTTTTGTTTGTTTCCTGTCGAGTTAATCATAACATAAAGAAACTGAACCCTGGTCTACACTACAGTTCAGTCAACACAAAACAGTTCACGATCAACCGATCTCTGTAAGCGTCTCCACTAAAATCTCACTTCTGCCAGCAGAACTTGCCTGCTACGTTGAAGTAGTTGGGGCAATGCCGTGTCAGTGTAGATACCACATTGCTTACATCACGTTGGTAGTCTTCAGATGCTATCCCACAATGCCCCTAACGTCACCCCTTTTGATAGAAAAAGGTAGCCCACTCAGATTACACACATCCATGTCACAGGCTCAGGAGAGTCACTAGAGAAAAATAACAGGGGCCTTATCACATAAATCTGCACTTTGCACACACTTTGAGCACTGTTCATTTAATTCTGGGCACCCCTATTGAGAAAGATTGGGGGTCAGATAGGTGGCAAGAATGATCAGTGACCTAGAAAACACCATGTATGAAAAGAGACTGAAAAGACTGAAACTGCTTACTTTAGAGAAGAGATAAAGAAGAGGGGACTGGTCACAGCCTGTAAAATATTGAATGGTCTAGAGAAAGCAGAATGGGTACTTCTATTCACCCTGACTCCAATAAGAGCAAAGGGATATACAATTAACCTGAGAGCCAGCAAACTCAAAACTGATGAAACTAAATATTTTCTTCACATAACATACAAAAGCCTGTGAAATTCACTGGCAAGAGATCACTGAAGCCAAGAGCTTAACAAGATTTTTAAAGGAATATCTAAAAGTATAACAGTGCATATCACAAAATTAGAGTTGGAGGGTATAAAACCTCAAGATTCAAGGCACAAACCAACCTCTAACTACTAGCGGTTAGAAGGAAACTACTCCATTACTGACTACCACAGGGTTTCTTCCTCTGAAGTGCAATATTGACAGAATACCAGACGTCATGGACTAGTGGTCTGATCCAATTTAGGAGAATTCCAATCTTAGTAATATTGTAAGTTATCATTCATATACCAATGGGCTTCTGCTTTCCAATTCTTTCATCTTTATTCCATTTTCTGTGTTAATCCATGCTAAACTTTATAATAAGAGTACATTCAAAGCTAATCCAATGTAATGAGATTGGGTTTGTAGAGACGAGTGAGTAGGGAATGCCTATACAAGATTCTCCCAGGAGCTAGTGCAGGTCCTGTACTCAAACTAATAGGCATCAGCTAATGGTTATTTTAAGGCAAAGTCATAAAATAGTCTGAATGTTGGAAGAGTCCATTCGGGAGTGATTTTTCAGAGTAACAGGGAAGACAGTTTTTTACATCATACCTTCAGACACCACTAAAGTCCAGCATAACTCAGCCATAAATCAACTACACATTGTAAGACTATTAAATGTTGTCAAACCATTCAAAAAAGTGTTTTCTGACCAGCTGGCACAAACTGACTCAGGATATACTTGTGGCTATATGAATATATGACCAAAAAAATTCAATAGTTTATTTTTCACTTTCTAGATTGATCCCTATTGGTGTATCACATTTTAGAGGTTTTAGATCTTTCTTGCTTTGCTTTGCAGTCAATTTCACAGAAGAAAATAAAAATCTGAAAGGAAAAAACTGTCACTGATTCCCTGAGCAAACATCTTCAGCTATGAATGGAAGGTTGTTGCACAATTAAAATACAACTCCAAAAAGATCTTGTTAAAAAAAAAAAAAAAAGCCTTATATTGCTTTTAAAGATGATCATAGTGATAAGCTTACCATTCATTTACTGAGAAAATCATGTTTAGATTTAAGATAAAAGTGATAGAGAAACCAGATGTTACGACAAATATATGGACCAAAAACAGAACATAACCAGTGCTATTTGCTGCTTATATTTATAATGATTCCCCACATTCCCATCAAACCTTGGCTTCCTCTTAAGAAACTGGAAATCCTTTCAAAATTCTCATTTTATCCTAAAGCTCATGTTTTCAATTTGCTTGCTAAATAATCTGAAAAAATGAACTGTACCCCAGAATCAAGAAATGTTTTATTTCCTAGTAGAGTTACAAACACTGTATAACCCAGCATGTACATTTCTGCAGTGCGGTGTATGTGCTATGGGTAACGCCATGAAACTAGAACACTGACCAGCATCACCAAAGTCCCAACTATTTCTATGGCTTGCGCCTCTGGTAGAAATGTTGTACTTTGCCCCTTGTTCATGGCTGAGTATCAAGCCTTGTGTACTTTTCTGAAAAATAATAATAAAAATAGGCCCCCGGGGGGGGGGTATTATATGGATGACTTTCATCCGTATCAAGAGAAATGCTTATCCTCTCAAAATTACCTTCTAAATACATAGAAAACATGCTGTTAAATGAAGTCCTCTGCTATTAAGAGCTACTGTATGCAGCAACTATTGTAATGAAGGCAGTTTGTCCTAAAAAACAGAATCAAAGCCATCTTCCCTTCAAGTCCCATTGCAGGGGAACTCCATTCAACAATGTGTAGGCTCCTAAGTCACTTCTGAAAATGGAATGCAAGCCCTTTTGAAAATCCCACAACGCATGCCCAAATATTAAAGTACAGCATTATTAAATGCTCGCTGTTGTGGTACAGTACTCAGAGGAAGCTTTGGATCAGAGACGTACCTGAGCCATCAAGTTTAGATCGAAATCTGGATCCAACCCTGCACCCCCCTAAAGTCCAAAAGGTCTGGATATAGTATTTTGGTTCAGACCCCTCCTTGTTTTGGATGCAACAAGAAATGCAAAACTTGGAACAAATACATGGAGTCCTTTTCACAGATATACATTCTAGGAGAGAAAAGTGGCAGGTTTGGTATTCATTGTCATACGTATGGCATTTCTGTATGACAACAAAAAAGGTATAAAAATATCTATATCTATTATTGGATAAACATCACATGTACACATTAGGCCTTTTTAATTATGGAATAAAATGAGAACAGAAAGGAACTGCCATGTGTCTGAATAAAGATTGCTCAGTAGCTTTTGATTTTCTCTAGACTGTAGACATTTAACTACATATTACCTACAGGAGAGAAAGGAAAAACAACAAAGTAATCTGTTAGTCTAAGTGCCACAGGACTCCTTGCTCTTTTTTTTTTTTTTTTTTTTTTGCTGAGCTGAGCTAAGCACACACGGCTGTCCCTTTGGAACTTAAGTAAGAAATTCCCAGGTTAAAAATAATGTTAAAATGTATTTAAAAGTTTCAAATATTATAAAACATTGTTAGAATGGTAAAACACAGTCAAACTATTAGAATTGGGGGAAAGCATTATTAAAACACTGCATTTATAATAAAACAAATTAGCAGGAAGGTACAAATTTTTTTTCTTTCATATTTGTAGAGATTTACAGAGTGAGCAGGCTTGGCTGAAGCAGTTATGGCCAAGTAATAGCCCCTGAATTATCCAGAATAAGAGATGTGCCAATGTATCTTAAGTCACTTTGCTTTCCTCCTCTGTGGAGACTCTTGTCTTGTAAATTACCCTGTGTTATTATACAAAAATCAAACTTTGGAAGTTATTTCCAATATTGAAAGGTAACATTTTCAAAAGCCTGTGGTAAAATTTTCAAAAGCATCTAAGTGACTCAGGAACCAATTTTCAAAAGTGACAGGTACTTGGGTGCTTACTTTTCATTGAAAGTCAATGGGGAGTCCCATTCATTACAACTGGGCTCCTAAACCATTTTTGAAAATGCGGCTTAAACACTTTTGAAAATTGTGACCCCACGCTTCATTCCACTGATTTGTTTCAGACAACCTCTATAATTAGAACAAGACCTGTTGGGGTGGAAGGCTATTTTTGACTCTCAGAAGAGAGAATGGCTTTATGCTTGGCACCTTGCATTCAGGGACCTCAGTAAGCTGCACAGGTCTGGTCAAAAATTTCTCATCAAAACTGTTGGTTTTTTTTTTTTTTTTGAAAGAACACTGGGTTTTAACTAAATCAAGCTTTTCACGAGAAATGTTTGCTTTCCACAGAAATTTTTTATTTTTTGTCCAAAAACCAAATATCAGAAAAATGAAAAGTTTTCCTCTGAAAACCTAAATATTTTCATTTCATTATGTTGCCACAGTGTCTTATAGGAAATGGAGTTCAGTTGCCTCATGTCCTCATTTCCCTTTCAGAGTCTGACGTCCCAGCAGGACTTCATCTCACATGATTCACCAAGACCATAGGCTTTCAATGATACATCCCTTTTTCTCCCCAAGAAAAGAGACCATGGTGCATTCAGGGAGCTGTCGTCTGACCAAGGAGCCAACCTAGAAGGGTGAATGAGAGCACAAGATACCAAATCTCAACTTCCAGCAGGCATCATGGCAGCACTTCCAAAATCAAGTGCTGCTGGTTCTTTACTTTTCTACAGGAAACAAAATCTGAACTGTTCTAATTTCACCTGTATGAGAGATGGGATGGTTAAAAATTACTTGCTTTCAATCAGTGGTAGAGGTGGATATAGAAACGGAGGCCAGTATGTGGCCTCTTGATTCACTGTGTGATGTTTGGCAAGTCACTTAACGTCTTCACAGCTCAGTTTCTCCTTTTGTGATATGGACACAAATGTTCCAACTTTAGTTAGCAAGGATGTTTGCAATCCTGATTTGATAACGAAAGGCGTTTGAGGCACCAGGGCCTTGACTCCCAGTTGCCTACTCTAACACAACCCAATATTATTCTGCAATGGGACCCCCTCCTATTCGTACTGAAGACGATAGCAGAAGTCCCATTGGAGCAGGCAGTGAGTCTGCATCACCAAATTCCCTCTTGACGTATTGACTTCAAACCTCATTTCCTTTAACAGAAGAGAATTGGCCCTGGTACATAAACTTAGCTAGGGTGTGCTTTTCCTTTGGCTCTCCGTCACTCAGCTCTAGAATTTCTGCATTTCCATGACAACTCGGTGCTCTGTTGCCAGATGGAGTTACAAGTTAAATGTGCGATGCCTTCCATTTGTTCCAGTTTCCCCCAGATACACTGAACCAAATTCTAGCCCCCATCAAAGTCAATGCCAAGTCTTGTCACTGAAGCGCGTGGGTGGGAGCAGGACTCGGGCCAACAGGACTAGAAAACCCTCTTTTTCTGATTATCCTTTCTGGCATCTCATGGAGCAAGGATGGATCTGCATGGATGCTGGAAGCCACTACGGTTTGCTCCCCAAGTAAAATACAGTTAACATAGTCCCCTCTTTGTCTTTACATTACTGTAGAGGGAGAAATATTTTGTACCATATGTTTGAGCTACTGTATAACTAGAGAGCTACATAGGATTTCGGGTCCTCCATTCCCTTCTCATGCGCTCTTTGAAATTACGTAGTGTCTACATTCTTTTTTTATTTTTTGCCTCAGAGACATTGTATTTCATTTTCTTAAATAGCTGTTAAGCCTGTGTACACTCTAAGATAACAGTGTGAAGCGATATGTTGTTATATTTAATGAAGGTTAACCCAGTCTGTCTATTTCTGTCCATTTTGCATGGGACCAACATAATCTCACCCCCCCCCCTTTTTTTTTTTTAAGCTTATGGTATTATAGTCACAATTTATTTAAAAAAAAAAAAAACAGCCAAACAAATGACAGGATTTTTTCTTGTTTCATTTTCCCTGTAAATGAGTAAAACTGGAACCACCCACTGTTAACAGGTTTTCAATACTGACTATATTAATTGTGCTAATATCTCTTTGATTAGCAGGGATTAGCATGCTCCATTTCCAAGCCCTGGGGTGTGAAAACCCTCATCAGGGCAACAGAAGAGCTGCAAAGAGTCAGTGGCTGACAGCCTCAGTATTTCACATTTCAAACATGACTGCCCTGCATAGCAAGGGCTGCAAAACTGCCTTTCTTCCTGGCTTTTCTCTAATGCCATGCCCCGAAAACCTGGTCAATAGGCCTGGGAGGTTTTCAAAACTCTCTGGCCTTTGAAGAGGCACAGCCACAGGCAACCTGTCCTTCAGCAAACGTTATTTGCTGGGACCTGGACAGCTTTTTGCTCATTGCAGTGGGATGGCGTTAAAAATAATAAACAGCAACTATTCAATATCACCTATGCACCATCGAACTATCATAGCGAGGACAGTCAGTTTGTTCTCTTCAGCCCAGCTGAGGCACAATCCTCTGATGGTTGTGGCTGCTTGAACTCCCTCTCTTTCCCATGCATTGTGATCTGGCTCTTGGTAGCCAGGGCCCGGCTGACGTCCTGCCCTGAAGCAGCCTCTACCTCTTATCTTCCCTGGCTGGGAAATGGCTCAGCAGGTTGGGTCTGCTGATGAGGCGAATTCTGTGACCCCAGGTGAAGATCACCTGCCTGTGCTTCTCCCACGTTTTCTGAAGCCAGGCTGACCCTTTGCCTCCTTCCTCACCAAGGCTACTGATCCTCCATGCACAACGACGACGTCTGTCCTACTTCCTCTGGAGACCAAGGGCATAGCTATAAGTGGGCCGTGACCTACCCACTTTGAAAGCAGGCCCACCCAATGAGATTTTAAGCCTTTCATCCCCTGTTTTTAACAGCTCCCATTTCTCTTGTGACATGAGGCTTGACCCCATCCATGTCAAAAACAGGCCCTGAAAAAAAAAAAAATCAGTTCTGATACACCTCTACTGGAGATCTCGATTTGAAGACATTAATAACTCAGTCACAGATTAGATCAGAGGATTCTTAACCTTTTTCAGATGGGACCCAGATTGTTTGAGAGTCAGCTTCATGACCCATGGCTCAATTCTGAATTAATGTATTTCCTTTTTCTATTTATTAGAGGATAATGGAAACCTATTTTTAGGTAGTGACCCATAGGTTGAGAAGCCTTGCGTTAGAGGTTTATCGCAGAAGTGGGTGGGTGATGTTTTTGGCCTGCTTTGTGCAGGAGGTCAGACTAGATCATACTGGTCCCTTCTGACCTTTGAGTCTGAGATCTGGGATACAGCCAGACAGAGCCGTGACAAGCAATTCCAGTGTTCAAGGCGCACTCTGCTCACAACGTGCCCCTTGCAATAAGCAGCAGCGGGAGCGAGTGGCGTGGAACGTGCCCTTTAATGGAGCGGCTCCACTGAGCCACTCCAGCGCGTCTGGGGCAAAGACCTGTTCACCCCGCTGCAGTTACAGACCTGGATCCAGATAGCTGCCATTGCCCTGGGGCAGACTCCCAGAGCCTCCTGATGCTCTTCTTTTCCTCTCACTTATGCCCAGCACCAATTCCACGTGCTGCTTGAACAAAAGGAGCGGAGAAATCAAACATCAGTGCAGGTCCATGACTCCGGCTGTCTTTTTCACAACCTCTGACCCAACTTCCGTCAAGCCTAGGAGTGCATGGGACTCCAAATCCCATCTTATTTGTAATCTTTTTCTTGTCAAACTCTCTGGATGAGGGGAATCTGGGGGCTCCATAAGCAAAATCTAAAAGTGATTGTTTTCTGGGGTGAACAACTGACTAGGTATAGGCTGCTCCCTTTCTTCACTCTGCCATATTCTAGACATCTACAAAGAGTGCAGTGACTATATAAAACCCGAGAGGACAGCTGCACATTTCACTTTGCCACAGAGTATTTTGTGTGGTTTTTAATTCTGCAATCCTATCCCATTTTCAAAGTCAACTGACAGAAGCAAAAAACAGAATACATATTTTCAAGAGGCTAACATGAAATCACTTCAAATGTGGCTAATTAAAGGGAGGGGACCATACTGCCAACAAAAGTGGATCCATTTCTGTTGACTGTAACAATGAGCCGCCTCTGCCATCACCTGCAAAAGGAACCATGTGCCAGTCATCCAATACTGTTCACATTTCAGAGACACATCATAAACCACAGTATGTCTCTTAAGTCTTTCCCAGTACATAAAAAGGCCATTCCTTCTGCCCCCAAGTTTGACTTTTGCCAGTGGCTCCATTTTTCTGAAGCTAGTAACAGTGTTTTATGTTAGGTCTGCCTACACAGCAGCTGCGAGCTTGTCTCCCAGCTCACACAGACAGACCTGCGCTTGCTCTGCTTGAGCGAGTTTACTAAAAATAGCAGTGTGGACATAGGGGTACAGTCAGCAACACAGGCTTCCTACCCCCTCTTCCCATTATTGGGCCACCAAACCTCAGGCTGCAAGCACTGGTGGCTAATCCAAGCCTCCACCCATGCTGCAAGGTCTGCAGTGCTATTTTTTAAACGCTCTAGCTCAAGAGGAGATAACACATATTGTTCTCTCACTAGGACTCAAGTTCATAACATCCTGATAGACTGAGTCCTTTTGAAGTTGCCAAACAGTAAAATATTTGAGATCTGTAGCATTTGATCCCTTCATATCTCACAGGAGCAACTTCAGCAACAACAGCTTAAAGATGTTATTTTGATTCTCTACTATTTCAGAATGGGAACAAAAGACACACCACCCTTGTAAATTAGCTTGTCAGAAACCTTTGGCTTTCTCACCAAAACATACATTCCTGAGATCTCCAAGTCTTCCTTATGAGGAGTCTGACTTCACAGGCTCAGCACAGTTTGAGGCAAAGACAGTTGGCATCTCTACAGTCCACCGATAAGCAGTGTTTTCATGCAGTGTGACAGCAGTTACTGTGCACAGCGCAGAATAAAGTAATCGACTCCTCTGATTTATTACAAATGGTATCAACATAGAATTCACAGCAAGACTTTCATTATATTATGTTTTCTATATAAACATCTCCATGAGTTTTGCCAATTCCTTACACATCCAAAAATGTAGCAGTGGGAATGCATAAAATATAAATATGTCTGAGTCTGTATTTTGACTATTTCTAAGAAATATGTTTTAAGCAATTAAAGTGATAGAACAGTAAAGGAAGCCACTTCACAGTTTTAATTCAACATTTCATGGTCAAGTTATTTCACAGGTTCTCTGTCTTCTTTAAATCACCCTCCTCATCTACCTGATTTTTCTTCATTCCTTTTGGAAAATAACTCAAGATAGTCCAGGGTAAGACAACCTTCATGTCCCTTAAATACTATGATTCATAACAGTCAGACAATTCCTGCTAATGACAGATCTGTACCTCGAGCTGGTGAGTTCACTATAACCATCAGTATAGACCGTAGATAGATCAGGTGTAATCCAGGGAACAAAGTTAGGTACTTTCACCCTCCCCGAGCATGAGCATCCAGTGCAATCACTCTTGTGCTACAGCTTACAAAAGGTTTCTACTGCATTTTATTTCTGTACCATGTGATTTATGAGATCTGACCTCCATGGTCATTATACCAGACACTTTCAGTGCCAGACCTGCACAAAGGAACCACTCATCAGCGAGTCAGAAATCTCATTATACAATGCTTGCTTTATGAGGCTCGCACTCTTTGGCAGGACTGTGTTCAAGGCCTGGTTTTCAAGACACACAAAAAACAGGACCATGCAACTGGACACTTACTGATCTGAGTGGACAGCTGCAAAATACAAACTATGGATTTGTGGGCACAAAAGGCCAGTTAGGTACCTTTGCGTGTACAATCAGGATACTTGCATGACCAAATTGGATACAAAATTTCATTCTAACAAGGACTTCTCATGGTTTGAAAATGAGCTCTCAAGGCTGTTGCTCCCCATACAATCTTGTCATCATGCAGGGGTGGATAAAAGTGGCCCACAGTGAGGCACCAGCAGTTTTACTTTTAGTCGCAAAAGGACACTCTTCCATTACATTTCTGCAAAGGAGCTAGGCAACAGGCTACTAAAATCTGATCACCATGGCGATCAGAAACTGACACTTGTCAAGGCCTGCCATAATGTACCAATGACTTTGTAAATCAGCACAGTTCAGCAAAGAGGATACAATAGCATGCCCTGTGCCATGAAAAATCATCAATTCATAACAGATAAAGAACCAGATCATCCACTGATGTGAACGGTATTGGCTTCATGTAGCCAACTCAGAATCCTGTATGCTCTGTTTGCTCAGGGCCCGTCTCGGCTTGAACTTTTATCAATGGACTAGTTTAAGTTATATGCACTGGTATACGCCCTCATCACTGAAAGAAGTTCAATGAGATCAGTTTTTTGCTGTATTCCTGACAAACATTGCACAACACCTCAGTTTGATTTTCACACATTTACTTGGCTCAGGGCCATCCATGGGACTGGTGTCGCTCGCTGCTGAACAAGGGCATTACGTGGCCTGAAAGTTGCACCACACTTCTAAGTGCTTTTGTGATTTCTCAAGTCCTTTGCCCACAGATACTACTGCTCGCTCTCTCTCTCTTTTTTATTTTTCTTAATACCCAGGAAGAGCCTAAGGACCACAGAGATCTGACCTAAAAGATGCTAATCAGACCACCTCAACGAAAGTTTTCAAAAATTTATCTGTTCCGGAATCTCAAAATTATTTCCCAGAAGAAAACAGACACTTTTGATGTCGACTTGGAGTCTGCATTTCTTTGTTCTTTAACGACAGTATAAAGGACATATATTCAGAATGCCGACTTGAGGTTATTTTTCTTAGCAATAACAGTAACCTTAAAAGGATCATCTGCAATTTTCAGGTGATGGGGGGGGGAAGGGAGTGATACTTTTCACAGTGGATTAGCTGCCAGGGGGGCAGACAAGATGAACAAGACAAAGAATAGTAATCTTTCAACCTACGTATGTCCCACCTGTGGAAAGAAATCCTAACAAATCACGTTTCTTCCTCCCAATTTTGATGCGTTCATCTATCGCTCTTAGATATTTCAACTGATTACATATAGACACCTATCACCTTGGTAGGGAGCACTGAATAAAATTATCAAGAAGCAAGCCCAGAAAGAATGTTATTTTTTTATCTCCAGCCTCCCGTATTACAGTAGCATGTGAATTTATGGGCCGTCTCCTCACATACCATACTCGAAAGCAAGAGGAAGGGGAGGAGAAGATACCCAATGGGTTTGAACATGAGATCACTTTGCATTCCAGAGACAAGAAGTGAGCTGATAATTGAGGAGAGACAAAGCCCCATCAGCAGATTAGAAAGGTCTTTCTTGTGTTAGGTAAATAAAGCTTGCTCCAGCACTGTATAATTTCTGTTTACACAGCAGGCCTGGTTTAAGATTGCTGGGGTATTTTGTTTAAACACTTTCATATGATTTTCATGAATGGACATTGCTGTGCTGCTCATTCAGACTGCCAGAGCCTGAAGTGGAAACCAGAGATCTTTTTACCCATTGTTGGGGGGGCAGGGCAGAAGGGCCTTCTTCTTTAAGGAATATAACCAAGAGGAGTTTTTATCTCCTCCTTCACAGGTGTGTCTGTCAGCAGGATGTCAAATGGCTGGCATCCAAGCACACAGAATTTGGCTTAGTAGCCAAAATCTTGAGCAAAAATTAAAGCTGCCCTATGGTCATATGAATTACCCAACTCTTCTGCAGACAGTGCACATGTTCAGTGTCCCCCATCCTACTTATAGGCCAGCAGCTATCCCCCAGATCTGAATCTGTTATGCCTCGTGGCAAGCCCTCTGCTCCTCTCCAATGGCTGGGAGAGCAAAAAAACAACAAGCAGTTGTGTGGCACTTTAAGACTAACAGATTTATGTTTTGCATGAGCTTTCGTGGGAGAAGATCCCACTTCCTCAGATAAGATCTTCAACACACCTAGTCTTCTCTTCACAACCAAAGGATGACTTACTGCCACCACTTGAATGTCGACTAAATGATCCCTTGGTTCCACAAGCATCACCATCCTCAGCCCCAACAAAGCTAACAAACCTGTTTGCCATAAGTTACAGATGCTCAGAGTTGAAGCTCCTCTGTTAGACTGTAATGGTCCATATAATACTTGCAGGACAAGCACAGTTTTCAGATGCATTACAGCAGCCCAAATAGATATGGGCGTAAATCTTTTTTCGTAGCAGTACTCAAGATTATTGAGTACTGGTGCCTTTTTTTCCACAGTGATGTGAGCCCTAGTTCCTGCTGCCACCACCAGGCTGAGTACTGGCACCTTATTTAAAAAAAAAAAAAAAAAAAAAGTAACGGTATAAATACAGACCTCTCACTTTGGTAACCTATCATCAGTGAAGGTCGCCTGTGAACCACAGAAGAAACTGTGGCTCTCATTTCTTCTTTTCCTCTTTAAAGCTTTTAGATGAATTTTATTGCTTGTGGAAGTGAAGGAATAGCTGCAGTAGCTAGACATAGCAAGAGTGTAAACTGGTCCTCAATGAGCTCCCTCTCCTAGCAGCTCTGCCAACACTGCTCAGTTTTGATCTGCTACCCCAATCCTTGAGTTACTCAGACCCTTTGCCGAATGCACTTCTCTCCTGATCCCCTCTCCACGGCCTCTGCTAGCTCTGGGTCTCCACGGAGCAGAACTCTTCCTTTGTGCCGAGTTAGCTGATGATTTTTGATGTCGACAAGTGTCTACCCCGAGCTAAGTTGATACTGCAAACTAATTTTGATTGGCAAGAATAAAATAGCTCTTTTTCAGCAGCGCTTGCAGCAAGAGCAGGGCCTACATGGTCATCATTGGCTATGTCTGAATTGAACACTTATTCTGCTGTGTGCATATTTTAATAGACCCAAAGCATTTTCCAGATAAAAACTAAACTACTATAAAAGGAAATATTGCAGGGGGTTATTAATCATAGCTGGCACACCCATAGCACTCTCCATCTTCCATCTGTTCTATAACATTACTCAGTCTTCTCAAACCCCGTGAGACAGCAGGCTCATTTCACAGATGGGGAAGATGGGTACACAGAAGTTAAGTGACTTGACCAAGGACACAGAGTTAGAAGCAGAAGTACAGCTCCTAGTCCTGCACTCAGAGCAAGCCAGTCCCCAAGTTTTAGATTTCCTTAATTTTTAAAATGTAAGATGTAGGAAAGAACACTGTGGAGCCAGACCCACCACAGGGCTTCCATAGTGCCTTTCACTCTGTCATCTCCCAGTGTGCCTTACAAGCCACCACACATAGGTACGCAAAAGTCATACCCACAGCCAGTAGAAAGTATTCAGCAGAGGTGCTTCTGGAGAAAGGCACGACTCTGTCTGAATAAAGAGTGGAGTATCTGCTCAATAAGAAAAGTATTTTCTCATTCATTTTGCCTGACATCAACCTTGCAATCTAAGTGCTCCATCACTTCCAAATTACTGATTGCCACTCCTACTCTTTTTCCTGCCCCAAATAGTCACAAAACAGACAACCCTATTTTAACAGCTGCTATTTCTACTGGCTAATTTTGCTCATACAACAAATTTTGCCCACAAAGATAGGTGTGCCAACAACCACAAACATGCACTGATCAACATGCTGAGAGCCTGCCCACCCAATATGTCTGTGTAAATGGAGCTTTGCTTGTGCAAAAATTAAGGTTATTTCTATCTCAGTATCACAGAATGTCCCCAACTGAGATCAGGACTCCGCTGTGCTAACCAGTGTATAGATGCAGAAGAAGAAACAGGTCCTACCTCAAAAGAGCTTACACCCTAAACAAACAAGACAGAAAAAGAATGGCCATCACCATTTCACAGGTTGGGAATTAAGGCTCATGGAGTTCAAGTAACATGCCTAAGTTCATATAGGAAGTTGGTGGCAGAGAGTTGGAAATTGACCCCAGGTGTCCCAATTCCCAGTCCAATGAATTACCCACAAGTTCACCCTCCCAGAAAAGCAAACCCCCATGTTTGCAGGCTCAAACAGTTGCATGTTAAATTGGAGCAGGGAGACGAAAACCTGGCTACAAAGTTTCAGTATTGATGGCTCTCTTCATTATCCAGTTCCTCAGACCATTATGATGGATGGATATCAGTCTCCCACTCACTCACCCCCAAAATATACAGTGTAGTCTTTTATTGTCACAGAGCCACAAGTAATTGCTAAGAGTAGTTTTGGCAGGATCATATTTCAGGAAATCCTGCCAAAAAACCCTCTTTGGTGGATCGTACATAACACATTTAGGGACTTGTTACATTACAAGTTAAAAGGAAAACTCAATTTAAAACTTGCATTCAACAGAGTGGAGCTGGCTTTAAAAAAAAAAGGTGCATCAAATGGTGGGAAACTTTCCCAGTAAGGCCAAGCTCACTGCCTGGAGTCCATGGGAAACAATAGAAGCATTCATAGGAAACACTTCACCTTCAGTGCACAATGTTTGCAAGAACACAAGCAAGCAGATTTAGCCCTGGCACTGCCACGGTATGTCCATCCTAGACAAGTACACTGTAGTCCTAGTCATTTGCTAATTACATATTCTTACTTCATTTTTATCCCACAAGATCAGTGCCATTTGAACTGCATCTCCCAAAACAACTTCACAATCAGTTCTCACTTAGCGTGAAGATCTGGTTTACATTTTCAAGGCACCCAGCTTACAAGCACGTCTAAATGCAGCAACACACAGGCTTCAACAACAGATGAGAGGCCAAGAGCCCACAGAGGGTGGGCTGCCATGAGCCAGATGCGGATACAACTAACCCTGATTCTAAATGTGAGTTGAGGAATGTATTTCACTGCTCCAGAGGGAGCATCTGATGAAGTGGTTGAACCTCATGAAAGCCTAGGTCTGAAAAAATTGGTTAGTCTTTAAGGTGCCACAAGACTCTTGTTATTTCACGGCTGAAATTGTACGTAGCTTTTGCTCTCAATTAATTGCCCAGCTTATCTAGAGATCAGTTAATTAACTGGAGTCAGTTTATACATGGGATAATCCTTTTTTTTTTGTTGTCGTCTTTAAGATAGTAAAAATTAAAAGGCCAATTTATATCCAACTATATATAGAATGATGGGCCTAATTCGTCTCCCACTGACATCATTGTGGATTTTCCCATTCACTGCCTGTACTGGACGCATACCTGTATGGACTGAAAAATAAACTGGCTCTTGATTTTTTTTTGTTGTCCTCCAGACAGTAAAATTAGATTGTCCCTTGACTAAACTGGCTCCAGTTAATTACAAGCTAGCGACAGCCGCTACAAGAGTCCCTTGTTTCATCTTTGAGATACAGCATTGTTGTCACACGCATCTTCCATCTTATGTCTCAATTACAGCCGTGTGAAAGAACTCACAATGTCGGCAAAATGTGAGGGGAGGGGAGGTGTGGATGCCCAAGAAAGAAAACACTTTTTCTCTCCTGGGGGAATGACGTTGCCCTGTGGGGTCTGCATGGGCCACAGACATCTCTCCCTAGATCAGCAGTTTGATTAACAGTTGGTGTAGAGACCAAAAAGGGCTTCATGAAGAAATCACCTGGTGAAATCCATATGGCTTCTGTTATGAAGGAGGTCAGACTAGATGACCATAATGGTCAACAAAAACATGACTGGTTGTTCCCACCTGACAACAATTTGATGGCCTTTGAGAAATGAGTTCAATGCATTTGGTCCAATTCTCTGTGGCCATCACACACAAAGTCATTAATCTAGTCATCAGCCTCCACCAAAAAATTAAGAATGGAATAGCCTGAGGCATCTGAACCATCTTCTCCCTGCTAACAGTGAGGGCACCAACTCAAGGTTAAGGTACACTGGCAAAGAACAGCACGAAATGGTTGCACCGCTCTGACAGAATTGTTCTGTAGATACATGGACAACTTGTCTGCAACACTGCACTAAATTCATGGATGTGTGCACATACCCCCCCTTATGATTGTATCTCAGTTTTTAATTTTCAGAAATGAAAGGACAGTTTCACCAGCTGAAGTGTCTCACTGCCCCCCGAAAAGCTCTTCCAGCATCAAACATAGCAACATTTCTCAATGAAAATAAGGAGATTTCTGTCCAGGTAGTGTCATGATTTTACCCAGATACTGGAAAAGTGCCATCATGATGACAAAAATGGGAGAATTGCCTGGCGACTTGGGAGAAACTTACGCCTGCATCAGATCAGTGAAAATATTGATTTTACCCTATGGATCCTTCCACAGTGAAAGTTCAGAGGCAGGTTGCACAGCTCTAATCTAAAGAAAAGAAAACATTCTGCTCTTAAACTTTTAACACCTGGTGAGCCACTGGGATAGGCCCAATGCTCTGCTTTTAAATACTATGCCATATATAGAGATTGAATGCTTTTCTTAGCCAAGATTTCATGTTGCATACGTTGGTGTTACAGCAGGACATACGTGAGTTTAGTAAAACTAGAAGCAGCTAACAGTTAACAATAAAAAATAATATTTTTCCTTCAAGCAATTAAATTGTAATATAGGGCTCTCTAATTCCTTCCTCTCCAGTCCCATGGGCCTAAGAATAGAGCTACATGAGAAATAAATAGTGTGTTATGGTTACACTACTTAAACCAAAATCTTAAGTCTCCACAGGAGATAGTGTCTCCCTCATTAATTGTGAAATCTGTTTTAATAAGCAGTTAGGCTTTGAAAAGCCTATGGAATGTCTCATCATTTGGACAACACCATGCCCGTCGCCTGGTGCATACCCCAAAACAGAACTCTCAACGTCCTAAAATCCCGTAGTATTTTGCAACAGTCCTTTTATGTTACTTTTTTGTATGTTTTTCCCCTGCAACAATCTCTGTATTCTTCTGCAAGGATGTTCACGTTCTTTACCTCAGTAGATGCTTAAAGGATCTGCCCATCATACCTATACTTTAAAAAATAAATAAATAAAATAAAAGGATAGTTGAATTACTTTTAGCACAGCTCTTCTCTGACATGTTAAGGCCTTTCTATGTAAGCAGGGGAATCATCAACATCTTTGTTCTATGTTTCTTTTTTAACCTGACATTTTACCCTTTCTAGAGCACATGAAACTGCTCAGTTATGAAAGCACAAGGAAACAAGTCCCATCTCCCAATTGTAGAAGAATTGAGTTAGCATACAGGCCCTACGGCTGCAAGTTAATGAAAAAATGAAGACTTTTAATGTTGGCAGACCTTAAAAGTATGTGCCTGAACTGTGTATGTTTACCAGCTTAGCTTTACTTTAGAAAGATCTGTGGACTGGTATGACTTCCTATTACCCTCCTCCATTAACCCCAGATTACCGTCCTCTGTAAAAATGCATATCCTGAAACACTAATCGCTGTACCTCTTAACTCTGCATGTTATGAGCTTGCAGTGGACACAGGGAGGGATTCTGAGCATTTGGAAAATTCACTCCAAGGAGAACAACAACAAAAGCAGGAAAAAAACCAAAAAGTTGATAGTGTTAGGAATGAACAAAAGTGAGCATGAGCCTTTTTTTCTTTTCTGCACTTGCTTTCAGTGTTACTCAAAAGCTGTTGCATTCAAAACCTTGATCAGATCCACATGAAGTGGAATCGTGCTTTCTACAGCATTTCAAGAAAACTAAGCTCCAAGGATTTGTGAGCTTCAGTAGTTAGCTATACTTTACACTTCTGGATCACATGTTCATCCATCAATCTCCAAGGACTTTTCAAAAGTGGAAAGGATCACTATTCTCATTTCAGACAAGGAGACCAAGGTTGAATGACTTGCTCCAGACTGCACGGTGAGTCAGACCTAGAACCCACAGTGGACGCCCAGCCATGCACTAAACAACATCTGCCTCTTTTTACATTTCTACCCATGCCATAGAAAGAGTATACATGTAAGAGATCTGATTGGGGTTAGGGGGCCAAACACAACAGCCAAGCCAGCAATATACAAATGCTAGATCAGGATCTGGTTCTTCAAATTCTTGTGAGCTGCGCATTATTATGAATTATTTCCATGGAAATTAACCAGCTAGATCTTCAGCTGGTGTTAATTAGTGGAGTTACACTGACTGTAAAGATCCGACCCAATCAGCCTACAAAGTTCAAAAATTTGGCACTTAGTATGCGCAAGAATCCTAATCTACTTCAGGACGGACCTAGATCTTTAAGTCCTTATTAATGAACAGTTCATATTCGGATGAGTAGTTCTTTGAAGGCAACGCTCAGATATCAAATAACTCCTCACTGAAGTAAAGAGTTTGCAATATCAAGCCCTTGAATTCCAGAGCTGAAATCACTTTTCCTGACTTTTTTTTTTAAAAAAAGGGAAAGAGCCAGCCCTGGAAAATATTATTTTCAAATACTTAAGCTGTGAGAACATTTTATATCCACCTAATTACACAACCACTTATGAAGTGTCCAGGTTCATTAGCTTTTCCCCAATTAAAGAAAAGCGAAGATTGTTCTTTTTATTCCCAACACAGAGTCCACTAGTGAACACAAAGCAGAGACTCAGAACAAAACTGAGCTGCTTCCTGAAAGAGAATTGTTTGTTTCTTCATTTCAAAACCTTTAGTGGTTACTGTAACAGATGCTAAGATATGCAGGCCATCTTGCCCCCACTTGCCCTTTCAAAAAAATTATTGTACAGAACACAGTGACCTGCCTAAGGGAAACATTTATCGGGCTGGAGAATGTCTTGAAAAATATATAGAGACTTTTTGTCTGGTTTTATTTTATGGGCCTTGGTCTCTTTTCCACCCCATGAAACTGTATTTCTGATGACCTCCTGTCATTCTTCCTACTTGGAGCTTGCGTCAGTGTCAAACCAATTGCCAGAACTAAATCTGTGAGATATTCTATAAAACTCTGAGTTATAACCTCATGGCTTAATCTCTCATAACCGGACTAGTTTAATGAGGAACAATTCCATGAATAAGAAAATTGTGTGTTTTGGGACTACGAGGCAGATAATTTTGGCCAAATTTTTCCAGCTGGCTTCAAAATCTGAAAAATTAGCCAAATTTCTCACCAGCTTGCTGAAAAAGTTTGGATGGCTTCCTCCTTTGATTCATAAAAAGGCTATGTTTTACATACCGTATATGATATGATGGTTTTTTTTCATTCTTGGCCACCAGCACAGGCACATAATTAATTGGGGTCAACTAATATGCATTTGTTTTGCCGTCTAAGCTGCAAGTGCAGATTAGACACACTCGTCCTACAAACTTTGGATTTCATTGGGCTCTTGGCTTTTTTCCCCATCAAACAACACTGAGATGTGGCAAGTGGCTGGGGGTGTTTCTAGTTTACAACATCACAGACAGCAGACTCGTATGTAGCACCATGACCCTACCCAAGAACAAAGACTTTAAAATTGTCATTTATCATACAGCACCCTAGAAGATATCAGCGCATTACAGAAAGGAAACAGGAGGGCTCCCACCCCAAGGAGCTTACAATGTAGCAGCTCAATCCTATACAGAGAGAAGCCAATTAGAGTAGGCTCTAAATTCTCTTTTAAAAACTCCCTTCTGTCACTAAGTCTGCGACAATGAAATCTATTCAGAGCACTTGAGTATCCTCAATTCACAAACCTACTCAATGAGTAGTCCCCCTTGTCTTCTGGCCTTTATCTTATGAAGTTCTTGAAGTCTTCGTGAATAGTTCCAAACACTCAGAGAGATTTCCGAAACAATCTCTTCAAGGAGTATCCCTTCCACCCCACGGCTACACCATGCCGACAGCAAGCAGCCTCCCAACCATCTCCATATTTGCCGTCTCCACACTATAGCAGCAGCAGCAGCCGCCACTTTTAGTGCTATCAACAGTGCAACTAGTCAGGAGGGATTGGATTTGAGAATTGTACGTAAAAGAAGAAAAAAAAAAAAAAAGGAAAGGAACGGCTACTCAGAGGCCTGATTGTTCTGGGTCACAGGCAAGCCCAGGTTAGAGTAAGGCAGGTCCTCAGTGGATGGTGCCAGACAGCACTGAGCAGAGGCTGAGGCATGATACAGTGCAGATGAGGAAAGCAGCTTGGTCCAGACTGGTCCTGTCCAATCCACCCGCTATATACATTCCTGGATCTGTGGGTAGGGGGCAGGCACGTCCTTTAAGGCCAGCCGTCTTCCCTCCCTGTGCCTGTAATTGCCTTCAATGCACTTGTAGGGCAGCAGGCAAAAGGAGCAACCCACTTGCTCAACCGTTTCTTCTCTGCCCCTAATGCCCCATGGAGACCCTTGGGCAAGCCCCATCTAAACAGCCTGCAGCCCTTCACTGACTGGGGCAACGGGAAGAGTAAGCAAAAGGAAGAAAAAAGTCTCCACTGAAAGAAACAAGCCGTGAAAGAAGAGTTCAGAGCAGGAGGGCAGGCAACTGTCCTGGGCCTGATGTGGGGCACGCTGTGGGAGGAAGCCATTTCTCTATCCAGGGTGAAGGGGCTCTCAAGGTTGGAAGTCACTGTGGGAAGGACAGAATGAGAGAATATGAAATGGGTGCCAGAAGTCTGATACAGTTGAAGAGCAGGGAAATTTAGGGAGATCCCATCACCCATCAAGATGGGCCATGTCAGAGAAAAAACATTCAAGCAATCTCTACAATGCACAACATGTACAGAGAAGCCCAACTTCCCCCTGCATCCTGTGTCTACTTACTGAAGATGGTGAATAAATCAATGTCCTCTCCAGATGCTTTACCAAAGAAGTGCCACCAAAGAGAAAATTGCATTAAGACCTGCATCATGGCTGGAAACCTGGACAGCACGTGTAACCACCATGGCCCAAAAACCGCACAAGCAGCTGACTATAGAAGCTATTCTCTCTGGCTATGCCAAAGTTTATTTGGACTTGGTAGTCCAAAATGAGGTTAGTTCACACTAACCACGCGTTCTAGTTCGAACTGACGCTTAGTTCAAACTAGAACATGCAATTAGTTTGAACTAAGCAACTTATTTCAAACTTCTTAAGTTTGAACTAAGCATTAGTCCAGGTCTTGGCCAGACTTAGTCCAAACTAAGGTGGTTAGTCCAGACTAAGTGCCGGTACTAACTAGTTCGAACTAGATGTTCCTTGCCTCGAACTAAGAAATTTCTTAGTTCAAACTAGGGAAAGCCTAGTGCGGCCATAGGCTGAATTAGTCTGGACTAAGCCTCCTTAGCCCGGACTAATTTGCCAGCGTAGACATAATCTCTCTGCCATGATGAGAGGGCTAGTGATGAAATGCCCTCCCATTTGGGAAGAATGAGCCGCCACAGTTGTCATGTAGGGTCAAGCTACAGAACTGAAAAGTTTTGAGGTGGATGAGAACGTCTTTCTGAAGCTGGATATTAACGAGCAGAAATGAGTTGGACTGACCAAGGGTGGTGCTCCCACAACGACTGAACACGTTACAGGCCTCAGAGTCAATGCAGGGGGGGAAAAAAACCCGCTGAAAAATCCGACCAAGACTATGCAAAGTCGTAACAACTACAGCATCAGTTCAAAGCATGCATAGCAACAAACCACCGGGCGGCATTTTACGCAATCATAGTCTTGGCATTCACAGCTGAGTCTGCTGTTTGGAAACAGTCGCTTTCTGAAAGGTCAGGAAACACTTCTTGCTCTGTGTTTTATGCTGGGTTGAGTTGTCCATTCTGTCATTAGTTATTTTGTATACATTTATCACGCCCCCTTACATCTGTTTGATCTGTAAACTCAGTAGTCTCCTTTTCTGTCTCTGCTTACGTCTTTCTATACCTCTGATCAATTTTGGCACCAGTCTTCGAAGCCTTTCTAACTTCTACTAAATTCTTTTGAGACAGAGAAACCAGAACCGAATACCAATTACTCAAAGTGCAGGTATATCACTGATTTATGCAATGGCATTAGAATATCTCCAAAATTATTTTTTATTCCTTAATATGTTGTTTGCACTTCTCGTTACTACTGCACATTAAGCAGAAATTTTTCACAGTGGCTTGTTTCCTGAGTTGTGTTATAAAGAGTTGTACACTCCAACATGAACGGTGTCTCATTTTGGTATTTCAAGTGGGTGGCAGGTGAAACTTGGAAGAATGTCCTGGCTGCAGATGCCATCCACAATTTCATTCCTGGTAGAGAATTCCTGAAGCAGAGGTTTTCAGGGTAGTGGGACAAAGGACATTAAGAAACCCTCTTTCCTAAACTAGTCTCTGTATGTTTTCTACCACAAACCTGATCCAAGTCCCACTGAAACCACTAGGAATTTTTCTATTGACTTCTCTGGTTTTGGGATCCGGTAAATTCATTGCTTGGGACTCACTGAACTGCTTGGTTCCAACTTCCATAGACGAGAACACACTGGCCACTGGAGGGATGCTGCAATACCAGGTCGATGCGTGGAGTGGATGGAGCAAGCGCCTATTCCATCTCCTTGTTTCAAAAATCCATTTAATATATAGTCCTCAGATAGAGGACATATCAGAGATGGTTATTTGCGAGAGAAGCCATTTATAATATGCAAAGTTTGGTCATAAATGACTGATGTTGGTCTTCAGCTAGAGCCTGACCAAGAGATTTTAGCTGTTGATTCCAATGAAAGCAGGAGGCGGCCGGTGGGCTACATGTGGACAATGATATATCTTTGAATTTCCAGGGCGATGGCCTTCACTGATCTATCCTCTGGCTGTTCTGCCGTAACCTATCATGCAATGGTACGTTCCACTAACACTGTGGCCCACCCAAGAGATATGGTTAAAGGAAGCATTTCTCTTTCAAAAAATATCGGTGGGTTAAGGGGAATCCTAGGCTTGACCATAACCAGGAAACACATTTTTAAACACAACCTGCCCTGTTTATACTAGGTGAAAAGTCTAGTTAAAATCAGCTAAGTTAAATCACATTAGTTAACACTGTTCTTAAAACACCCTCTTTTTTTTAGTGCAGGCATGTCCTCTGGCTATTTTGTCATTTCAAGCCCTTTTTTGATTCACTAAAATCAGTCATCTAAGTGACACCTCTCATGAGTCAGCATGGAAAACTGACACCTTCTATATTGTTGAGGAGGATATCTAAGCATTCTGTTTATTTAAATGTTTTAAACCTACAATCACATTACATGTGAATTCAATTTAAAACACCCTTGACTATTCTTGCTTTAACACCTAAAACAGATATAGCTTCCATGGAAGAAAAAACAAAGCAAAATACAGCCTTTACTGTGACACAAGCCATTTGCTTAAGAAGAGGTTACTCAGAGAAAAGAGTCTTTGCATCAGTACAAGACTGTATTTTGCACTGAAAATAGTGTATTTAACCTTTTTCTTCTGCTTACCTTAAGTGCCAATACAAAGCAGTTAAACTGATTGGAGGTTAAAAAAATAAAAACCATGTGGTGAATTGAAAGTCATCTCCCTACGTCTACGCAGTCACATTCCCAGTTCTCTTAAGATGCAGAGTTCTGAAAGATCTAGGTTTCTGCAGATTCAGCTACAAAGCCCAAGGTCAGCAGTGTAAATGCTGCAATGCGGCCCCTAGGCCAAATTCTGTTCTCAGTTACACCAGGCAGCCTGAAATCAATCAAATTATTCCCGATTTACACCAGTGTAACTGAAAGCAGAATGTAGGTATCTGCTTTCCCTTTTGGGTTAATACTCAATAATACTAAAAGCAATTCCGTGCCGTTTCCACTTCTTATATTTCCAAAATCCTTTAATTGACCCTTGCAGGAAATGCTATGGGATAGATTACAGTTCCGATGCACATGACATTACACAGGGTGATTCCTGTGCAAAACCCTGCACAGTGAAGTAGAAATATGTCAAACCACAATGTAAGCAGAATTTAGAATATTTCCTTAACCATCCTTTATTGCTTAAAATATTGCTTGCAAGGATTCAGCAGCTGGGCATCTTCAACAGGGCCATAACTAGGACAGGGCAACTGGGCCTTTGCCCCGGGTGCCATATTTTAGAGGGCGATTTCAGTCAAACGGCTCCATTTCACCACTCGATTTGAAGAAGTGCTTTGTGCTGCTTGCCCTGGATGCCAAAACACCTAGTTCCAGCACTGACAAATGTTCCCTCTAATTTTTCATAGGCTGTGTGCGCAAAGAATTTCTTTGTATGCACAAAAAAATTCCTCGTGCGCGCTAATATTAGCACTATTGACTTTTGTGTGTGCACTTTATTTTGTTGGGGGGGGGGTTTCACAACCTGCGTGCGTGTGCATACATGCGCAACTTAGCAGGAACAGTGGCACTGAATGATAAAGATTATCTTGAGAACAACACTTGTCAAACATACCTGGCCACCAGTTTTAAGCAGTTTCCCATTGAGGAGCTCTGCTTGAAAGCCAAGGGTGTATCATGGCCTGCTGCAAGGAAAGTAAGGAAAAAACCAAAATCAAATGTTCCAAATAGCAAAAGCTTATTAGCCCTTTTCCATTTAGCTTCTAGAGTTTTATCACCACATATTTTGCCTATAAATATACAGTCTCAGACCATTGTGTCTTGCTCTGTGTAAACTTCCCAATCAACGCAGCCTCCTTTTCTATTAATCTACCCTTTAAAATTTACTCTTTTATCAGGTTTTAATGTCCAATGTGATCTAATCGGAAACACATGCCTCATAAATATCATCTGTCATGTTCCATTAGCTTCATGTGGAAAAGTACAAGTCAATAAACAAAGGTTGTACCATAAATCTGCCTTGAACACATTATACCTCAAATAAGAAAACAAAAACATGTGTGTCCTTTGACCTGAATAGTCTTAAAATGGGAACCTTAGGTATTGTCTTATGCCTTCAAAAAATGTTTAAAATGTTCACAATTAATTGCATACCTAAGCAATTCCAATTTACATAATGTTGATATGTAGATGGTGATTAAATAAGCACCATGCCTTTAAGGCACCTGTTAAATAACTGCTCCTAGCTTGAAACCAATATCAGGAACTGCACAATGAAAACCAGTTTCCTCCACCACAGAACTCTGCTATAAAACCCAGGGAAGCTGTTACGTTCAGTTATTAAGAGAGGGGGAGAAATTAAGCAACTTGACTTATGCACTGGCTGGAATTGCTGTTGCTGTGACTGCTAAAAAATCCCAATACCAGATGAGAGGTTCGTGCGGTCTCCCATCCAGCACAGCCACTGGGGCTGAGCATCAGATGTTCATATAGAGACTCTGCAAGCCAGCCCAGCCCCTCCTCCTTCTCAGGTACACAAGCTGTGTTCTTTGCTGTTTCTGGTGGAGGATTTCTGAACCAAGACCTTGAAAGCTAGAGCAATGCAAGCAACAGAGTTAATTTCCAGAGCCAAACTTCCCCAGAGTTCAGGAGTGTCTGGATCTGGGGTCGTGGTTTAGATCCCGATCCCAAGCCAACTAAAGACAAGTTCCAAACGGGGTAGCCCCGTCAGTCTAGTTCAGCAAAACAAACAAGGAGTCCTGTGGCACTCTGAAAGAGTAACAGATGTATTTATCGCACGAGCTTTCATGGGTAAAATCCCACTTCATCAGATGCATGAAATGAAAACCATAGTATGGAAAGGGATGTGTGAATGCAGAGGAGGGTCAGTCACCAAGGGCTATGTCTACACTAGAGGGGTTTTTTAAGCCAACTTAGAAAGACCACATTTTTTTCAGTCAACTTTATAAAGTCAACTTAAGCCAGGGGACCCACTTAAAGTTGACTTAAGAAAGTCAACTTTATAAAGTAGACTTAAATGGCTCTGCTGGCTTAAGTCAACATTATAAAGTCAACTTTAATGGCTGCATTTTGTTACGTCGACTTTATAAAGTCGACTTAACCCTTAAAAGCAATGAGTGCCCTGTGGCACCTTATAGAATAACAGATTTTTTCGGGCATAAGCTTTCATGGGCTCCAGCCCACTTTGCCAGATGCATCTGATGAAGTGGGTTGGAGCCCATGAAAGCTTATGTCCAAAGAAATCTGTTAGTCTATAAGATGCCACAGGACCCTTCTTGGTTTTGCTGTGCACAGACTAACACACCTACCCCTCTGAAAATTTTCATCCTTAAAGTCGACTTTAAGAGTGAGAGTTAAATCGACTTAAGCAAGTGCTTAAGCTAACTTAATAAACTCCAAATGTGGCCAAGGAGTAACTTAAGTTGACTTACGCCTCCAGTGCAGACATAGCCAAGGTCAGTTCAGATTTTTTTCAAACAGTGCAGAACAAGACACAGTGGGAAGGTTCAAACTGGGCGCTGGATCAGGCCCTCAAATCTTACTTGGCCTGAGCATCAACGCTAAGAACAGGAGTCTGTACTGAGGATACTTGCTCCTACTTCACTGGGCAACTTGTAGCCTGATCCCTCTGGCAACAGCTGCCGTTTAGCAGGGAATGAAGAGAAATGGTGCTCAGAGAGCTCAGTCCTCACCAGCTTCCACTGACTTCAGCAGGAGTTGAGAAACGCTCAGTGTGTATAGCCATTAAAGCATTGATCCTATAGTTTATAACAGCCCTTAACAAATCTATGTTTCTGGTCACCATGGTGACCAGTTTTAGTAGCCTGTCGCCTAGCTCTACTGCAGAAATGTAATGGAGCACCCTCCTCCAGCAACCAAAAGTAAAACTTCTGGCACCTAGCTGTGAGCCAGTTTTGTCCATCCCTGGTTTATGAAGTGCTTTAGGCTTCTTCCTGTTAAGGCACTCCTGTAGAAATATAAAATGTTTGTCTTATTAATAAATATTGCAGAGGAATAAAACCACCCCAAATGGATTAAGTTGTGCACAGAAAATAAAATGCTTTTATTTTTCCCCTTACACAAACATTTCTCTGATTTGTCCTCTATGCCCTCATTCACCTCCTTGTACAGATGGTGATAGTCTTGCGTATTCCTGCAGGAAGTACATCATGTCCGGAAGGTGCTGCTTTCTCCAATACCTACTCCCCTGACCCTACACTACTGCTTCAGCCACCGAAACGGTGACTGGGCAAGAGTGTGCCACAGACACCCATGATGCGTCCATGTGCCTCAGGGTGTAGCGCATTCAGTAGGACGGGAATCCAGAGGACAGGCTCTGTCCTTTCACCCACCCCCTTGGGAAGATACCCCTGCAAGGGCTGTCCCACTTGTGCAAGCTGCAGGCCCCTCTCACAGCAAATGCACTTTGATGCGGACACAGCACCAAAACCAAGACAGGCCCATGCATGGAATCAAGAAGCAGCTGCAACTTTTATTACAGCTTTTGCACAAGAGAGCAGCGCTACCTACTTACCCACCATCCTTTCCCACACCAGCTATTTAATTGATTCCAGTGAGCAGGTTACCGTGGGCACCTACCATGCGACCAATAACTGGATGTAGGTTCTCCTTAGCCTGCCCCCCCTCGACCCCACCAGCCTCTGCAAGCAGGACTGACGGTGTAGCAGGGTTGTGGACCTCACCACAGAGGCCACATGGCTCACCCCATCTCATGAACCACTCACCAAATCCCAGATCTTTTACTTGTGGTCACTGCTCATGTTATCCTTTTACCCACACTGGAAACTGGCTGCCAGCTGCAAAGAACAGCTCAAGCAAGAACCCGAGTTAGGTACCAAGCACATTCCTGTGTAACCCGCCATGGCTTGAAGGTGCTGTGAGGAATGCAAAATAACTCCGTGATCCTTCACCAACTGGGCCGTGGGAGAAAAAATTCCTTCCAGATCCCCAAACAGACTGATGGCCTAGACCCCACACATCTATTAGGCCAGGTTCCCCTTCCCAGGTTGGGCAGGTAGGGTAGAGATGCTGGAAAAGAGCCCAAAGAGGCTCCACAAGGGCCCCCATTCCATATTCAATCCGGACGCTGGGCACTGCTGATCAATCCGTACCTCTCCCTGCAGCTGGCCAACGACCAGAGACCCAGCTTCAAGAATTTAAGGCATTTCTCTGGCCCAGAAAACTCCACTCATCAGTACTCCATGACTGTGCGGCTAGAATATTAGACACTCCATCGAATGCGTCCTACTCCAGATCTGCTGGTATCAGCCGGCATGGAGCCAGTGGAAGTCTGCCACTAAAGCTGAGAGATCTGAAGATCTCACAGCTCGGGAACCTGACAAAAGCTCCCAGTTTTACTGGATTTTCAAATCATGTCATTCCATTAATGAACATGACACATTTCCTTGGGCAGGTCCCCTACCCAGTCCTGCTCTGTACTGAGAGGTCTCAGCTCATGACATGGCATAGACTAGAGAGTCTAGGCCAGTGCTTTTCAAACCACCAGTCAGGACCCAGTACTGGGTCACACACCATCAGGTATGCGGTCACAGTACCGCTTGCTGCTGCCACCAAAAGACTAGAATACATTGCTCAAAGATGTAGGTGTTGGGTCATGGGCATAAATGATTTTTTTTTTCAAGTGGGTCCTGAGGAAAAGAGTTTAAAAAGCACTGTTCTAGGCAACTTGCCGTCTGGAAAGGAGTTGCATTGTATACTGAAGCTCAGGGTGGAAGGAATTAATTAATAAAACGTAACACACACACACACACACACACACACACACACACACTCCCCCCATGCCTGTAAGAGGCTGAATAATGGTGCACCATTAAATGCCAAAGGTCTTGGATGAGAGAATTTAAAGACCTGACTTTCGGAGGTACTGTAATTTCCATTGATTGTAACTGCTCAGCTCAGCATCTCTGAGTCAAGTCATGGCAACGACTTCACTCAGCTACTCTACCGGAAAGTAATGCAGCTCAAGGAAGGTTTGAGCCCAATGGGCAAAATGTTCAGAATCAACCTTTTCTGGAATGCTGCTGTTTTAATTATTTTTCAGACTGTACCTCTCAGACCTGTTGGCTCTCTAACCCTGAATTATAACTAGAGCCCTGCGCGGATACAAATAAGCGGATCCGTATCCAACCTGCATCCGCAAGAAGTGGTCTGCAGATATCCACGTTGTATCCACGGATGTTCTAGCTCTGTGCAGATAAAAATATGTGGATCCGTATCCTATCTGCATCTACAAGAAACGGTCTGCAGATATCCGTGTTGTATGCGCAGATGCGGATATAAGGCGGATATCTGCGGATCTGCAGGGCTCTAATTATAACTATCTTAAGACCCATGAAGCTGAGCTGACAATGAGGCAGCAGACCTCCGATAGGCTTCCCCTCTCACTGCCATACCCCTGAACATCATTACAACTCACTACAAGTGCTGGATTTTTTTCAGTCAATGTGGGTATTATTGGATTTCACTGATGACCTTATAAAAGCACAAACACAGACTACGACAGGGGTCTCAAACTCAAATCACCACAAGGGCTGCATGAGGACTAGTATGTTAGCCCAAGGGCCACACCACTGAAACCATTTTATACAACAATATTGCAACTATCGGTAACAATAGTGTCGTTGCAGGCTGCAGGAGATAACTTTAGGGGCCGTACGTGGCCCACGGTATACGAGTTTGAGACCATGAAAGCCAGACCCCAACCTGCAACTGACTCACACCCCCCAAAGATGCACTTCACAGGTGTCAAAGGCTGATCATTTGCCAAGTATAACAATATAAATCACCAATACAACCCTCAAAAAAAATCCACGTTGGCAGTTCAGCTTGACATTAGTTTGTCAGCTTGCAGAAATTCGGAAGGGGTTTACTCTCAAGCTACAGCACTTCTGATGGCAGGCACTTTATTCCAAAGCACACGCTTGACCCATTGGTGCAAGAAAGCCAACACAGGAAACAAACAGCAAATGGAGGGGGCAGTGTCACACTCGGAGCAGCCGAGTGCATGGGCAAAACCAGATCAGGCAGGAAGAGAAGGCGTCCCTGATGTAAATCTAAGAAGCTGAGTTGTGTCGGTCAGTTCCCTACACGCCTCAGTCAACTGTAGCTTGATGATGTAAAGTCTGCCCACAGCTGTCCCGCACCCCCCCAACCCACTGTTTTACACTGACTTTATACAGTCTTGTTTGGGTCTAACAAGGTCCTTCTTTTTCTATAATGCAGGAAATAAGGAAACCAGCCATCAGTTATTAGAAGCACAGCAGATCTGAGCTGCATGGCTGTACCACAAATTTTTCTTTAATGAAACTGAATTTTCATTTGCCAGGAATAACAAGTGCCCAGGACTGAAAAGTAAATCAAACCTAAAGGAGAGTTTTCAAGTTTTGAATCACTGGTAGCAACAGACAAGCTCAGGAGGAGCATGGCACGATCGTGGAATGTCTTAAAAATGTGTGACTAATACGACTTCTAAAGATATTATTTGTGAGTTAGTATTTCAGTCTCCCCACAGAAAGAAAACATCATACCAGAGAGATGGCCACAATGTTTTCTGTAATAACTGTGTTAGTATGTCACCATCTCTGGGCTGAGAAGATGATGAAGGGCTTGTGTTTTAGTTTCTGAAAGCAAAGAAAGGGAAGACATTGACTTGAAAAGTATCAATATTCTGGTAAGAGGAAGTGATAAAACGGTGGCCTTCGTCGATACGTTTATGCTTTGAGCCCAGCACGGGGCTACATAACTAGTCTCAGCAGTCACCGGTGGACATCAGGCCACACCACAGAACTATTGCACACAATCCGGCACCGTCTGTTCAAGAGGGAGTCCCGGCAAGAAAAGAGCATGGAGACTCGGTTACCCTCACAGAAGGTGCCTTGGAGGAGAGGTCACAACAAGGTAATGAGTAGAAACATCTTGGTACCAAACTAATTATTTCTAACTACACCAAGATGCGCATGTGCCTTTATTGATCTACTGTGTAATTTTAGTGCTGTAAAGCCCCACTTTGCAAACCCATCCTTGCCCTACACTTTGTCACTATCACTTCATGGCTAAAATTCAACCCTGAATCCACAATTAGATCCACAGGGCCAAAGCCCCACATATGCGCAGAGCTCCTTTAACCTCAGAAGTAAGTTAGGCCAGATAAAGCAGCGAAGAAGAAAGATCCATGAAGATGATCCCTCTTACAAGAGCGAAATGAAAATAACTGAGTTTATTTAAAACTCCTCATCCAGTTCTGGGGAAACACTTTATCTTGAAACCCAATGAATCAGTTCATCTCCAGAGTCATTATTCAAGATCCCTTTGTCTGTCACACAACAAAGCTACGTTAAGCTGATCAGATTCACGTGGGGGGGGGTCTATACACCATACCACATATCCAAAATTATACAGTAAAACTTTCCCTTAAAACACATGCATTCTTAACTAGACACTGCATCCATCACACCCTCCTGGACTGGCTAGGTTACTCTAAGGCAGGCTTCCCAGCCTGAGGTGCAGTCCACAGAGTTATCGGAAGGGGTCCCTGAACACATTTGACCCCAGTTGCTGCTGGCTTGCAGCAGACAGCCCAGGCCTGATGCAGCCCCAGCCACGGATCCACGTTGGAGAGGACTCAAAGTCATTGACTAAATGAATTGTATTTGCCTGCTGTCAGCAGCCTCACCCTGGATATGTCCCCACGCCTTGGAAGCAGGCAAGGGCCCGCTGCCTACAGTCAGTCCAATAACAGCTATCACCATGTGGGGGTCCATGAATATTTTTATGTTAAAAAGGGGTCCTCATACTCAAAAAGGTTGGGAACCACTACTCTAAGGCAATGGTTTTCAAACTTAGGGTTGGGACCCTCAAGCACTGGGTCACAGCCCCCCCTGCTACTGCCGCCGCAAGACTGGAATGAGTTGCTCAAAGATGTAATTGTTGGGTTGTGGGCATAAATGATTTTTTTCCAACTGGGTCCCAAGGAAAAAAAGTTTGAAAACCACTGCTCTACAGAACCAATCCCTGTACACCATGCTCTGTCCACATACTGCTTCCACCATCTTCTCTACCTCATCTTAGAAGCCAAGCTTGTTGCATTCACTGTAAATGGCTCCCTAAGCATCACCCCTTATCTCAGCTAATACAGACACTGTCTCCAGCCTGCTGATTTTTTTGCCCCCCTAATCGTGTCTCCTATGCCCAATTACTCATGCCATGTGAGGCCTATAAGCATGTGCCAGAGCATCCTAATAGGTCAAATCCTGCAATTCTTGCATCCTAGTTTACCCAGAAGGCACTATTATGCTCAATAGTCTGGCTTCCTGCCTAACAGAACATTTCACCTAGCAATTCCTGAACTGAACACAATAATTTGTGGTTGAACTAGATCATATCTTTCAGAAAGACATCCAATCTTTATTTCAAGTCTGTAAATAATGGAGAATTTACCACATCCTTTGGTAATCTGTGCCAGTGGCTAGTTACCTTTACAGTCAAAAATGTGTCTTCTTTCCATTTTGGACTTTGTGGGTTTCACTTTCCAGCCACTGGATCTAGTTATGCCTTGGGTAAATGAAAGAGCCCGCGAGTAACAGATATCCTCCTGTATGCACACTTCCAGACAACTGATTAAAACTGTCTCATAACCTTTCCTGTAAATTAGCTCCTTGAATCTCTTAAGCGGGCTTCTCAGACTACAAAGTCATTCCTGTACCTCTTCTCAGAACTTTTTCCAATTTTTAAAATCCTTTCAAAAAGTGTTAACACCAGAGCTGGACCCAGTATTCTAGCAGAAGTCTCATTACTGCTGCATATGGAGGCATCGTCTCTTTATTCCCAATAATACATCCAAGTATCATGTTACTCCTTTTCTCCACAGCATCACACTGGAACTCATATCCCTCTGTTTATTTGCAGTGATCCCCGAGCCCTTTGCAGAGTTGCTGCTCTCCAGAACACAGTCTCCCATACGAGTCTGGTCTACGCTGTCCCTCCTACATAGAGGACCATGCACACTGATTGCTCCCAGCGAGCCGAACGACGCAGTTCACACTGTAGCACTTAGCTCTCCTCATCATTCTTTAATGCTCTGGTCATTTTTTGGAGTCACATGCAAACTTTACCAGCAACAATTTTCTGTTTTCTTCCAAGTCATCGATAGAAACACTGAATGGTGATGGGCCAAGAACTCATCCCATATGGATCCCACAAGAAATACCACAGCAGTTCGGTAATTCCCCATTAATACCCAGGTCTTGCTATTAATTCATTTGCCAGTTTTTAACCTACTCAATATGTGCTATATTGATTTTGTATCATTCTCATTTGTCAGAATACCTTAGAGAAGTCCAGATATAATAGATCAACAACTATAGCTTCACCTGCTACATCTGTGATCACGTTAAATACCATTGGTTTTGCTTGATGAGACCAATTCTCCCTGGCGCCATGTCAGTTGGCACAGATTGATTCTATTTCCATTTACCTCTTGCTCACAGCATCTCATGGAAGTCTTCCCTGAATAGGGAATACAGAGTTTGGCCCCCTATAACAAAGACAGCCCTAAAACATGGAGGAGGAGAACTGCTGTGACTCACCTCAGAAAAGAGCCTTCTCGCGCAGTGACCGTGGGAAGAGGCCCTGAACAACAGACAGTGAGAGAAGAGCTGTGAGATGTTGTGGGAAGATAAGGGCTTGTAGAAACTAAACAGAGCTGTTGCAAAGTGCTGGTGTTTGGACAGTCCTACAGAAGTTGCTAAAGCAATGTCCCAGGACTGGTACAGTCCCCTGCATCAGGGGAAGCCTCCTGAAAAAATTGCAAGAAACTGTCTTTCACTGTTTTTTCTTGAGAGACACAGGAGTGGGAACGCTGAGGGGCTGTGTTTGCTGGAGGCTGTACTGCAGCAAGGCTGCATGCACCCACTGGGGGAACTAGCTGGTGGCTCTCTCCAGCCCTCATCAGGTCCCAAAAGATGGCGTTGGTGACCTTGCTGAATGCCTGCGGGTTTCTACCATCCACTTTTTCTGGATTACTCTCATTCTCTCGATGTAACACATTAGCAAAGCAATTCACACTTTGTTTCACCACTCATCCCCCACTTTCTATATTGCTTCCACCATGCACACATTCGCTTCCTTTTCTGAATCAGACATTGCTTTACCTATTTTTAGATTCCTTTTCTTCTTACTGCTGTTTAAATGCTGCTCGATTCTTCTACACATTGGAAAGTAGCTGCCTTGTTAAATCTAAAACAAACAAGAAGTCCTGCGGCACTTAAAGACTAACAAATGTATTTATCGCACAAGCTTTTGTGGGAGAAAATCCCACTTTGTCAGACGCTTTGAAGATGAGGGAATTTACAAGCTGATGAAGTGGGATCTTCTCCCATGAAAGTTCGTGCGATAAATAAATTTGTTAGGCTTTAAAAGTGCCAAAGGACTCCTTGCTCGTTTTGCTGAACTAGAACAACACGGCTACCCCCTTGGAAGTAGTTAAACCTAGGCTCTTGTGCCACAAACCCTTCGCTGATGCAAAGCTTCTGCTTAATTTCCCTTCACTGGGGGCTGTCTGGGAGCAGAGAGATATGAATAAGACACAAAAGGTAGCAATTCTGCCAGCTCCTCTTTATGCCTGGAAGATGGGATGCTCTGAGAAAGGACTGCTGTTATTATTTATATCAAACATTGGTGAGGCTGCTGCCTTCTTCAGAACAGTGGCAGGCATTTTCTATCCTCAGGGATTTTCTCCCACAAAAGCTCATGCACTAAATATATTTGTCAGTCTTTATGTGCCACAGGACTCCTTGTTTCTTTGTTTGACTATCCTCAGGACACACTCTTGGGTTTGCAATGGCTCGTCCCCAGCATGCCATCAAATAGCACCCAACTTCATTGCACCCAACGTCAATAATCTCCACATACAGCCATTCATCACTGGCTCTCCCATGCCCACTTTCCCACCGCTTTTGTCTGTCTGTTTTCTATGGTGTACCTTCTCAGAGTTTTCTTGACGAATAACTGAGGAACCCCACATGGTTATTCCCTACAACGTCCTTGCATATCCGCTGCATTTAGAGGGAGAAACAGGAATCGCTGATGTTTGTCAATTGAGTCATATGGTAGGAGGCTGGGATACTGAAGAGTTTTGAGGGCCCCTCACAATACCATGAAGTAGCAGACCAGAGAAGAATGGGAACAGCAGAAAGAAGGCCACGATGAAAGTCTCTCTTGAAGGAGAACCAGCTGGGAGAAGACAGAAGACAACGCAATCTGTTTTATTTACTAAAATGCACAGAAAATCAATCATGCTCCACAGTGACGGGTGCAGTAGGCAGCCTAGAGAGGTAACAGCAGCAGATGTCTAGCACCTCAGAAGAATTTGTGGCCACTCCTAAGATCATAGTATTTGAGCTGCAGACCCTGAAACACTTTGGTGGCTCCCATGATGATCCTTCTAGTAACTAGATTTAAAGTACAGCTGGTTTACTTGACAACCTAACACTGCATCTGCAGGTTGACTGAAACAGCAGAAATCTCGTTTAACCTCTCTGGTTATTTTGTTCGACGTTAATTGGTAACAATGATTTGTTTTTCCCTGAATCAAAGGTGATTATAAATTGAGAGTTATTTTTCATGCCAAGTTTTCTCTTGAGTCTCATATTATTTAGACAGTGAAGCTACCTCCCTGTCACCTTGGCACATTCTGCCTACTGTGAAACGTTTACACCATATGTAAAGACACCATTACGACCATCAGTGCTGGCCGGGCTACTTGTACTCTTCATGTGCGGGTCCCTCAGCAACTCCACCAAGAGCTGGTACAGAGCTCTGCTGTAAAAATGAACACCCCTGTCATTGGAAACTAAAGATCCCTGAAGCACATTACATCCATCCTGAGAAAATCCAGTTGCATTACAGTGAAGCTCCTTTCCTGGTATGCAAACATCCCAAAATATATGCACATGTATGCAAAATCCTTTTCTAATACTTTCCCAAGACTAACTTTAGCTTGACTTTCCCCAAATCAAGGCTCAATCTGCTGAGGCATTGCGCCTTCATTGTGCTGGGATCACAATACTTGCGGCTGTCTCTTTAGCCTTATTTTAGAGTGAGTTAATATTACAAAATGTTCATGAACAGATTTGCATCTGCTTTCCAGGTTTGTGACCCTTTATGTTTGCTTTCTGTGTGACTCATCTAGCAAAGAAAGGTGTTAGCAAAAATGTTTGTGGAAACAGCAAGTTTTAAGCAAATATCCAGAAAAAACCAAAAAGATTTCTGAACTAGGAATCTCATACCAGATTCCTAGTTCAGAAATCTTTGTTCTTTCTGGATATTTGCTCATACCCGTAACCTCAGTTTAAGAGCTCCCTGACAACAATAGCAGAGAGGAAGTGTTATGTGACTAATATGATCAATCAAAACTAACCAACATAACCTGAATTTCAAATGTTGAGTATTTTCCATGACAGCTCTACAGATCAGGAAACTATTGAGCAAATCCTTTCAAATAACTCAATTTCAAGACAAAACCATGAGCTGCTTCTGCACGTTTTGCAGAAGGGAAAATAAAAGGTAACGTTCCCAAATAAAAGAGATGCTGCAAATCATTTGCACGGTTCAAGCTAATCGCATTCCATGCTCACAAAAGGAACCTCCACAAAGTTCCTTGTAACAGATTAGATCCTCTCGCCTTGATCCTGCCCTCATTTACACCAGCATCACTCCACTCACTCTTGGTGTGGACCCAGGGGAACTGACTGACCTTAATGGAATTACTCTAGATTTACAAAAAGTAGAATCAATCCCTCTGAGTTGTTGACTAAATGTAAATCAAGTCTTCAGGCTTCAACGCTAAAGCAATCAGGGTTGCAAAAAAATCTAGATAGAGAGGCGATTAGTGCTGCTTTTATTCTTTTAGGAACTAAGTGAAACAGTCTCAGTGGCATCTAAACCCTATTCAGACTAAGCGATGGGGTGCTACGGTAGCTCATGGAGCCCAAGCTGTCCAGTTTCAATGCAAGTTAGAGCCACAGAGGAGATGCTCTGCATTACACCACTGGTCTATCCTGTCCTTCAGGGGACCATACGCCACTGGAGCTGAGGTGTGGTGGATCGCCCCTCACCCTTGAGGAGGGTGGGAAGTCATCTCTGCAAGCTTTCGGTGGGAAAAGAATTCCCGTGCACCTAAGAAGGACTCTCCATTGGCCATCCTCAGTCATTTAAATCAACTTTCCAGTCATTCTTAATAACTTCATTTCTAACAACTTGAACTGCTAGGCATTGAACCAGGCACAATGACATGTCCTCCTTCCCTCAGCACCCCCATGCAAGAGCTGGAGGGATGGTACTAGGAAGCACATGCAGGGTGTCTGACTGGGAGTTCTCATCTTCCTGGAAGTTTTTTGGATGATAGTAGATAACCCTTTGCACTCACATAGCGCATCTGTAGAAATCTGTAGAAATTTCATCTGTAGAAATCAAAGCACCCTAGAAAGGGTGGCGAATACCATTATTCCCATCTGCAAGACCACGATGGGTGTACGGAGATTTCCTCAAGACCCCCCAGCAACTCAGTGACAGAACCAAGCATAAAACCCAGGTCCCATTGATCCTCCTCCACCACGGTGTTTATTTATTCTGGTCCAGTTGACAATCTGACATGACCATTGTCCCACCTCTCCCCCACCCTGGGTCTCAGTGGGTCCAAGTAACGACTGCAGATTGAATTGTTTATGCTCTGCCTCTTCTAGCAGCATGTAATGCACAGAAGGCAAAGGCCTGAAGAGGACCACGTGAGGCCCAAGCAGGAATTAAAATGTTTAACATGGAGTTGCTAATAGCCTGCCTTAGAGTCCCATACAGGCCTGCTTCTGCCACCACTAAAATAGACATAGGAGCAGGACCGAGCCGCACATCATGCTCTCCATTTCTCAAGAGACTATGGGTAAAATCTGCAAAAGCACTCAGCGCTGGCCCAACGCCACTCCCACTGAAGTTGATGGTGGAACCACCTTCCATTTCAGTGCAGCTCTCTTCGGCCAACCCCGAGGGCAAGCTACACTACAGAATCAAGTCGGCCTAAGTTACGTCAACTTACAAGGATCACACAACTTCAGCATGTCTACACTATGCTCCACATGTTGGCTGTGCATGTCCTCACTAGGAGGGCTTGCACAGCTTTAACCCTCAGTGGGAGGCATTGCGGGAAAGCTTCTGAAAGCCAGCAACAGTCAATGTAAGCAGTAGAGCGTATATGCTGACATTACGCCAACCGAGCTACAGTGGCGTACTATCGGCGGGCCTGAGCCGGGGTTGTCATCGCCAGCGGGTTCCTCTAGTTGCCTGTGACAGTGGGGTGCAGGTCCCCCAAGGAAGACCCAGCTGGTTTCCCCCAGGCCAGCACTCAGGGGCATGGCCCCCTGCTCCCTTCTTGGTATGCAGCTGCCTAAGTACAGCAACCTCAGTGCTACATGCAGGAGGAGTTATTAAATCAATGCAACGGGCAAGCGACATCACCAGGAGCAATGTTTTAGGGTAGCAGACACTTACACAGATAGGTTGGCACAAGCTGTCTTACGTCAGCCAAACTCCGTAGCATGGCCCAGCCCTGAGTGTTTATGAAAAATCCCATGGAAAACACTGGGAAATAAAACAGTCATTTCTTTTGTATCCACACAAATTGTGACATTATTCTTCCTACCCCACCTTACCAAACACAGATGGTAGCAGGGCAGGATTTGCACAAAGCAGGGTAAGTGAAGAGATCTGTTTTGTGATGAACTGAGGCCTTTTGAACCCAGAGGGCTGCCTTCCTAAAACATTATTCCAGTCCCTTTCGGTGTTCTCTTTCGTGTAGTGCTCTACTCCAGAGATGTTCCAGCGAAGCACTCTACATACAGTAATTGTAAGTGAGTGACTGATCATTTGCCCTCAATGTGGGATTCAGGTTAAATCAAAGCCAGCTGCTTTAGAGAAGGGTGGGAGAAGCAATCAAAACAAGCAGATTCTAGACATTAAATACATAAGAAATCTCTGCTATTCTCGCACATTAATAAATAAATCTATGCTTTTCAAGCCCTGTGCACCTAACAGTTTTCTTTATTTTATGATTTCAAAAAAAAAAAAAAAAAGTCATCATGCACTGTTGTCTATGTCCTGATAACTCTGAAATGTGCTACTCATCTCTTCCAGTTAAATATACTGTTTCATAAACCCACTTCTAGATATTTGAAACTGCAGATCATTAATGTCTAGCTTTAGGCATCTGACATTCCACACAATTAATATTTAAACTTATTATAAAAGAATTGGGGCTGTGTTAAGCATGAAGTATTTAATAGCATTTTGGTTCTTCTGTTTCAAACTATTTTGTTTTTTTATTTGAAGTGTAGGTTATGATGTTATACATTAAACAAAAAATACATAAATTAATACATCTAATGCTATTTTCCTTTTATGGCACTGCAAGTTAGGGAGGCTTTGAAAGTGGAAACTATCAAATTTCATTTTTACGATAGAATTGTAAGTATATTATCTTTCTTTGCCTCAGGGGTTGTTGACTTCAGTATTTAAGCTATTTAACCACAGCAAATTGTGAAAAGCAATGAATCACTGGAACATATTTAAAATCATCTAATGTCTTGCTGGGAAATTTCTTTGCTTGAGCATTGTCGTATATAATCTTTTTTTTTTTTTTAAAGTCCCAGTTATGAAATATTACTTAATTTTAAAAAATTAGCTTTTGATTTACACATCGGATACTCTCTGTCTAAGACAGCATGTGTAATTTATTTACAGTGCTGGAAGGCAGGCAAAATACATCATCTACTGTTATGCAAACTTCTACGAGGTATTAAATACCTGACCCCCCAGAGACACATTTCATACAGTTCAGTAATGTTCCAAAATAAACTAAATCCCTAGCCCCTTAAGAGCTTATCATAACAATTGAGATCTGTATCAAAAAGGCAGTTTTACAGTATTTGATTATATCTACTTAGAGCCATTTTTTCCTCTGGTTAAATATGCAAACACACACAAATATATTTGCTTTCTCCTTAGTCCAGAAAGGCTGATGCATTCTCATACCTCCAAATCCTTCCCACTCATTCACTAAAAAAAAAAAACAACAAAAAAAACCCAACCTTAAATACAAGAATCCAATGCTCTTTGAAATGCTACACATTATTGCTCTCAAGACAAAGCTTAGATTAACTCTATTACAATGCTTTTTATTAGCTAGCAGCGTAAAGCAATCAAAGAAGTATTCAGATACTGTGATACAAGAAGTCAAATGTACTTCACATTATTATATTATACAAATGCAACAATCTAAAGGAGAGACAATTAGATCATCACTTTTGACAAACTGAGTAAGTCGTCAACTCCTAAAAGGCAGAATTTGGATCTACCTCCCATCACATCTCTGGCAACTCACTTTTCCCAATAATCATCAGTGATAAATAATCATTTCATAAACCTAAACTAACCACAGGAAAGAAAAAAAAAATCCATATGCCAGGTTGTCACTGAAGCATGGGCTTTGCAAACAGAAAGCAGGATATACCCTCTGGAGTTTCACATACTGGATGCCTTAAAATACAGTGAAGAAAAAAATTCTTGGCAACTATTCTTCAAAGTTGAAACTGAAAGGTAGAACTAGAATTGAATGTAGATGAAATGGTCTTTGATTTTAATATGCCACATTGAAAATTACTTCTGCCATTTTAGGGCATCAACCAGTCATTTTGTCCACTTCATTCCAACGTTCAAAATTTTTGGGATATGAGGTAACAGCTGTATCACATTCAGAAACAAGTCTTTGCTCTTGTTTTCAGCTTTCTAGGGTAAGATTACACCACATGAGAATCAGCAAACATCACCCTGCTTTTGATCCAAGTTTTATTTATTTATAAATTACAGCAGTACGCCAGGGAATAAAGTTTTGAGGCTGAGAAATAAAAAAACAAACCTGCCCTATATTAAAAGGAGTTACTATACACTGTGACATGCTCACCAGATAGTGTGCCTTCTCTGGTCTATTGACATGTGAGAAACCTAGAATACGAAATGCAGCTATTTGTATCCATAATCCCCAACTGCCCAGCAAGCATCTTAAACGTGTTTCAGAAAGCACTGACGCAGGGGCATATTCACATTTCTCCAATATTCTGTAATCTGAATACTCATCAAACATGGAAGTTAACCTACATCTGCCTCGCACACTTCCCCTGGTTCTCTCACTTCCCAGTTCCCCAACACACTTAATGCAAGTAATGACTTGGTCAACACACTTTCACAGGGTAAGCTACATCAACAACATTATCACAGTTAAAATACTGACCACATCAAAGTCAACAGCAAATCTCTACTGACTCCAATGGAGTCAGGATTTCACCCTGTACAGTTAAATAATCTACTGCACATCTTCGCTCACTGTTAAGGAAGCGAATCTCTTTCTGGGAAAGAAAAGTACTATTTATAGCTTCTAAGGCCAGAAGGTACGATTGTGATCATCTAGTCTGACCTCCTGTGTAACACAGGCCATAAAACTTCCCCAAAGTAATTCCCACAGCGTATCTTCAACAAAAGCATCCCTTAATTTAAAATTTGTAAGTGACAGAGAATCTACCACAACCCTTGGTAAATTGGTCCAATAGGTAATTACCCACATTCTTCAACTTTATTTCTGGTGGGAATTTGTCAAAGAGTGATACATTAATAAGTTTCAAGTATTCTCACAGTCTGTGGAATAACTCTCAGAATTGATTCAGAAGCTCCTTATGACTAAATATGTGCAAAGACTGTTTGTGCCTTCTTGCAAAACATTCATTTCTTTCCTAGTTCAGCAGTTTGGAAACATACTCTTTCCACAGTTCTACAACAGGGCCTTAAATCTGCTAAAATTCTTCAGCATGCATGTCACATGTATAGGTGTTTGCAGGATTGGACCTTAAAATGGGAAGTCATTTAGATCTATTTAAGAATTAAGTAATTTAGAACAGTTTGAGTATTGACTCAATAGGATGACTGACAAGAGAAAAATAACTTAATACTTGCAGGATTGAGGTCTGAAATGACCATCTTTTCCTTTACCTCACATTTTTTCTCAGGTGGAAACCACCTCATTTAACAGAGTACAACCCAGTTTTTATTCCATGTGTCCATTTAAAATTTGAAAGCCAAAATAACTAACTCGGTCATTTAAATTCATTCCTTCAAACAGAACACAAGAGGTTATAAATTATACCTTATTTTAATTATCAGATTAATTTTTTCTGACCAAAATAATTACATCTCATTATCATATATAATTGCTAAGTGATATCTACTACCATCATCTTTCTAACATTTATTTCTAAACCAGAAAGCCCTATGCTTTTACATTATAGTTCCCATATGCTTTTATGTAACGCGGTGGTAGTTCTTTTGGCTTTTGTCAATTATTCTTCATTTCTTTAAGCTCCCCTAGATTAAAAAAAAAGCAATTCTAAAAACTGGATGCGATTAAATCCACTTTTTTAAAATGGTGCAATGGTATTTAGAAATCTACGAAAGGGGTACATTCGATTCCGCAACTTCCAACCTCACAACGCAAACCACAAAGGAATTTCCTTCAGCAGCAAATAACTAAAAATTATTGTCTCTAGTAGAAACGTATAGAAGGTTTAGCTAATTAGAGAAATAAGTAAGATTTACCTAAAATGACCTAAAACAAATGTGATTTCAGCTGCAGTTTCTCCCCCCACCCCCTTTGGGAGGCGGTGGAGTAGAGTAAATAAATAAATAAATAATTAGAATAGTGTGTGATATTATGTAATATTCACAAAAAAACTCCAAAGTAATTTTAAAAGATTTAATTGTAAGAGATTATACAAAACCACAGTGCTCCAATGAAGTGATAAAAAATGTCACCGTATAGTATACAAGAAATAGAATAAGTACAGAGATGATGATACAAAGTAGGTCCAAAAGTGCAACCCACCAAACCCACATGAGTAATTCTCAATCCTTCGAGTAACCTTACTATTTTCAATGAGACTTTTCTGACAAGCAGCAATTACTCCCCTGAGCCGGGGTTACAGGATCAGGCTCAAAAAGCATACCAGTACATCTAATACATTGTATAAGAACAGGGTTAGTTGATTACATCACCTTCTATCCCAGCCCTGTAAATCTCCACTTACCCAGCAAAGATAGCTCTTGTTTTCTTTTTTAAGTGCAAGTTTCCTAGTATGCAGTTATGTCCCTCTGTGGCTCTTTTTAAACAATTATATAATAATGTGTTCACCAAGGAAGAGACCAAACACTGCAGGCTAACCTACTTTATTGTCTCTTAATTTAAGAAACTGTCTTAAGTGGCTACTCAAAACATTTGTGCAGTGGGGAGTATTTTCCCTAATAGCACAGAGGGCAGGAGAAGTATCATTTCATGAATGAATAAAGATGATTGATGAATCCAATATATCACATGAATTTGGAAAAAGAGCGTTTCACTGTAATAATGAAAACTGCTGTAATTTAAAAAAAAAAAAAAAAAAAGACACATTGACCAGATCTTGACGTCAGTATTTTGTTGCAATTTTTCTTCCCTTTCCAAATTGAGTATATTTTGTGTAATTAGTTATTATTTTGCCCTGTGCCACCCTGAAAATCCCAGATTATAGCACTAAAGTAAATTAAACACAGCAAAACCACATAACCTTGGGAAAATATTGTAAAGTAACTCATACCTTTTATTACAGTTATTCTATGCCCAGTGGACCACAAGTGGCTCTCAGAGACAAAGTTTGGGTGCAAATACTACAGCTTGCAATCCACTGAGATCAGAGGTCAAACAAGGAGGACTTAGCATGTGGCACAGCCAATCGCACAGAAAAGGAGGTTGGGCAGAGCGGCCCATTCAAAATAAAAATCACTGCCAAGCAGGAACAGAATTGGAGGCTCTCTTTTCAAACGGTCTGCAATTTTGCTGAAAGATAGACAGACCCAGGCTGCCAATGCTTACACACCTGAGTAACTTTACTCACATGACTAGTCCCTCTGAGTTCAATTAGGCTAGTTGCTCAGCCATGGAAGTGTTTGCAAGATCAAAACTTAATCCTGTGCAATAGACAAGGAGTGACACAAAGCACACTGCTAACACCAGCACACTGCTTCTTCCAACCGAGACTGCCTCAAAGCTGTGCTTTTTATTAATGAGGCAGCATCTTTGTGATTTTTTTCTTTTAACAAAAAAAAAAATTAAAGCCACATTTGGCAAAAATGTTTACAGGCAACTATAAAAATGGTTTACGCTTATGTTAAGAAGGTCCTTCCCCCCCTTGCTCTCACCCTTCAAATAAGGATAAACCTAAACCAGGAGGCATATTCCGTAATCTAACCCAGCTTGGAGAGGGTTTATTGTTCCATAAACAGCTCTGAAGTGCAGAAGATCCACCGTGTGACAATCTGAAATCAAGTTGCCACCAAAATCCCCTCTTGAAAAAACTCTGTGGGATTCATTTGAAGTTTTTCCTCTCATTAAGATTTCCTGGTTCTCTCTTACATCCAGCACATGTTCACCTGTCTTTTCCTTTAGCTTATTGCAAGGCCACTGGCACAGTCTGGATGTCGACGCAGCACCCTTCAATCTTAAAAAAGCCACATGATGGCAATTTAATATATTCTTTGATTACTCTATAACCTAATTTTATAAGATGGGTCTTGTTATTAGCAGGCAATTGTTTCTGCAGCAGCTCCCTAGACTCCTTGTTTATGGAGTGTCCAGTGGGTGCTTTATAAATGTCAATACTGTTACTAGAAGAAAGTGAAATTCACAGCAAAAAAAAATTTTAAATGTACAACTTTGTGTGTGCAGTTGCTGTCCTTTCATGAGCTGCACATCTGACATTAGGATCTACGCCTAATACCATTTCATTTCACCTATCCCCAGCTTCTTGTCTGTGCTAAGAAGTCAACCAACAGCATAGCTGAACCACTCAGAGGAGAAAAATCCAGCATGTCAGCACTATTCATGAGATGGACATGCCTCGGAGCCCAAACCCAAACTTGCTTGTGATAATGTTACTCACGTGAGTACTGCGGGTTACTTTCATGCTTCAGCATCTGTAGGCTTGGGCCCTAAATGGAAAAACTGCTTTGCAACAGGAATAAACTCCAGCGATGACTGAAGAGGAAAGGGAAAGAGCGTTTTCAGCTATTCCAAAGGGGGAAAGTATAGGGAAACCATATGAGGACTGAGAGAGCCCCTGAGTGGTGAGCACCACAGCAAACCGGGAAAGCAACGAGGGTGTGGCTACTTGCACCACAAAATCAAGCAAGCAGGGGAAAGGGGACAGCTGGCACCAGTCAGTCCTTTCCACAGCTGCACTCCACCCCTGTGAGCTCTCCTGTCCCCAAACTAACTTGCACATGCCACCGATTTGGGCACAAATTTCACCCTTGCTGAATGTGAGTTTTGTTAGTAGAAGGCAATGGTTTGTGCAGCAGCACCCCCATCTCCTTCCTCCTGCTTTAATCAGAAGGGGAACGCGCAGCTGGAGAGAATAACGAAAGTTGCTTATAACCTGTTGCTCCAACTTGCATTTGACTGAGCTGTAAGTTGCAGGAAGAAATGGACACTACCGGGACTCGCTGAAGTCACTGATGCTTCAGACCAAAAACATAGTGAGGCCATTATGCTAGTTCAAAGCTCACAAAAAAGAACATTTCTAATCCACAGGTGAACAGGCTACTTTACTTTTCGATAGAAAGGGGAAAATGGGTTTCATTCCTAGGAGAAAGTACCTTATGCCAGCGAGACAGGGCACTTCCGCCGTTTTTTATACAACCAGAAATCACCTTGGTGTGAGCTTTACAGAAGACCCCCTTTGCTCTCATAATCTGCGTGCACCCCTCTGGGGGTGTGGCACCACCCCATAGAGAAAACGCTGCCATCCCTCCGAACCAGCTGTTACGTGGAAAGGGATATTTTAAAACCGAACAGGTTCATTTCCCATGCCAACTTCAAAAGGGCTATGTTACTTTCCCACGGTTCAAATAACAAAAGGGGGACCCGTCCTCAATCAACCTCCGACCAAACGTAATGCCATTCGCGGTCCATGCCTTTAAAGGATGCCCATCTCCGCGACAAGACCTGGATTTGCTCCAACGCCTCTCAGCCACCAGGAGCCCTTGGGCCCATGCCAAGCAGCCCGCCTCAGTGGCCAGCACCAACCCAACCAGCCGTGGGAAACGATTCAAGAAAGCCAGGCCTTTACCTGCAGCTGAGAGCCTGGAGGCAACGAGAGGATGCTGGTCTGGAGACGCGAGTGCACTAACAGCCTGGCTCCTCTCCGCTCGCCCGGAGGTGGAAAGGAGAAACCCAGCTGCAGGGAGCGGTGCAGAAAGGCCGGCAGGGAAGAGGCTGCAAGCTGCGGCTCGTGGCTCACTCACCCTTCCGGCTCCGCGGGGCGGCAGCCTCGGCTCCTGGGGCAGCGGAGCCGCCGGCTCGCGGTGCATCCTCGGCGGCCGGCGGGGGAAAGCGGCGTCACGCCGGAGCGGCCGGGGGCGTGGCGCTGCGCGCGGCTGCGGAGCCGGCTCCCCGCGGGCGTGCAGCGCCGAGCACTGTGCAGCGCCGAGCACCGCGCGCGGAAGGGGAGCAAAATCTCCCCTGCAGCCTCCGGCCAAGAGGGTTTCCCCCCTGCAGGCTGATGCCCTCAGAAAGTTGGTGGGTGGCCCCGCAAGTTATTTCTTGCAGGAAAAAAGGTCTGGGGCGCTTGGAGACTGAGTTATTTTTTGCATGGGTTTTCAGCGGAGAAAATCCCACTTGGTGGGTGAGATGAGGGCTGGCAAGGGTTGTGAGACTGGTGGAGGAAAAGGTTTTAGGGGGGCAGCGCTTGGGCTAGCGGAGGAGGTCTCGGGGGGGTGGTCTTTGGGGTAAGGGACTAGCCTCAGGCAGGCTGCGTGGTGATTTGAGTGGGAGACCCCTGGCCTAAAGCCAGTTCCTGCAGCCCACACTGACACCAGCGTTACCGATATTTGCAATATCATTGAACGGAAAGATTTCAGTAGTGCAGCCCTCGGGCTGATGTCCTAATCCTCATGCAGTCCTTGAGTAGTCCTCATGGTGATTTGAGTGGGAGACCCCTGGCCTAAAGCTAGTTCCTGCAGGCTGCAATGATAGGATGGTTACCAGTATTTGCACTATGACTGCAGGGGATGATTTCAGTGGTGCAGCCCTCTGCTAGTCCATATGCAGCCTTTATGGTGATTTGAGTTGGAGACCCCGGCCCTAAAGCTAGTTCCTGCAGCCCACAATGACACAATCATTACTGATATTTGCAATATCATTGAACAGAAAGATTTCAGTAGTGCAGCCCTCAGGCTGATGTCCTAATCCTCATTGCAGTCCTTGAGTAGTCCTCATGGGCCCTCATGGTGATTTGAGCGAGACACCCCTGGCCTAAAGCTAATTCCTGCAGCCTGCAATGACAGGATGGTTACCAGTATTTGCACTATGACTGCAGGGGAAGATTTCAGTGGTGCAGCCCTCTGCTAGTCCTTATGGTGATTTGAGTGAGACCCCGGCCCTAAAGCTAGTTCCTGCAGCCCACAATGACACCAGTGTTACTGATATTTGCAATATCATTGAATGGAAAGATTTCAGTAGTGCAGTCCCCGGGCTGATGTCCTAGTCCTCTAGTGGTCCTCATGGTGATTTGAGTGGGAGACCCCCCTGGACTAGACTAACAAGGCAGCCACTCTGGCATGCTGCTCTAAAGAAGGGCAGTTTCATTTCAGTGCCCATCAGACTCAGAGAACAGCCCTGAAAATTTAGGGCAGCTCCATCAGTTGGAGGAGGAGGGACAAGTGTGTACCTATTGTTAAAAGGAGTCTTTCCCATCCTGATGAGGAGGACACCACAGCAACAGGGCTGCATGATCCCTTGTCCTGTGAGGGCGCTTACTGTAACCGTTCAAACATCTGACAGAGTGGGATTTTCTCCCACAAGAGCAGTATGGCACTTAAAGACTAACGGAAAAATAAATCTGTTCGTGTAAGTGGCACATCACTTTTTTTTTTTTTTTCCACTGGACTAGACTAACACAGCTGCCTCTTTGGAAATTTTCTCCCACAGCAGCTCATGTGATAAATGTGTCTCTCTAAAAATGCCACAGGACTACTTGTTTGTTTTCCTGAACTAGACTAACAGTTACCCCTTTGGCACTTAATATCCATTGCCGCTAGCTGGGCAGAATGGGATTTACATCCTACAAATCACTCAGGGCACCTTTAAGTATTAAAAACAAAAGCACTCTGTTCTGTCCTGGTGTGCATTCTTTTGCACAGGTGCAGCTCAATAGATTGTATTAACAGAGAACCAGAATTTGGCAAATGAGTAATCCATCACTCAATTAAATAAAAATAAACCCAAGCAAGATACTAAGACTGCAAATTAATTAGGGGTGATGCTATGACAAACTTGTGTAAATCTCATGTCACCCTGATGCAGCTACTTACCACCTTTGGCCACTGTTAGTTTGTAGTTGCCCTCCCCTTCCTGTCTGTGGCCTGTGAGGACAGGACCCTCAGAAAAGTAGGTCTTTTCCATTGGAAAAGGGGTAGAAAATTAGAGGTGTAAGTAGAAATGAATGATTTAACATGCAGATTTAGTACATTAGCACACTAACCCATCATGATTGGGTGATGTTTGTATACAAATGTCATAATACAATGCAACTGGGAAATTGTATTGGATCTTAGACAAGGAAAGGCCTTAGGGTTATATTAATCTTAAATTCACAGGATCACATCCTCAGCTGGTATAAATTGATGTATCTACACTTATTATCTGCAGAGGACCAAACCAGTGGTATATTTTTCCTGGGGTTTTCTCATCAAAAGAAATTGGTTCAATACAAAATATTACCTCACCCACGTTGCTTCTCTCCCCCCTAGGAAGGAGGTAATATTAGATATAATTCATAACTTCCCTTGTTGATTTTTCGTTTTTAGAGGTTAAGGATCTTTAAAAGGTAAGGGGGGGAAAAAGAATTTAACATGGAGGCTGATGTTGATTTCATTGTGAAGTTCCTTGCTTTGGACCTTACATCCAACTTTTGTGTTAAACATTTTTCTTATTTTTTCTCAATAGTTCAGTAATGGAAATTCAAGTCAATGGGCCAAATTCAGCCCCCGTGCAAGCAGATGCAACTTCACTGTAGTCAATGGACTGAACTGGGTTTTGCAATCTGCAACAACTAATAAAATACTTTTTCTAAGTACCAGCAGAGGCCACCACTTGCTTAATATAATTATGAATGAAGGCACCACTATCCATAGATGGTGACACAGAAGCATCTGATGAAGTGGGATTTTCTCCCACAAAAGCTCACGCGAAAAATAAATCTGTTAGTCTTTAAGTGCCAAGACTCCTTTTGCTGAACTAGACTAATACGGCTACCCCTCTGGAACATCACAGTTGCTCTCCTCCCACTAGCATGCATCCAGGAGGTCTTCACATTCTTGACACATGGCTAGTGTTACTTGGTTCTTAGACTAAAAAATTCCCAACTAAGCAGGGAAACAACACAAGCAGCAACAGTGATGTTCCAAAGGGGTAGCCATATTAGTCTAGTTCAGCAAAAGGAGTCCTGTGGCACTTAAAGACTAACAAATCTATTTATCGCCTGAGCTTTCGTGAGAGAAAATCCCGCTTTGTCACATGCTTTGAAGATGGGGAACTTACAGAATGGGAGGAAAATAAATGCAGGGGAGTGTAAGACATGGGAACAGGTCATAGACTAACAGCAATTCAGAGCAGTTAAGATTCAAATACTGGGAAACAGCACAGAGGAGGGTGAAGTCAAATCAGCTGTTGTAATGGGAAGAGAATCCATAGTCACGATTTAATCCTGCTTCCACACAATCAAATCTGCATATCAATTCTAATTCAGCTGTTTCTCTTGAAGTCTTGATGTCTTTCTTCAGCACAGGGGTTAACAAGTCATCCACAGAGTGATTAGAAAGATGGAAGTGCTCAGCAACTGGTTTTTGAGTGTAGGACCTGATCCCAGGTCTTACACTCCCCTGCATTTATTTTCATCCCATTCTGTAGGTTTCCCTCATCTTCAAAGCATTTGACAAAGTTGGATTTTCTCCCACCAAAGCTCATGTGATAAATAAATGTTAGTCTTTAAAAAACAGTGATGTAGCTGCCTGGTGGTGCTTTCACTGGGAACCAGAGCTATACAAAAGCATGGATCTCAACTTCCATGTTGCGGGGAAGAAGGCCAAGTTCAGATACTGCAGCTTCTTAGACGGAGGTCGATGGTCTGCATCTCACTGGTCAGTGCCAGGCACTTCTACAGACACCCAGGTGCAGTAGCAGCTGTAAATATGGAGGATGAAACACACCTGTGCGCCTCAAGCTGCTGCTCTCAAGGAACAGGAGCTCCTTCCTAAAACCAAATTACACAAGGTGGAAACCCAGACGTGTCTACAGGGGGACAGAAGAACAGGGAGGAACAACAAAAGTGGATGAAGGACATTAAATGATGAAAAGGGAATGCTGTAATTAATTCCCCCTCCACCACACACTGCTCAGCCCTCAGATTAGGGTCTGATCCCTGAAATCCACAGGAGCCCACTGAAATCAATGGATAAAATACTCTCTCCAAAATACTCCACCTTCCCTATGGTAGGTAGCCACAGAGATGTTGTCTGATGGCAAACGAAACGGGATCTCTACAAGAAACTCTCTATGTAATGTGGGCCATGCTCTGAGGTCTGTTTTAGTTCTTTTCTGCCAAAAAAAGCCTGATCAGTGAAACAGTCACCTTTAAACCAGGCTATGAAGAGCAAACACAGATGTGATTTAGACCAAGTCTGAGGGCAGCAGATTTCCCAATGTGAGTGGTATCCCTGGTTCAACTGAGCAATCAGCGAAGACCTGCTCAACCAATCCAGAATTCAACCCCCATAAGAAGAGTAGCACTGAGTCAAAGGGATGGCTTTGCCCTCTTGACCCAGCATAGTGTAGCCACAGGGAGATATGCAAGTGATTTTACAAGTTCCAGAGGGGTAACCCTGATAGTCTAGTTCAGGAAAAAACAAACAAGGAGTCCTGGAGCACTCCTAAAGACAAATAAATTGATCACGTGAGCTTCCATGGGCAGAATCCCACTTCATCAGATGCATGAAATGGAGGGTACAGTATGAAGGGGAAGAATACATGCCTTTATACATTTATACTTCCCCTTTCATACTGTACCCTTTATCTCATGCATCTGATAAAATGGAGTTCTAACCATGAAAACTCATGCAATAAATGTATTAGTCTTTTAAAAGTGCCCCAGGAGTCCCAAGTTATTTTATATAGCTTGCACATTTCCCTTCGACTGCAGCCCAAAATGGCAGCAAGCATAGACCAAGCCTCAGTCACCACTGACTTCTATACCAAAATCTCTGCTTTTGCTTACGTAAAGAAAACCTGGAGGTACAGGGGGAGGGTGCAGAGGGCTGAGGTTTTCAAAAGAAAGATATGCTTGAGATTGAAATGTCTTAGAATTTGCCTGCTTTAACAATTGTCGTTGGGTAAATGTTACCATCAGGATTCTATTTAAAAGAAAAAAACATTCCTTGTGAGAGAGATGAAAAACCCTATTATAAATAACCCAGTTTTCAAATGTGCTGTTAATTCACACGCACAAATTAATTTACAAATGTCATGCAAAAATACAGGCTTCTTTTTATTTTAATTTATTGCAACAGAGATATCATAAAAAAGAAAGCCAGATAAACACTTAACCAAATGGATATCTGGGGAGATGGATCCCTTTTAGGCAGCACAAAAAGCATAAAGTACTTTCCAACAATGGTTTTCAAATGACCTCCTAAATTATGGTAACAAGGTCAAACTGACCACGCATTATCAAGCAGTGCATTCAGCTTTCTTTTCCTTCATAATTTACTGATTTGTTAAATAATCTTACAATTAAAAGACTAGAAGTCCCCTAGATCAGTGTGATTTTTATCTTTGAAGTCAGTTTCTTTTCCAATGAACTAGTAGCCCACATGTCTTCAATTGGGAAAAACAAAATCTCTAATCTGCTTTAGATACCACAAATGTAACAGGCATGGCCAGTGTCACACCTCCTGCCAGGAGACCCTGCAGCAGGTGCCCTACCCCAACTCCTCCACCTCCCACCAGCAGGCTGCACCAATTGTGGCTCTCAAAACACTTGATTATTGAAGTCATTTTTTAAAAATGGCTCTTCTTATCTTTTGGGTTGCCAACCTCTGTCCTAGACAATCTATTCCACCTAGTAGTTGGCAGACACATTCCAAAGCCTGGTCTACGCTAGAGGCCTTTGTCTACCAAAGTCAGCAGTTTGCACCAAAAACTGCTGTACATCATACAGTCCCTCTACCCCTATACCAATAGTACTCCTCTGATCTTGTGACACAATAAAACCATTTCAACAAGATGTGTAGAGCTTTTTGGACCAAACTTTTAGTAGCAAAAGCATCAGTGTATTACAGTGCTCAGTTATGTTGCAATAAACGGCATCCAGGAAGCGTCCCACAATACCTGTCCTGACCCTTCTGGCCATCAATTTGAACTCCACTGCCTAGCAGTCATCTGTTCCACCCCCTCTAAAGTCCCAAGAATTTTTAGAATTCTACTTTCTGCTTGAATTTTTAAAACTCTGCTTTCTGCAGTGTCCAAAAAAGGTAGCCAGGAGAGTGAAAAGCACAAGTGAGTGATAGCTTGTCACAAACCTATGATAAAAGCCATGGAAGCGCAACAGCGCTGCAAAAGTCACACTCAAAATGCTGCAGACAGAATTCATGCATGCTCCCACCCTACCCCCAAACCAGTACAGAACTGCTTTCCATGCCCTTCACAAAGTCCACCCACACATTTTTACCAAACTCCTGACTCATCTTGGTATCCAGTTCACTTCAGACAACTTCCAGAATGACAGCTGGATTTACATCCAGCTGCCATAGCTCATGCTGCCCTTCACTGCTTTTTTTCTCTCCAGCCCAACCTTTTGTGGGCATTGCAAATAATTTATTTAACAAAGACACTCTCTGGGAAGAGTAAGTCATCTCTGCTTCTTGCACGTGGTTGCGGCTAACATTGATCTAAAAGTGACAGCAGTTATAGCGTATCAGTACCATTTACAAAAAGACACCTTATTTTGTTGCACATTGTCAAAATGGCTCCTCAAGGCTCCCCAGATTCAAATGCCTCCCCTTGTTTTCCTCCGACAGCCCTCACATAGGGTTGCTCATAGTCAGTTGAAAGGCAATCTGCCTCTGCGCTCCACCAGTAGGAAACTTTTCATCCTTGGTTTCACAAATATTAGGGAGTACACAGCAGGAGACTATAATCTACAGCAGTGGTTCTCAAGGTTTTCAGTGTCACAACAAGACCGGTGGCATGAGCAACTATGCAGGACGGTGCCCCCATCGCTGCTGCAAAAATGCCCCTCCTCCCCCAAACCAAGCCCCACTGCCAGGAAGTTGCAGCCATGCTCCAGGCTCTCACGGAGGCCGGCTCCCAGCAACACACTTACCTGCATCAGCAATGCGTCATGACACAGTGGTTGAGATCCACTGGTCTGAAGCCTTGGGAATATTTTCTTCATTTAGCTCTAAGCTGCCATAAAAGGCTTCACCAGTGATCTTTTCATCTGCCAAATGACATTCAAGGTCATTCTGTACTTGCTCAACCTGTTACTGAAGCACTCCTTGCTGATATCCAGGTTGCCCATATAAAAGACCTCATGAGCCACGGAAATACCAGTAGGCTGCGTCTTCAAGGATCACTACATTTCAAAATGCCCCTGAGGAATCTTTCGATCTGAAAATAAAGTCCCTGCTTGCAGTTTTCTGTACAGGCCTATGTTCCTGTAGATGTGTGCATAATGCACCTTCCCTGACCAATTCATGGTGATATCAGTGAAACATCAAGTGATTCACAAGCACCTGCAGTACTGTAGACACACACCCTTTTCTATTGATGTATCCCATCATAGTGGTCCAGGGTCAGAACTGAAATGTGTACGCCATCTGTTGCCCAACCACATGTAGAGAATTCCATCTCTGCAAGCCATCCACTATTTCACATACATTTCCAAGCCTCAGTTCTGTTCCAGCATGTTTCCAAGTATCAAAATTCGGCTGACTGGTCTATAATTTTCCGTACACACACAGGCTTGCTCCTGCCCCTATGCAGAGCCTTAATGGAATCTATGTGGATCTACACAGCTGTAAGCCTGCACCTACACAATTCTCATTACAGGGTGGGATCCTTAATAAAGATTGGTATGATAGTTTTCAGTGCATCTTTCCAAGCACAACTAAAAAGCAAATCAACCTGCAATCTAGCTGTTTCCCTAAATATGTTTCGAGCAGTGACCTCTGCTGGCAAACAAAAAGATTAGAAAAGAGTTATCTGCTATCCTGTTAACTATTTTCAAAGGGGGAAAAAAAAGGAGTCATGCAGCACTTTAAGACTAACAGATTTATTTTTCGCATGAGCTTTCGTGGGAGAAAATCCCACTTCGTCAGATGCTTCGAAGCATCTCCCACGAAAGCTCATGCGAAAAATAAATCTGTTAGTCTTAAAGTGCCGCATGACTCCTTGGTTTTTTTTTGCTGGACTAGACTAACACAGCTATGCATTTGGATATTTTCAAAGGGACAGCCGGGTTAGTCTAGTAAAGCAAAAAAAGCAAGGAGTTTTGTGGCACTTAAAGACTAACAGATTTATCACATAAGCTTTCATGGGAGATGAAGTGGGATTTTCTCCCACAAAAGCTCATGCAATAAATAAATCTGTTAGTCTAAGTGCCACAAAACTCCTTCCCCCCCCGTTAACTATGTACGCCATTAAACTAAGAACCTTCCTGCTCGGCCAATACACTCTCATAAAATTAGTGTTAGCTTAGCATTGGGTATTCTATACATGGCTGGATTACAAAAGAAAGTGATCCTAAGACACAACTTGTATCATCCTCTGACCTCTTTTCCTTCAGCTTGAAAGGTGCTATTCAAACTCCCCAAAGCCTCCCAGAATTACCACCTGGATCCTGCACTAAAACAGTACAGCCACAGCCTGCCCAGCTCTGTTGACTCTGGCTCACAGGGCTAAAAACTGCAGCGTAGGTGTCTGGGCTGGAGAGCTGGCACTTTGGCTCTGAAACCCCATGTGGGGAGAGAATCTCAGAGCCCAGGCTCCAGCCAGGCCCAAACCTCTACCTAGCTATTTTAGCCCCAAAGACCCAGCTGGTTGACCCAGGCTCAGACTACACTGCACTGCTGGCATATCTTGTGAGTGTTCCCTGTGGTTTAACATAACGCACTTCCAAAGTACATCAATCTACCCCACATTAAGGCATGCTCAATGCACAGTAAAGACTGTCCTCACAGGAAATTAGTGCAGATCCACAACTCCAGCCTTCCTCTGTACATAAAGACAAGCCTTAAGGCTTGTCCTCTTTCCTCCTGATTTCTGAAGTTTGAGTTCACATATGGTTATCTTTTTCCAGGGGTGAGGAGGTTGTTTTCTCACCACAGTCATGGCAGGCAATTTGTTTACTTTAAGACTCCACTCCACATGCCGCTGAAAATCTCTACCTTGTTGAATAGCAGCATCAAGAAAGCCCCAGCAGCTTTCCACCGGTGGACATTTAACAGGCTACTGCAGGCACAGAATGGCACAATGTGCATTTGGCCCACATACCAAATATATTAGATACCGGCTGGTGATTAAGAGCCATTAGACTGTGCATATAGCAGACATACATACATAACAGATTAACACCTAGTGTTGTATTTTATATCATCTGACCCATCTCTGTTGCTTAGCACATGCCATTACTTTAGGGACGTTTACAAACTGCTGATAAAAACTGGAAAAAAAACAATGAATTCATTGGCCAGAGGCGGAGACTTTGAAAAGTTAAACAAACATGAAAATCAGAGGGAAAATTGGGGGAGAAGAGCAGAGACAGTTGATAGCCTCTAGAGCTTTACGTGTCTGAAGGGTTAATCATGGAAGGGGGCACTGACCTAGAAGTCAGGCATGCCTCTCAGTGGCGAGGACCTGGCTGCTGCACAAAAAGCTATTTGTATGTTACAGACATTGTGCCTTTCTCAATGCCATCTCCATCCAAGAACACAACCGCTGTGAAGGCTGAGACTGCTTCATTTCAGGGATGTATTTAAGCTTGAAGCAGAGGCTGAGAAACATGTACCAGTTTTTCAGAGGGATAAGTGCTCAGATAAGCCAATTAAATCCCAAAATTTAGCTACCTTTGCCTACTAGTCATCTATTGATTGTTTATTTATTCACATCCTTTTCAAAATTTAACTTGGCAAATAAGGAGTGCAGAGGTTGTACAATTAACTTTGGCATTTACAATACAGTACAATTACACAGGATAGTCATACAGACCTGAGACACCTTTATTTAAAAAGACAACTGTGCCTCCACAGAATCTAAAACTGCACCAGGCTCGTTTTGGATATTTTGCTACCAAAGATTTCTCTTTTTCAGAAAGGAGACTCATTCATAAAATTGTCACTGCAACCAACCTGAGTTGTTTCCGTTTACTATCACTTTCAACGGACAGCACAGTAAGCCGGGACATCTCATCTAGCCACTTGCTGTGAGCAGTTTGCGTTATAAGAACTGAATTAAATTAAAAAACAGTTGAAGAAATGTTCAGCTATTTCCTCTCCACCAGCCACAATGCTGCTTCTACATTTGCAGAGATGAACAGTACGAAGAACCCCAATTTCATCCTAGACACAGGTTGTGAATAAAGGGTTATTTTTATTTAGAGGAAATTGTATATAAAAAGACTGTAAATGTTTATTAAAATATCAAGATAGACACTGAGGGCAGTAAGAATTATCAGGCAGTAAATGCATTAAACCAAAATTGTTCTCTCCCATGTTCTTATGGGCTTCATAACAATCACTTTTTTAATTTGTTATGGGGTAGGCACATGGATTTTATTCCACTTAGGACAAAAGCCAAACGGATGAGAAGTAAAACAGAACAAATCCTGTATTCAAAATATGCTCATATTCCTATGGGAAAAAATGTGTTTAAGATGCCACAAAGCCATGATAGATAAAGCTATGGACTCTCGACTTTTACTATACAAACTTCTAAGCAGAGCTTAGAAACTTTCCAAGAAGTCCCACAGCAGTCAGTCTGTGCTTCGCAAAGTCTCTCTCTGGCTACTGCAAATGGGTTTCCATGAATCCCACTCACTAGCAGTTGGAGGAAGGTGTACAAATCGCCACTGCAACACCACTAGGGGACCAAACTTCCAACATTTTAGTTTCAAACATTTTAAGACTCCCGGTGACAACTGTGACACAGTTACAACTCTCAGCACTTATGAGTGCTTCTCATGTACACTTAAATCAGCACCTTTTTTCTCAGCAGTACAAGTGTCTAAAACTTGCTCAAATGCTTGTTTGTCAAGTTAGTACTGAGATGTAACTCATTCAGTTACAAGACCATATTCTGGGCCAGCTACACTATATAGTAATAAAAAACGAGTCAGACAGTCACACAGGCAAAAACAAAAATCCTCCCCAAATGCGGGGCACATCTTAAATTCAGTGGAAACCTTACATGAGGTGGGATTTAAACACCGACTCCTTAAAGTGAGATTATCAGCTTTTACATACATGTATACCTTGGGAGTTTCCTATAGTGGACAATATACCTCAATATCCGAGAACCCTGAGATGTAGCTACTAGGGCACCACAAGAAAAATGAAGGCCTCAGAGTTTTGTTACTTACATCAATACACATCACAAGTTTGGTTTTTAAATATAATACACCAAGGGATCACTGTGGAAGGTACCACTTGCCATCTTTCCTCAAGTGACTTGTTCCTCACAACAATATAACTAAAAGCCAGTCACACAAGCAAGGCCTGATGGAGGCAAAATCCATTTGCAAATATGAGTCAGCCTTAGGGTCACATTCTAATCTTGATTCCACTGAAGTAAGCCAGGAGTACCTCCACTGAAGGAATGGAGTTAAACCGATGGAAACAAGACTTGAAACAACATCCCCCACTCACATAAATCCATCTGTAACTATTCAGTTTGCTGAAGATGCTGCAGCTGCATCTCAATTTCCAACTACATTTATTTGTGGTGTGGTGTCAATACTAGTTCAGATAAAATAACTCAACACAAGCATATTAAGGCATTTAAGAGGTAGCAGGGGTCCCTCAAATGTGATGACTGCTTGCTTACGCTTAACTGATACTATGAAGTTACCAAAATACCTTCCAATATCTGCCTTGCATGGAAAAACAGATGGAATAGTCACCAAAATAAATAAATAAAACTCTATTTCCTATCATTCCAACAGAAAGATGAATTCAAATTTTTCAGCAGAGTCTTAGAACTGCTACGTGGAAATTCACTAGACAAGCTTTACTAAACTTTGTTTTCTGCATGTTTTTATGTAAAACAATTTAATATAGAACCCTTGTCAAAAACAATTCTGCAATCCTTGAAATTAAAATACAAGCTGTTAGTTTCTCAAACTATATAATTTATAAAATAAAACCGTACTTGCTTGTGCTCTGTACAAATGGCTTTCTGCAGACTTCATTTTGCAGATATTTTATCACAAGGACAGAAATGTTGCCCCTCTTATCCTGAGGCACAATTTTAATACTTTTGATTCACTTAAAGCACCCACTCCTTCTGCTATGGGCCAGAACTACAAAGATATTTAGGTGCCTCATGTAAAAGATACAAGGGGCCTAATCTGTATCTTTAAGCGCCAAAGCACCTTTGCAAATCAACCCCCATTCTATAATGTGAACTATAAGGCAAAACATACCTGGTGAAATGAGTAAAAAGTGACAGATTAACCCTGTTCTCCTCAAAATCAGATACCAATCTCATAAAATAAGTAAGGTTTCTTCAACTGCCAAAGATATTTAAACTGAGGTATTAAAAAAACTTTATTGTACAAAAGATCAAGTAAAGTGATCCAAAACAGAATTGCAAAGACTTCTGTAAGAGTTTTGTTCCATGATTTACATTTAAAATACATTTTTTTTTTTTTTGAAAAGGCCACCAAACAAGACAGGAAGACTGATTAGTCCCGTTTTCTTCCAGTTCAAGAATGCTAAATGTGAACTGTCCATCTGTAGCAGTATCAGCGAGGTAACCTATTTCATATACTTAGCTATTCTTTGAACTCCAAGAACTGCTGAAGTCTTTTCTTATGCTCTGCAGACACCTGCACTGCACTAGAACAAAATACAAGCATAACATTTTACACAACCATGCTACATCAACTGTCAAAGTAAAGCCCCATGTGTCAAAACATTTGAAGCACAAATTGAAATCACTAGTTGGAAGTGCATTAGAAAACCCCAGCTGTGTTGTATAATAAAAACCTGCATTCAAATACTAAGGGCAAAGCAAGTGAATTCAGATCTGGAATCAGACCCTCTTTCAATTTGCTTTTGTATATGCAAGTATTAAGTACTTTTAGTTACTGAAAGGTATTTGTCCATTTAAAGCAGATCCTAAACCGTAATTTGCTCATGAACACCTTTAGTATTTAACAAATTCATGCAACTCTTCTCCCAAAGTAAACAATTTATTTTAAATATATCTGAGGTCTGCAAAGAAAAAGTCCCATATAAAGTAGTTGTTGCTCATGTGTTACTGTTACTTTCAAAGTTAATAGCACGATGGCCAAATGCCAACAGAGGAATGATGATCTCATAGTTCATGTAACTTCCATCAGCCCGCATGTTCACAAGTTAGGAATGAGGCTGCCTACTCCTCTTACAAAGATAGGAGAGCCAGCCACAGCCTGACAGTCAAAGCCTGGGGTAATCAGGACTCTACAGATGACTATCCCTGCGATTAATACACTGTCATCTGCATTGGGAATGGGGATTGAGAATCTTCCCTTAGCTTAGTGTTTCCAATAGCTGAAATTTGCTAGAGTGACTTCCTGTAGGGGTTCTGGTCACAGACTTCCCTTGCCATGGGCACACTTGCTCATGCTATATTATTTACATTCACTTAACAGAACTAAGCAAGAAGTTGCCAATGTAAAGGTCCTTACTTTAGATGTTCTCCAAAAGTAGTAGTTATTCGGTATATCGCTGTTTTCAGGGATGCTCTAAGTGCAAATCGTAGCGTTTTGTAGGACGTATCCATCAGACTTCCTGAAATCCTGGGGGGTTTGCTAGAAGCATGAGGCAGCTTGAAATGCTTATCTACAACCTGGATTGACAAGTAAACGAGAAGAAAAGTTCAGCTGAACCCATTTCAAACAAACCTCCGGTAGCACAGGCGGTGGTGCCAAGTGAAGCGAAGAGACTAACAGCAAATTCAGAAGTTTCACCACTGACAAGTAAAACTGACTGAAGACAGCTTGACCCAGCATTCCTTCTGCATCTTGGCCAATGGAAATACAGGAGCAGACTCTGTAAAATGAGATTCTCCATTTATGGATTCTTTAAATGCTGAACATAGTACAAACACTGCAGTAGAGGGAACAATTCCCAACTTTGCCATGACTAATCTTTTAGAAATAAGGGAGCATTTCCATTACATGGTTTTGGAATGTCTTATGCTGAAGAATTTTAATAGCCTCTAGAATTTTGAGTATCTTCCATTAAGACTTTACATAACAGCGACTCTTATAAACGGCACACAACATTATCTTGGAGACACATCTGTGTGATTAACACACACTCCCAAAAACATGTATGGTAATGTGAGATTAGCAAATAAATATAGAGCATTCCTTTAGAATCAGAAACACAAACCCAGTCTTATCTCCTGAAATTCATTGGCTCTGAAGTTGAAATGCTGTGCATTACACGTAAGCTATGTTTATGATCAGCTGAAGATTAAATCCTAAGTATTTAGTATGTTGAAACTATAATTGTTACTTCTTTGAGACTGTTTATAAGAGAGTGTTTATCATTTATTTAAAATATCTTTCCAAGTATAATGTCACTTGAGAAAAATCTGATGAAGTAGTTATTCAAAGTCTAAATTTAAAAAGATTCTCATGCTTTGTTTAGCTTATTTAAAGATTAGGATAAGCCATTTTAAGTGGTGACCTCATAGTTTCATTTTAGAGTTAGTCAGTAGGGCAACAGTGTACAAAATCAACAGGAAAACATCCCCCTTTAACTAGCTTTGCACCCAAGGAGATGTCAAGGCTCCTCACCTCCTGAAGAGTCAACATGGTACTCAGAATAGCTGGTAGTGTAGTTTGGACAACTCCAAATCGGTCTTCGGTAAATGAGGCTGCTACCAAACGAGACAGACCTCCAAGCAAAGAAAGGAGTATTAAGTCTAATATAAAATGTAACTAATCTTAATTTAATCTCCAGAAATGGAACAAATGTGCTGCAATTCTAGAGATATAATGGAACAGATCCTGGCCCTCCACTGCCACACAAAGCTGGTTTGGATAGCTACCTGATGATTTCACCAATGTGTGGGAGATCCCGTGAGATATACTACAGTCAGATGGAGGTTACAGAAATTTTAAAGCTGCTCCAACTTGCTTTATGGTCTAAATTATCCCCAGATTTGTTGCCTTTGCTGCCTAACTATCTTTGTTGCCTCCTCATCACCTTGCAAGTCTTGCACTGAGCAGAGATCACCAGAAGAAATTATCTAGCTCCATAGCTCTAGTCCAGCATCAGCCTGCTAGGAATTATTATTAACCCAAGCTCCCTGTTTCCCATGGGCAAATCTCCTTGCCCATATTAGTAAAACTTCCATCTTATTGTTTTAAAGCCCTCCTCAAAAACTTACTTCTGCCATAGTACCCCAAGTCACTCCCATCTGACACTGATCAGTAAATGGCAAGTGATCACATCTGTTTTTCTGCCAAACTACATTCACTTTATGGTTCCTATCCCCCTGCAACTCAGCCTTCTCCCCTTTGGTCTGTTTACATGGAATGTAGCTTAATGACTACAGTCTCTGTGCTATAATTTGCCTGTACAACAGAGTTTCTAGGCAATAACATAATATAACTAATCAGTTAATTATACAGGTAATGGCTAGGTAGATAGCCAGCAGAAATTATTGCTACAGAGATACATGAACAATAGACACTTTAAAAAACTCTCAAAAGTAGCTGATGAAACCATGTGTTCTCATAAGTTACCTTTATTCTCTCACTTATTTCTTCCACCTATATTTGTCTTAACTCAGAATGTAATTTCTTGGGGCAGGCAGTCTTACAGTCTTTGCATACAGAGGATGCTTGTGTTGTTAAAATTGCATTATTGCTTAGTATTAAAGCATAATCTCACACTGTTCTGCAATTATCAAATGGGGAACTGGAATATGGATGCTTTCTGTGTTGAACAGGAAGAGGCATGGACACTGAGCACTTGAATTCAAAATGTTTTTTCTTTTGTGAGCTTATATTAAAAAGTTAAATGTTACATATGTTTCACTACAGCAAGAGTGACATGTTGTCTCAGGTGGGGGATCTGCAGTGGGAATTAAATGCCAGGACCTTCAGATCTAAAACCATGAACCTCTACTGTACAAGATGAGAGATCCAGGTATGCTATCTTTAGCAGACTCAGATCTATTAATTCAGCCACACTAAACGCATACAAATAGCTACATTCTGCCAGCGTGGGCTATGCTTACAATGAAAGATTTTTCCTTACATCCACTACACTGTCGACTAATGAATAAAGCAACTCTGGAACTGGGGCCTTTTCATGCTGTTCACTGCTATGTACCACAAACCCAGAACATCACTCACAAAAATTCAAACAATAATTGCTTACCTTCTAACGCCCAAATATGCATTTGGGCATCAGAAAAAACAGCCTGGATTGAGGCCTCTGCATGCTAAGGAGAAAGCATAAGATTTCAGAAAAAGATGCGTTTTTTCCGGTCAGCCACCAAAGTTGTTGGTTTCAAATACAACCTCACACATTACTATAAATGCACATTCAGTTGTACGATGCAGTTACTAGAAGAAAAGACTTGCTACTATATTCTATTGGGGTCTACTACAGAAACATGTCTGGTGCTGTAGGGACCTAACCATTTAAACTGTGACTTTCCTTCTCTGAGAAGTTAAAGCACACATCTCCATTGTAGCTAGGTCCTCCACCATGCTATCTGTTCCAGAGGGTAGCCATGTCGATCTGGTTCAGCAAAACAAACAAGGAGTCCTGTGGCACTTCTAAAGACTAGCAAATTAATTTATCATATCAGCTTTTGTGGGTGTAATCCCACTTCATCAGATGCATGAAAGGGAAGCTGTAGTAATTCCTGTGAATAAATGCATTCAGAGAAGTGACAAGGTCAGTTTGGTATTTTTCAGGAAACTAAACAAGTTGTTTTGACTCAAACATTGCAGAACAAAACAAATGAGAAGGTGAGAACATTAAACAGGAGGGAGCGAGGGAGAGAATCACACTTGGTAATGAATAAGCCATCCCAAATCCCTATTCAGACCTAATGTAATGGTATCAAATTTGCACATATCTGCATGCCTTCACAAAATAAGCATGCTTCAAAACTCTAGGCAGATGTAGCCCAGGATGTGGCAAGCTACTTATGTCTGGTCCACTTCTCACCCCAGCAGAAACAGGGCACACCTGTAAAGCAGGTAGATATCAGGAGGCTCATGGGAGGCCAGAGCCATCTTGAAGCACTGGACATCCACACTGGAGATACCACTCAGGGGTCCAGAGCTAGGTCCCTGACTGCAGTTACCCATGAAAACCACGAGCAAGGGCATCACGAAAAAATAGGGCTGTATCACTTGTTTTGACTAATATCTATGGGGCTTGAAGAAGAATGTACATTCCCCAGCTCCACTGATGGCCCCATGTGGCACATCTCCATCCCAGATCTCCGAAAGATCTCTTTAGTGCCAGGACTGGAGTTCGAGTCGGACACACAAATGGCCATGAAACATCTGAATCCCTTCTTTGATACTAGACAGAGGAGATCAGCATGCAAAGGGTACCCCTCCATGCAGAGACATGGGGGGGATGATCTGGCACACTGGTAAGACTCATTTAAGTCTATGGAAGATTAAAATGAGAATTAAAGGAAATCCTTTTAATAATTCTATCATGTTATTGGTTCACATATGTGAAAACAGCTGATTTGGTGCATATGTCAACCTTCACAGTCTAAAATGCAGACCTCTACTTATTTATTCATTCACTCAATCTTCTGTGCCAATATGATTTTTTGTTTAAAAAAAACAAAGTTTCTCAGCATGCTGACCACTACACTTGCCAAAAGGCTTTATGAAAAGTTCTTGTGGTTTGCTCACTCTGAGAATTCTGATTTTCAGCAGTACTGCTAGAGACAGTGTCATCTAGCAGTTGTAGGGATATGGAATCTATATTCCTAAATTCTAATCTTGGCCCTGATGCTATGGGACTTTGGGGAGGTTGCATTTTATGCATCTCTGTTTACCTATGTTAAAGAAGAGTTATGTTTCTATACATGATTCCAAGGTGGCAAACTTCATTAAGTGCAAAGTGCTAGAATACATAAAGTGCTGTGAGATCTGGAACAAAAAGGTGTTCTCGATACAAAAAGGTGTTCTAAATAACATTACTACCCAATTTATAAGGTAACATTTAATACAGAATTAGAACTCACTGCCCATGTGTTTCTGCTCCACCTAGCCAAATACTGCCATGACATGCATTCATCCTTACCTTGCTGAAGAAATACATTATTAGCACGCGTTTTGACAAGAAGTTCCTAACCTGAGTAAAGAGTAAAAGACAATTTAGGATTATGGAAAAAAAAAAAAAAGGGCAACATTTTTGATGCTATGCAACTCAATCCATCCACAACCTTATAGTCCTAAGCATTCTACCAGCAGATAAGTGTTCTGAAGAATTGGAAGGTTTGGGTTTTTGTTTCTTTAAATTAGTCAACTAATCTGAGGAGAAAGGTCATATAATAAAATCAGGTTTCCCTATTAAAAACCCAAACATCTTACATGCTATATACAAACAACAACAGGAGCTGGTTTAAACTGGCTTATACTACAATTTTTACTTTACCTGCTCTTGCTTGTTCTGGAGCCATGTATAAAGAAAGCTTGGTTGTACTGCTTCGTTATTAACTCTGGCAAGAGAGATCACTGGAAAAGACTCTTGATGAGAACCACTCATCTGCAGATCTACAAGAGAAATCCAACCTACTTAGACAGCAATTGTTTACTTCCAAAGATAAGGATTTATATAGTCAAGTTAATTTTTCTATTACACATAGAGAGAGAAGGATGAGAGATGACTGAAACAGAAGATCTCCCACCTGAACTTGATGTCCACAGCTTTGGTCCTCTTCTCATAACATGAGGACTCTGGACTGATCCATGCCAAGGAGAGTTTAAATCCACAATTCCAGCCATGCGATTGAAAGCAGGAGAACTGAAAGGTGAACCAAAAGAGCTTCCAAGATCAGGTGGAGACAATGCCTTTAAAGGCAAGTGGGATGATTTAACCATGGCAGGAATGTGGGCTCTAGAAACAATATTAGACCTTTGCATCTGGGAGGACATTTCTTCTGTAACAGCTGCTTCTGGTGACAAAGAACATATTGCATGGAGACATACAGGCTGGCATTTGTCAACCCAGTTTTCTGTTATTGTGTGTTCCCCTTCCCCTCCCCGCCCCCGCCCCCCCCCCAGGTTACTTCTGCCATGATTATTTTAGCATTCAATTTCTAGAATTCTTCATACAACTTATACTGTTCCCCTGGAGGTCTATAACCACAACCACCACATTCAGAACCCTTACTTTTTAGCCTGTATTCAATCTCATCTGTGTATTCCACAATTGCAAAAGCTAAGGGGGACCTCCATGGATTTTTATTTTTGGGGGGTAACAACCAACCAACCAACCACACACACTCCATTACAGACTAATATATTCTGTACCAGTTCTCATTCCAAGACAATATGGTAACTCGGATGTCTCTTTGTGCCCTAGCCTCGTCCTAACTTATCTGTACTCAGCATTAGAACAAGACTAATTCTACCACCTTAAACTAGCAGCAGAACATTACAGGTAGCACCAGACTCGCAAAATGGATTCTAGTAAGATTTTAGCCCTCTCTGCAAACAGGTTCCACCATTTTGTTTGTTTTAAACTAACAAAAAACAAACAAACAAACAAACAAAAAAACAACTGATGTCTTTAGGCCTTATAAACATGTAAGACACAGACAAGAGTGCTGTCAAATGCACAAAGTAAAGTGGAAAAAGTGTTCTCTCTCCAGGTTTTCTGTTTTAATACTTTGGTGTTACCCCTAATAAAAGTAGGTTAAAAAACCAATCATCAAGTTTTGTGGATAGAGGGGAAGTGGGAGATGTAGTATATCTAGACTTTAGTAAGGCATTTAATATGGTCTCACATCACCTTCTTATTAACAAACTAGGAACGTACAGCCTGGATGGAGCTACTACAAGATGAGTGAAAAATTGATTGGATAACTGCTCCATGAGAGCAGGTATCAATGATTCACAAGCATACTGGAAAGGCATAACAAGTGGGGTACAGCATGGATTGGTTCTGGGTGCAGTTCTGTTTGATATTTTCATCAATGATTTAGATGATGGCATAGAGAGTACACTTACAAAATTTGCTATGATACCAAGCTGGGACAGGCTGCCAGTGCTTTGGAGGATAGGATCACAATTCAAAGTGATTTGGACAAACCGGTGATATGGTCTGTGGTAAACAGGATGAAATTCAGTAAAGACAAGTGCAAAGTACTCCACTTAGGAAAGAACAATCCATTGCACATATACAAAATGGGCACTGACTGCCACTGAAGGAGTGCTACAGAAAGGGATCCGGGTGTCATAGTGGACCACAAGCTACAGATGAGTCAACAGTGTAAAACTGCTGTGGTAAAAAAAGGCAAACACCATTCTGGGGTGTATTAATAGGAGTATTGTAAGTAAGACAAGACGTAATTCTTCCACTCTACTCGGCCTTCTTTAGGCCTCAACTGAAGTACTGTGTCCAGTTCTGGGTGCCTCATTTCCAGAAAGATGTGGACAGATTGGAGAAAGTCTAGAAGAGCAACAGGAATGATTAAAGGTCTGGAACAGTTGAGTAATGAGGGAAGACTGGACAAGCTGGTTTGTTTAGTCTGGAAAAGAAGAGACTAAAAAGGGACACGATAACAGTTCTCAAGTACCTAAAAGGTTGTTACGACGAAGAGAGAAAAATTATTCTGCTTGATCTCCAGTGATAGGAGAAGCAGCAATGGGCATAAATTACATCAAGGGAGGTTAGACTGGACATTAGAAAAGATTCCTAACTGTCAGGGTGATTAACCAATGGAATAGCTTGCCTAGGCAGGTGGTGGAATCTCCATTATTGGAAGCATTTAACAGCAGGTTAGACAAACACCTGTCAGGGTGGTTTAAGAGGGTACTTATTCCTCCCATGAGTGCATGGGATTGGACTCAATGGGCTCTCAAGGTTCCCTCCAGTTTCTGAGATTCTACAGATGCAAAATTAGTCACTTGGCTCTTGATATGGATTTATACTGGTATTATTATACTACCACATGCAATCTAGCAGGTCTTTGGGGATATGCAAGTTTAAATCCCAAAACAGTTACTGTGAATCTTCTCTCATACAAAAATACCTGAAAAATTCAGTGATCTTCCTATTTCTCCTGTAGATGGCTGTTTCACTCTCCCATTTGTAGCTGCAGCTTCCTGTTGCATAATCAGCTTCTGTGTCAAGTCACACAAAAGATTCAAGCACTCCTTTGATATTGCTGTCCAATTGTGAGGATGTCCTCCTATCAAGGACACAGAAAAATTACTTGAAGGTGCAACAGATATTCTCTCTTTACGTGAGACAAAAGTACTGCTGAGCTTGTTTTGATTATTGTTTTATTAAAAGCAGAATTACATGAAATATTAAGTTCTTATGAAAGCCATGCTACATTTTCACAAGTGTTTTTAGTCACCAGATACATGTCATAGACAGTTGGCCAAATTCTAAACTCCAAGTCACACTCACTGCTCCTAGTAATGATCTCAAGAGTTGCATGGGCAGACTGGAGGGCTGAATGTGGACCCTTTAATTGGTTAGTACATTTGAGGCCTAACAAGACCAAAGAAGTAGTGTTAGTTATGGTAATAAACAGATTTGAAGCTAGTCAATAAACACCAGAACGCCTGATGAGGTGCAACAAAAGGTCTCCAATGGACTCAAGACAGTTTTTATTAACCTCCCACAGCATCTCTTAGTATATGTAAGGTTAGGAGGGTCAAACATTTGTATAATCACAGCCATTGTTTGCTTTCACAACTGCAGAGCTGAGTCATTGTTTATCCTTGGTTCCACTTCACTCACATCCTCACACAAGGCTTTTATACACATCTGTTATTTTATTATTCATTTTAAACTTATGATTTGTGATGTCAATACCACTCCGCTTTTGATACATTGACAGTGGTTCTCATCATTACCTGACTACTGCACCCCTCTCAGAGTCTGATTTGTCTTGTGTATCCCAAATTTCATCTTACTTAAAAGACTACTTGCTTACAAAAGAGACAAAAATACAAGTGTCACAGAACTCTATTACTAAAAAATTGCTTATTTCCTCACTTTTACCATAATTATAAAATAAACTGATTGGACTAAGAATATTGTATTTACATTGCAGTGTCATACTTGAGCCTACTTTATGTGCTCAAGTCATGCCACTTCGAGTTTACAAGTGAAACATAGCTTTGTGGAGCTCTGGACAATTCCCCAGCTTGCCGCTCCTTAATGCCAGCCCTGCACTTGCGACCTCCCCCACACACCTTGTGATACACCCCCAGGTAGAAAAACACTGATCTAGATGAGTTCAGGGCCCACTGGAAGAAGATATCTGCACACCTCAAGGACATACATACCCCTGGCTGAGAGCCACTGCTCTAGGACTTACGTTTCCTCATAGCTGTCATTTAAATCAAAGAGTAGGCAGCAATACTGGATAAGTTTAACAGAGGAGACAACACTATCAAAGCCTCTCCAAATTATGCCAAACTAACGCAGGTATTTTTTTACCTACAAGTCTCTCTGGTTTATGGAGAATTCTTTAAAGCACTAGATTACTTTTTAAAAATTTTACTATTAGAACAGTCCTTAAAAGTTTATAACTATGAAAATTAATTTTATGAATACCTGGCTGACTAAGGCTGAAAACTTCTTGCCGTCTAACAGGAGAATACTGGGAAAGTAACATCAGGTCTTGTAAAGCCAAGAACTACAAAGGAGGAAAATGTTTTAATACATTATATAAAACAACTTGACCATGCTTTCACCCAAAATCTACTGCTCTTGCTTTATAGATTTCAGAACAGAATTTGTCCCATAAATGCTATCCCTAAGAAGTCAATGGAATTTGTCTACAGATATACCATAACTGTGAGCAAAACTGCCATGTGACTTAAAAAATTTTTATCAGACTGAACAGTGGGAGAATAATTCCTCTACTTCAACCACTGGCAAAAGATTTCATTGCATAATGGGGCTGTTGATTGAATCGTAACCTTGTAGAAAACTCTGCAGTCTTCACACCATTTTGTTCATCACTGAGTGGTCCTAAGTACCAATTTTGCAGTCTAGCAGTTAAAGAATGGACAAAAAACCCATAGAATTTACACTGAAATAAAAGCAGAATTTTACATTCTCTCACTGCCTGCCAGGGTTAGATACAGTAGTCATGCTACCTAAAAATTGTGTCAGGCTCCTGATAGTGCTTTCCTGAAAATCTGTAAAGGACAAAAGCAACATGTCCCAAAATGCTGTGATTTAGTGACACTCAGGCTTCCACAGTTCAAGGGCCAAATTAGCAAGCAGCATTACCCAAAACAGCCAGAGTAGTCTGAATTCTTGGTTTCATTTACTATGGCCGTGGTTCTCAACCACTGTGCCACCACACAGTGGAAAACGTGTCATGGAGAGCTGGAAGATAACTGGATTTGGCCTGGGGGAGGTGGGTTAGTGTGTCCTGTAGGGTCAGGATATGCCACCAAGTATGTTGTGACCTGCAAAAGGTTGAGAACCACTGTACTACAGTACTATACAGTCATACTCTGAGCATGCTGACTGGTTACTAATTAAAATAACAGCACTTTAATATCACATGCTGCAAAGAGGCACTTAGACTAAGAACCACTGCTGCAATTTTTCAAAACCCACAGATAGAAACAGAATGAAATTCTATATTAAGCTTTTATTAAAGATGAGACTACAATTTCAGCTATTACCACCAATTTGGGATCACAGATCTTTAACTCTGCTGATGGCCACTTCTCTTCCCCAACTTCTCTTCCAACATGTAACAGAGCTGGGAAGGTTGGGAGCTGTAACGCATCTCAGCAGTAGTGTTAGTTCAGTGGTTTTCAAACCACCGGTCAGGATCCAGAACTGGGTTGCAGACCCTCAAGTACTGGGCTACAGTGCCCCCTGCTGCTGCCACCCAACAACTCAATGCATTGCTCAACAAATGTAATTGTTGGGTCACAGGCATAAGTGTTTTTCAGTTGGATCCCAAGAAAGAGTTTGAAAACCACTGTGTTAGATAATGATCTCAGGAACTTAGAGCTAAACCACAGGACTTGCCTGTGCAAGAAAATATTCTTAGTTAGATCATTTGAAGATACTAATTTGAGCCTTCACACCTCAAAATAAGAACAACATGTAGTAAATTGGTCCAAGCACTACATTTGTCACGTCAGAACACAAAGCTCTACATCTGTCAATGTCAAATTCACAGGAAGTTTGCTACTACACAAACCCTCGTAAATAAGGTTAATATCTGCGTTATTACCTTTTTAGAGATATATATTATTACTGAGGACAGAAGCCCAAAGAAGTTTTGGGTTTTGAAGCTAGGGAAGACAGGGACAAGCAATACATGTGTAGCAGCATTGTAAGTGTTGAATACACAAAAAAGTGCATATATTTAAGCTAGTGTACATATTTCTAAACAGTGCCTATTCACCCAACAAAGATACACAAGTAAAAGTCATTGGAATGGAATTTCATATACGTCATGTTTTAACATAAGTGTACAGTAGTAGTCACAATTAACTACCTGATATAAAGTTACCGTATATCATTGCGTATAAGCCGAGAATTTTGTGCCTGAAAATTGGCTTCAAAACAGGCACTCGGCTTATACTCGGGAGAATACGGTAGACAGGCCCAGACAGCCCCTTCCCTGACCATGCAGCAGGCTGGAGCCCCAGGGTTGCCATGCGGCCATCTTGGGTAGTCGGCCAGGGCTGGGGCTGGAGGAAGGAGGGGACCTTGGTGTCTGGAGTGGCCAAATAAGGGGGCCCGGGGGGGGGGGGGTCGGGCGGGAGGGTTGAGGGAGGTCAGGGTAGGGGCAGCAGGGGTCGGGGAGTCTGGGAAAAGTGGCAGAAGGATCCAGGGTTTTTGGGGAGCCCAGGGAAGCAGTGACAGGGACCGGGGATTGTGGGAGGTGGGTACCTGGCAGGCTGGGAAGAGCAGCAGCAGGGGTTGCGGGAACAGGAGAAGCAACAGCATGGAACCAAGAAGGGAGCAGGGGGGCGCCACTGATGAGGCAGCAGGGCAGCAGTGAGGAAAGGGCAGAGCAGGGGGGCAGCAGGAGGTAGCAGTGAGGGAAGGGCACAGTAGGGGGTAACAGTGAGGAGGGGCACTAGGAGGAGCAAAGAGCAGCAGTGAGAAAGGAGCAGAGCAGGGGGCAGCAGGAGGAGCAGGGGAAAAGCAGAAGCAGAGATTTGGGGGTTAGGGAAGCTGTTGGGAACCCCAGGGGAAGCCAGCAGCAGCACTGGGTGGGGAGGTTAGGGGCCAAGGCCAAAGGGGGGGGGGGGAGGTCTCGACTTATACATGGCACACCCATTTCTTGCTCCTTTTTGGGCTCAAAATTGGGGGGTCGGCTTATACCCAAGTATATACAGTATATCAAACACAGGTTAATTAAGGTAGAAAAACATTCAAATCAAATCAAATCATAGGGCTGGAAGGGACCTCAGCTTCAACACTGATTCAGTACAGCGAACAACTATGGATCATTATGAAACAAACTTGGCCTTAAAACACTGCTCGCTATTCTGAATTAGGTTGAGTCTTTAAAGAACATTAACTGCAACTGAAACTGTTATACATACAGTAAGTCTCCCACAATCGGCAGTCAGGGAGTCTTAGGATAGGTCTATTCTACAAAGTTAAGCTAGCGTGAGTTATGTCAGTACACAACGACTGCAGTAATTAAATCACTTTTGCACATCCACATTTCGCTCCTGGAGTCAACAGCACACGTCCTAGCCAGAAGTATTTGCACTGATCTGTCAGTGTGGGGCACTGCAGAAAAACTTCTAAAAACCAGCCACAGTTGATGCAAGCAACAGTGTTTACAGACCCCATGTCAAGCCACATTGACCTAAGCACTATGCCTCTCATGGAGGTAGAGTCAAATTGGTGCAGCAGGAGACTCATATCTGCAAAAGTGACATTTTAGCATGTAGATGATTACAGAGATTGGTAGATGCAAGGCTTAGTGAACACATGTGCGAAATCAACATGGCAGTTCAGATACCTTTATAATGAGAGGAGGATTGCTGTTTAAGATTTTAGGTAGGCATTGGTCTGTTTCCTCAGCAAAAGTTGGTTGAATAGGAAAGTGATGTGCCTGAAATTAGAGAAAACAACTCAAGTTGTTCATCATTAGTTACATTAAGCAAAACAAACTTTGAAGTACACCATTAAAGAGAGAGACAGTCAAACTACTTTTTGTCACTTGCCAGTCTGACAAGCTACAAAAGTATATACCCAAAAGCTTCAACATCCTGTTAAACTACTCACTGGTTTCTAATACAGTAACACAAACGGACTTCTATACCTGCTTTTAAACTACCAGACAAGTCACACTATTTATCCTTAAGCTATGGTCCCTCATTTCATCTTAACACATCCTCCAAGTAACCCTTGTAGTTAATCATTATGGACACTGTCCCACACTTTGAAAGGCAATGCCCTTACCACAGGGCTCAACAAGTTTTCTTTGAATCTAGGAGCCAGCCCAAAAATTAAGGAGCCAGATGAATGCCCAGGAGAGAACTTGGGAGCAGCATCCTTTCCAGCACCATGTCAGGAGCGGCGAGATGTGGATCTGCAGTTGCTCCCGAGTCCTCTCCCACTGCCGATACGCCAGCATTCCCCTGTTATGTCAGAAGCGGAGAGTGGACTCTGGAGTGGACTTAGGGGCTGCCCCCCTTTCCCTCAGCATGTCAGGAGTGGCTTAGAGCTGACTCTGCAGCAGGGTCCACACCCTGCTGATGAGGATATGCTGTGAGAAAGGGAGCTGCTCCTGAGTTTGCTCCACACCACCAACATGCCTGGGAGCAGACTCAGAAGCAGTCGTCTTTCCCACAGCAGCAGCAGGGAGCACTCCCCGCTGCCACTGACATGCTGTAGGAAAGGGGGTGAGAACTGACAAATCCTAGCCAGGATGAAATTTCTAGGCACCATGGAGACCTAGCACCTGGGATTTGTTGAGTCCTGCCTTACTAGGTCTTAGCAAAAAAAAAAAAAAAAAAAAAAAAAAAAAAAAAAGGACAACATATGAATAAATGATTTGTTAACAGAAGGGCAAATCAACAAATCGTAAAGATAAAACAGCAAGCTCAGAGTTAGACACAGTTAGTTTTGTCCTGAAGGCTTCAAGGTTATTAAATAGGCACTGCCAGATTCAACATCTGTGATCTGTATTACTAACTCCTTAGCTTAAAATTCTTTGTTTTAAATGATCTAATTACCTGGTCATCATTTTTAGGTTTGCATTTTATACTTTAATATTTCTGGCTTTCTGGTTCTCATGTTACAATATTTAGAATGCAAATGTAGAAGGAAATGTTTAAATCACAACAAAAAAGTTGATTTAATTTCATTGCAAATATCCATCAACGTATTTCTAGTTGCACTAAATTTGGTTAAATTGTATCAGGTAGAATTTAGGGCTAGACACCCTGGCAATATCAGGTTTAAAGCAGACTATCCCTGAAACTATTGTTTTTATGCTTTCTCCCTCTACTCTATTGCACTTCTAAATAAAAAACTTGAAGTTCTATCCTACCACAAAAAAAAAAACAAAAAAACCAAACAGCTAATAAAATGACTTCAAGCAGAATAAGAATTTCTCTAGTAACCAGTCAGCTTACACCTCATGCAACTGTATGTACTCCAGAAGAATTAGCCTGTACGCCAGGGGCGTCGTAGGGGCGAGGAGGGACCTGGGGCACGGGCCCTGCCCCCAGCCAGAAGGCCACGTCCCCTGGCCAGGGATAGGTCCAGGGGGAGGCCGCGCCACCGGCATCAGCTAGGCCGCTGCACAGCCCAGCCCAGCCCAGCCAGAAGCGGCCGCGGGAGGCAGGGCCCGTGGCCACAGCCCCGGATCCCCGGCCAGGGATGGGGCCGCTGCAGCTGCAGGCAGCCAGTCAGTGGCTGCGGCGACCCTGTCCCTGGCCAGTGATCCGGGTCCTGGCCGGCCACCCGCAGCAGCCCCATCCCTGGCTGGGGATCCGGGGCCTGGCTGCCGGCGGCCGCAGCAGCCCCATCCCTGGCCGGGAATCCAGGCCTGCAGCCGTGGGCCCAGCCTCCAGCAGCCGCTTCTGGCCAGGCTGGGCCGCACTGCGGCCTCGCTGCCAGCGGCAGCGTGGCCTCCCCCTGGCCCTATCCCTGGCCAGGGCGTGGGGCCTGCCGGGCAGCCAGCTAGGCCCCGGATCCCTGGTCTGATTGGGCCAGAGATCTGGGGCACTGGCGTTGGGACCCGGGGCATGTGCCCCGGGGTGCCCAACGCCAGCGACATCACTGCTGTACACAGCTTTGCATCTGATAAAGCAGGTTGGAGCCCACAAAAGCTTATGCCCAAAGAAATTTGTTAGTCTTCAAGGTGCCACAAGACCCTCATTGTCTTTGCTGTATGTACACTGACTTTTGGTGACCTGAACCACCTCAAGAAACCTCCAAAAATATAACATTTAATGGATAAACAAACCTTCCCTATGCTCTTCTGATGAACTGCCAAAAACATTATATATAAGAAACCTCAAGATCTAGAAGCAAGTTTTGATACTTTTAACAAACTGGACACTTTTTTTCAGAAATTTCTGATTGGAATTTAGGTTTTACTACAAACAAAACAATAAAGAAACTAAAGATGCCTCTCAGCAGGAGTAAAGCATTATATGGACTTCTTAATGATTCCACAATGGTACATAGGAAAATTTAATTATTTGAAAATTACATTAGAAGGTGAAGTAATTGTATCTCTGGCTTTCCTGAATACTCAAGATTGAGAACTTTCATAAATTCTTTGTTTTTATATTTTATTAAAAAACTTTCATCCTCACATTTGAGTCTCTGAAGTAATCTGTATTAAAATAAACTGCTTTGGCTTGCAATGTTTGTCCAGCTTGCCTTACTTACTTTTATTACTCTGGCACAGTCTACAGATAATAAAAGTACTGATATTTTGAAAAACAGATTCCCCCAGTGGTCTCACAGTAAATGGGAGTACATACTTCCTCTGATATTGCTAAAACATCCTACCCATGTTTGTAGAAAAACTGCTTTGCATTCTGAATTTGGTTTTTAGGTCAGTAATTCCAAAACTTTGAAAACCACACTATCATTCAGGAACACGAAATCAATTGCAAAACACTTTACGACTGCTATAAGTTGTCAAAGGCCTACCCACATTTTACAGGTTCATAATGAAACTTCCTTTCCTATCTTAGATGCTTTCATGCCTCGCAAAACAACCAATGTAGACATATAAAGTATATGTATTAGCATTTGAAGTAGCACCCATTGAAATAGCGCAGTTCACACATTAGAACTATTGTTCCAGGGTCTCTAAAAATTCAGGTAGGCATTACTGCATCAGTTATGGGTGGGTCACATTTTGAAGGTTTTCTCCACCTTCATAAGAGCTAAAGACTTTGAATGAAAGGTGGTACTCTGAAGAACTGAAACGTCTGCCCCATATTTTAGAAAACGTTGCTTTAAGTATTAAAACCCCAGCCTTTTTTTCTGCTAAGCTGTAACTAAGCAAAGAGTAAAGAAAAAAAGTGTCAAGTTATGGGGGGAGAATTTTTATTCGCTGCTGCTTACAATAAAAGTATCTAAACTAGACAATGAAGAATAAGACTCCAAATCTTTACCACTGGGACGCCACTATTTCTTTTCCTGAAACAGGGTCTCAGCTTTAGATACAAGTCCTATTAAAAAAATAAATCTTTTTATTCATATTGATTTGAAAATGAATTGATTAAGTAAAAAACGAGGAAAATTGTATTAATTCCCAAGATGTTTTGAAGTCGTTCTCAGTAGCTCAGTCTGCATTCTGTAAACCACAAAGTGTTCACATTACACAATTATGTACTTCAGAGATTTGTTTAAATCAGAAATGTCTACAGTATGGTATGATCCACCTATGTGGCCAACCAACATTACTGCATCTTTTCTTAATTTCAAAATTGATGTACCGCAGTAAAAACAACTAACATACAACAGATACTGTCCAATTAGTTTTGCGTAGCTGCCACAGTCTTGCTATGCTCTTGGGAAGGGGAAGGAAAACAGTTCGAATAATCAAAAACGGTATAGGAAATGTCCAACAGCTAGTCACTGCATTAAAACATGGCCCATGCTATGTAATGTTTGAGAACACCTGGTTTAAATTATTCATTAGTGAATTCTGCTTTTGAACATAAGCTTTCTCCCCCACAACACTGATGTCATGCCTGTACAAGTCACCCAATACTAACCTCTGTAGCATAGATTTTGAAGAGTAACCATGCAACATGCCACGGAATCAGAAGAAATACACCACATAACCAGGTATGATAAAACAAGGATAGATCCAGAAGACCAGTCAGTGTGTCAAGAGCATGAAGTTTACTAGGGGTTTAAAAAAAAAAAAAAAAGTTGCACCACAAACAATTTATGGATTAAAACTTCCAGGCAATTGCATTTCTCATAATAAAATATTTTATCAAAACCCCATTTAGCTCTTTTAACTTTTCACCCTAAGTGGTTCTGCAAGAGCCAAAACTCGTGGTCAACCAAAAGTAATATTAAACTCTCAACATCAACAATCTCAAATAAAGAATAAGCATGAGAGACTACAAAGATTGGGAAGAGGAGAAAATACAGTGAATACATTTATACAGTATGCTAAAAAAAAACACTCTCTTCTTGTATTCCAGCAGAGTCATTTGTACCACTTACCTATCTGTATGAATGTCCATTGTGGTAGTTATCCACGCTCTTGGGATGTAACCTAAGTAGCAACAAACAGAATGACAGGTAAATTAGATCTCTAAAACACTTAAGTGTCCACAAAAATGACAGTAAGAACTTTCATTTTAGAATGAAGACAGATTAAACACAGATAAATGAAAGCTGGCAACACATGTATAGTGGAAAAAGGTGACACTTTCTCAGAAACTAACTACAGCATGAATGGATATCTTTTAGGATTAAAATGCCTGACTATGAATCAGGAGGTGTGGGTTCTAAGTCTAATTCTACCAGGCTTCCCTAAGAGTCTTGTCGTCAAGTCACTTTTGTTATTTTGTTTTCACCCCACCGCAAAATGAGGCTAACGCACATTTACCTAACAGGGCTGTTGTGAAAATAAACGTTAGCACAGCACTTCAGAATCCTCAAAGGAAAGTGATCTAGAATAGTTTGCACTTCCGAAGTACCATCATTAACCTATTTAGCAAACTATGGCAGATGAAGAGGAATAGTTCTAAGACAAAAAGATATTCAAAACAAAACTGCATGGCTGAACCAGTAAAACATTCACCTACACTTTCCCATCATGGTGAAAAATATTTATTTTTACTTGCCTTGTACACACCCTGGACAAGTTACTTGTAGGGCTGAATAAGAAATATTAATAGATTGGTTAGAGAACTATTAGCACATAGCAACAAGTGTTTCAGACTTCTTACCAAAAAAATAATACGCAACGCAGATATTTCTAACCAAATACAGCGATTCCACGCAACTATGTTTAACCAGTAGAGGCAAAGATCTTCTGAAACGCAAGTACTTGTATTGCTAAAAAAAGAAAAATTAGTTGAAGCATTCCAAAGCAAACAAAGTGTGGTAAAGTCTTAAATGAATAGTCAAACTGAAGCCTAAATAGGTTTTTTTTTGTTTTGTTTTTTTTTAAATTGGAAGTAGTTTCAGGTGTTATACTTTGTCTCAAAGTTCATCAGCTGTAATTTTTTCAAATACAAACCCAATCAGAAAACGTCACTGTACAATCTTCCCTCCCCTTTTGCTGCATGGGGGGGGGACCAAAACACCCCACACTAATAAAGCAAATTGACCACACTTCCTCACTTAATCAAAATGCTATATACAAAATGCTGTCAAATGCACAAAGTAAATTACAAATAGAATAGTACATATCTTCCTTATTCCCTTAATTAGAAGTTCAGGATGTTCTAGAATAAAAAGCAGCTCAAAATTCAGACAACCATGTAATTAAGTTTAAGACAATCCTTCAATGCCATGGAATAGAGGAACATACTTAAACCATCATGCACACAGCCATATCTCACATCTTCTTTGAAAACAGGAAAAACCCTCACTAACGAAACATATGTAAGAGACAGCTTCTCCTTTAGGCAAAATCTCAGAGCAGGACAATTACCTATATAAAACTGCAGGCATTTAAAACAATATCAGATTTTATTTTAGGAAATACGTGGAAATTTACTGACAAATTAAATGGACACATGACAAGCTTAAACTAAATTAGAAATGTCCACACAGCTTTGTCCTGGTTTAACTAAATCTATTTAAGAGCACACCTTCCACTAATCCCCTGCAACTGCCTTAATGCAGAAATTAACTGCAGTCCATGGCTGCTCTGGACTGAGGCAGTGGCAGCAATAAAAGGCTCTCTCGAAGCTACCTTTCAAGAAGTACCCAACTGCTTCAGTTAACGTAGAATCCTGAGGCCCACATACATTACACACACATAACCATAGTGACTGATACTGACTTTTGCTTCTGAGTGTGGTTCAAGCAGCTCTGATCTATGCTTTAAACGGTCTAGTAATGTGTTCACTGAAAAATTGCCTCCTCCCCCTCACAAGGCTTAGACTACACTATGTCATTCTTGCTGTCAGCTCCTGGAGTTAAACTCATTGGCATGGCATCTTCACATCTGGAACCCACGACCCACAGTGGACCACCACCGAGCCAGAATCTACCACGCTCCAGGAATGTTACTCGGCTGCACCATTAAGAGATTCTTGGTTCATTTTAACATCAGGAATTTTTGAGGAGGGACCTTTGCTAGGATTGAAGCTGGAAGTCTTATTTGTTAATTTTATAATGGATTGGTCTCGGCTAGTAGTGCCCACATACATTTTGATACTAAAGTATACCAAAAAAAGGAAGTTTACCCTTTATCACTGAGCTGATTAGATGTGTATCTTTGCAAATATTTTAGCCTCTTACCTGTATGATTGGAAATGGCAAATAGTTCATATTGTTAACAAGGTACAAGAGACTATAACTGTAACCCATGAAAGCTCCAGACAGCAGGAGGAAGAGGTGGTACTCATTTAGGCACATGCGTTGAACAGCACCATCTAGGCTAGAATAAAGAAATGGTTTATTTATAATGCTTTCTAACCCTGTAAGTTACTATTCTAGACCAGGGTTCCCAACATTTTCTCAGCCATAGCACACCTTGTCACCTTTAATTAATTTGAGGCACGCCACCATATAGTTTCCAAATGAGCTCATGAATATTCATGAGCCAGTGAGCCAATCCAGAGCTCTGAGTAGTTTTTCAAAAAATTCCGTGACACACCTGCTCAGGCCTGACAGCACACTGGTTGGGAAACACTGTTCTAGACTTTATTTTAGCTTCTAACTTTAAATTAAGTAGACTTTTGATTTTTCTCATCCGATTGTCATAAATGAGAAATATTCCCAGATAACAGTGAAAGATGTATCATGGAGCAAGTTTTATCTAAACTGGATTCCTAATACCAGTTCTTCCTACTTAAATACAATTGGGCTGGAAGCGGGCAGTAGGGTGGGGAGGGAAGGAGACATGGCACCAAAATCTATTGGAAATGCCATTTAGAACAGTGGACATGTTCTTAGGTCACTTTACAGCTGAAGGGTCATTTGACCTTTTCAGCACTGAATCTGCAGTAAGGGAGATTTAGACTACTTCACTGATACTCAGACTGAGGCTTGCAAACAGCCCTCTAATGTGCTTCCCACAGCTTCTGGTAGCACATGATATTAAAACACAGACTACAGCAAGTTTAAGAACAGACACACAATTGCTTATCTTTTGCTAGATGTTAAAGGGTTATTTGCTCTAGGAAGTGTCCATCAGTGAACTCATTTTTGTACAAAATTATATGACTTGCCCAATACTAGTTTCCATTATTACCAAAGACATCACCTGTTTGAAGCTGTGCAGGGTAGAGCAAGGAACTGGAACTTCCCCTTAGTCATAATTGCAGCACACCATGCCACCATCATTCCCATTATAGCGTGAACAACTGAATGGATAACTTGCCGTGGGTGAATAATCTTTCCTAACAGTGCCAGTCGAGAGCAAGGAATAGAAGGCACAACTGCAAATAAAGCCACAGAAAATCATCATCTACCGCTAAATAAAACTCACATAGCTTGCGTTCAATTTGCATATAATACCTTTGACACCAGAGAACATTTTCTGTAGCTAAGACTTATAAGCTGGTATTAATAGATGAAAGAACTCAGTAACAGAGGAGAGTTGCAGAGTGATGAAGCAGCACAAGAATATCAGCAGAACCACGTCTTACCATAAAGCCAAGTCACATTTGAGGAGCTGGGAGAAATGGAACTAGTGAATAGCTGGAAACATGTAGCAGTGGAACAAGCTGGTACAGAATTTTGAATTGGATGAGGAGCCTGTCTCAGAAACACTGCTCTGCTATTACCCTCACCAGTGATCTAATTCACCAAATGCAAGTGGATTTATTGAGGCTATATAGAGAATCCACATTTTATGGAAAAACCAGAAATTAAAAGTTATTTTAAAGAGGATCAGGTCCTGTCTTTTTTTTTTTTTTTTAAACACAGTGTCTTCTAACCAGAGAAGCATCAATTTATTTCTTATGAAATTCTTTTAACACTGATGCTACTATTACAGACCAACTTCAAAAAGCTCTGCGGCATTCCACTTTCAATCAACACTGAACAGCGTATAAAGCCAACAGAATATATAAACAAATCCTTCAAGACTCATTTAGCTGGAGGTCAAATATTTTGTTGACAGCTACAGTCATAACTCACCTGCATAAAACTCAACATTGAAGAGACTTATGATCAGTATCACCATGGACATGAGGAGGATACAGAAGATGACGTAGGAAGAATACCAATCGTTGAAAGAACCTAAAGTGAAAGAATACATTGTTCTTCGTAAGTACAATAGTACAGTATAAAGCTAGCATGCTAGCAAATGTTTAATACTAAGTATTTAGCTATGTAATCACAATCAATAGATTCTTATTTCATTAAGAAGATAGCATTTCGTACAGATAAGTTTAAGCTTCACAGAGGTTCTGGATAAACAAATATTCTTCCATGGAGCATGTTGCATACCTTAGCAAATAGATTTGTCATTAGTCATTTGTCTTCCACCAGCGTAAGTTCCAACGTAGTAATAGCAGCTTCCTTAGCAAAGTCGAGTCATGGTCCACGTACGGGGATCAACAAATCACAAGCAGGCACACTGTTACCTACAGACCTAACTGTTCAACAGCTGCCTCACAGTGTCAGCCACAGCCCATTCTGATCACATGTGAACTCAACTGCTTAGGACTTAGAGACTGCAAGTTCCCCAACCCTCCCCTTCAAAGAACTTGAGGGATGCCTTCTCCTAGTTGTCTAACTTGGTGAGCACATGACTATAAGCTCTTGATTGGCATGTGCAACTGTCCAGCTGTTCATGCTGGCTCTGTGCTCAAGAAACTCTGGGAATTGAGAGGAGACATTGATCTCCTTGGCCTATGGCAAGGTTTGGCAACCTTTGCAGGCCCCTGTGCCAGGCCTGCTGCCCCCAACCCTTGGCATGTGCCAGGGGCATGGCCAGCAGGCAGGGCCGTCTCAGAGGTGGAGGCGTTGCGGGGGGGGGGGGCCCCCCCCCCCCCCCCCCCCCCCCCACCTCCAGAGCCAGGATTAGAGAGGCCCCAGCAGCCTGGGATGCCAAGTTTCAGGGCACTGCCACCCTGGCACTTGGTGAGTCAGAGTGGTGGGGGGTAGCTGTGGCCCCTGGCACTGGAGAGGACCATTCTGGGCCAGGATAGGGCCAGAGGTCACCCACCATTACTCCCCAGCGCTCCAGCCTGCCCCACCCTCAGCCGACTGGTCTGCCCTGGGGTAGGGCAGGACGGCATATCATTGCCGATCTCCAGGACCTGGGGACAGGGTGGCTGCCACACGCTGGTCAGCTCCACCCCAGGGAGCAGTGCCACGGTAACATGTCAGGCCGCCACACCCCCTGGAGTAGACCAACTGTCCCAGGAGTGGGGTGGGCCAGAATGCTGCGGAATAGCAGAGGGCAGCCTCCAGCCGTGCCCCAGCCCCCTCTAACCTCTGCCGCCCCTGCCACTCTGGCCCACTTCGTAGCAAGGTGGGGACGCCCATGGCACCCCAGGCTACCAATGCCCCTCTAATCTAGCCCAGGGGGCGGGGTGGGTCAGCCCAGAGGCTGTGTTCCACACTCCCGCCCCTGCCCTGGGCCAGCCTGCCGCCACAGAAAGGGGTGGGGGCATGCACAGGGGCCACTGAACAGAGGGGCCTGGAGTGGTTGCCCACCTCCCCCATCCCCCAGGGACAGCCCTGCCAGCAGGGGAAAGAGCAGGTGCCAGCAGCGTAGGGAGCAGCACCGCAGGGCCAGGGGCCCTATGGGCTACTCGGAATAGCTGCATCTGCCACTGTTGGCACACGTGCTGGGGATTGCTGACCTCTGGCCTATGAGGAGCTGAGGGTGTGCAGGTGAAGTTCTGAACCAGCTGCAGATACATCAATGTCTGAAAGCAGATTGCTTGAGGGATGCAAGTGACTGGGATCACCAGTGCCATGTGGAAGCCAAGGGCAGATCTGGTGACAGGTGGCACACGTGCCAAAGATGGCATGCCAGGCCACCCACTCCCTTCTTCTGGTCCCACCCCATCCCAAGTGGGCCAAGCCCAGTGGTTCCCTGCTGGCCAGAGCTGCATGCCAAAGTCAGCAGAGATCCCACAACTATTTACAAGGAACCCAAGTCTGTCAGACCCCTGCCATGAACAGTGGAGGAATATAGAGGACAAGCACCTGGGAAATCCAGCTGTGTCACAAGCTAGGACCTGCTGTTGACTCCAGCACAGTCCAGACAAGCACAGGCAACTCAAAGTAGGGGAAGAAGCCTCAGGTAAATCAGTATGCAATTTAGCTTCCCGTTACAGTGCTAGCACTAACTTAGCTGACCAAAGCTATTAACTTTTAATTAATTTACTCACAATACAAGAGGTAGTAGAGTTGCTACCTGCTTTTCACTACCCTCTCAAATTAAACATAGCAGATCTTGCAAAGCAGTTTGTTTACAATACACCAGGCTGTCCCTTGAATGCTCCTTAGAGGTCTCTCGATGAAGCATCCATGAAGGTACACTGCAATTCTCCCCTGAAAGATTCTAGTGATATCAGCCTTATTTCTTCCTTCATGGCAGGACACTTTCCCATGCCATTTGGCAATAACTTTGGCAGAAACTGTTGCCATAAACAGGGTAGCAGCATATGTGCTTGAAAGGCTTTGGGATGCCGGCAGGATCTGTGTCCTCTCTGCCTTTTTTACCCCCAGGAATAAGATATTAGTTAAAACCACCATCATCTGTGGAAAACAGTCCCAGTATTCAGTGGCCCCGCCCAATACTCAATTTCATGCAATCAAGCAATTCTCTCCTTGTTTTCTGCCCCTCCAACTGATCATACTGGCCATGGCTGGGACTGTGAATACTCTGAAGCAAGACTGCCAATAAGCCAGGAGTCGACAAAATTAGCTCACAACAAGGTGCAAACAAATTTACTTTTTGTTGCCAGAGCACACTCCTCCATTACATTTCTGCACTGGAGCTAGGCAACAGGCTATTAAAACCGATCACCATTGTGACCAGAAACAGATTTGTCAAGGCCTGCAATAAGCACATCTTTTTAACACTATAGGAGAGCAAGGAGAAAAAGGAAGCTGTTTCATTTTTGATTCCTACTATACCGACGATGGTACCTCTGCATATTTTATCTGTAGCTGCAGCTGTTGAGGTCTTGAGCAGTACAATCTCCACACTGGTGGAACAACTAACCCAGACAAGGAGGCAGGGAGAAAAAAAAAAAAAAAAAAAGAGAAAAGTTGTGAGAGGACATGTTCTGTGAGATCCAAAAAGCCAGTGCTGCAACCGACCTTGAACAGAGGGCCTGGACAGTGAATACTGCAGACTATATGGTGAAAAGAAAGGATAGACAAGAGAAAAGTGCAGATAAAGGGAGGGAGATGCACCAAGCCATGATACAGGTTCTCTGTCAGCCAGTGAAGATGCTGCAGACTCTTGTGCACCTCACTGGAGTCAGTGAACTGCAGCACAGCATCTCCCTCTACCCCACCATTCCCCCTGGCCTCAGAGCTTGCACGTCTACCCCTACCAATCCATGACAGGGGTGGGAAGCATGGACAAACAACTTCCTAGAGAACCAACCTGTGTGAGCAACAGCCGACAAGGGTACCTATTCCGTGTTCGTTTATTGATTAAGATGCTATATTTTTCAAAGTTAAAATGTATTGACTTAAGTCCTTCAGTTTTGTTTGTAGCCATTTTCGTAACTGAATACAGCTCTCATTTTGAAAGTTATCAGACCACTGCACCCCTTTCAGAGTCTGATTTGTCTTGCATACCCCAAGGCTCACCTCAGTTAAAAAATGCTTTCCAACAAGACCTGACATAAAAATACAAGTGTCATAATACATTACTACTTAAAAACTGCTTCCGTTCTCTTTTTTTGCCTTTACTTGCTCTTATACTTGGAATTGAAATAGCATACTTCCAGTTCGGTATGATATCTGAGCCTGTTTTCCACTTGTGAGCTCGGTCTGAAGCATGTAACTTAGCTTCACAGGGCCCCAGGCAACTGTCCTGCTTGCTACCCATAATACCAGCCAGGCACTTGCAAACCTCCCCAACCCACTCTGTGATCCCTGCAGGAGCTGCGACCTCCAGGTTGAGAACAATTGATCTAGAAGAGTTCAGTACCCCCTAAGGTAAGGGCACGCCTTGCAGAAAACCACTGGTTTACAACACCTCGCGGATAACAGCTGGTGGCAGTGAAAGTAGATTTGTGCACACTTACAGCTATCGGATCAGTGCCAAACACTATTATAAATGTTGTTGCGGCTGGGCTCAACAAATTCCTGGCACACAGGATGTGTCAGAACTCGCTTCCTTTCCTGCAGCATGTTGATTGCAGTGGGGAGCACTCCCCACTTCCACCCCGGGAAAGGTGGTTGCTCCTGAATCCGCTCCCCAGCATGTCAGCGGTGGGGAGCAAACTCAGGCGCAGCTCCCTTTCCCGTGGCATGTCAGCAGCAGCAGGGGGCGGACCCTTGCTGCAGAGTCAGCTCCCCACTGCTCCTGACAAGCTGTGGGGAAGGGGGCTGCTCCCAAGTCCACTCCCTGCCACCAATATGGCAGGAAAATGCTCACATGTCAGCAGCAGGGAACAGGCTCAGGAGCAACCCTCTTTCCTGCAGCATGTCAGGAGCAACGAGTGCTGCTGGGTCTACTCCCCACCACTCCTGACATGCTGTAGGAAACGGGGCTGGTCCTGAGTCCACTCCCCAACATGTTGGCAGTGGGAAGCTGACTCAGAAGCAGCCCCCTTTCCCATGGCATATTGGTGGCAGCAGGGGGCAGATCCTGCTGCAAAGTCAGCTCCCAATGGCCTCTGACATGCAGAGGGAAAGGGGCTGCTCTTGAGTCCACTCCCTGCTGCTAACATGCAGGGGGAATGCCGGCATTTTGGCAGCAGGAGAGGACTCAGGAGCAGTCCCCTTTGTCACGGCAGGCAGGGTCCATTTCTCACCACTCCTGAGATGCTGTGGGAAAGGGGGCTGCTCCTGAGTTCGCTCCCCAGCATTTGTCTGGCTCCTGGATTCAAAGGAAATTTATCGAGCCCTGCATTGCAGTGCTTGCTATACATAACGAACTGCACTGTCAGTGATACACGCACAGATGTGCGGTAAGCAGTTCTGAACAGGCCTTCAAACCGCAGCCCCAGGTTCAGCACAGCATTTCACACCACATTACTGTGCCTGACTGTTGACGTGCTCTTTCAAATCCTCCTTAAGTCACACAGCTCCTCACTGAGCTCATCTAATAGCCCTCGTGTATGACCACTCAAACTCAGCTGTTCCACCTCAACCCTTCTTTTCCGCAGAACTTTCCCCCTCTTCGCTTCACAAACATCATACAAGACACAAAAAGCAGCTACAACCACTGGAATATGTTTTACTCTGAGATCCAATCTGTTGAGGAAACATCAGGAGCACCCTTTCAATCTACCAAAATCCAAGTGAATGATCATTCTGTACTGTAGAGCCTGTAACTGAATCTTTCCCTGCTGCTGTCAAGGTAGCCAATATACAGGGAAGGAAGGGATAAACCGGATCCTATGCCTACTGGCATTTTGTTGCCAGCAGTGATCTGCTGGACAGGAGAGGAGGTCCCCTTTTGTAGCTTTGTGAACGGTGTTGCATTCTTAAAGACACAGGCGCTGGGCACCATCTCTAACCAGCCAACATTGACACATCCCCTGCAATCCACCAGCACTTACATAGCCATGAAAAATTAGCCCTTTCTGTCAATGTAGCAAAGTGCATGGAGCTCTAGAACCAAAATAAGAACGTATGGGCTGCTTATTGCTCCAATACAGCTCAGGAACCTTGTAGCTACAAAGCCATTCACTAAGTCCTGTGTGCCAGGAGATGATTAATGACTCTCTACGGCTATGTCCACACAAACACTCATTTCAAAATAAGTTCATTCAAAATAAGCTAATTCAAAATAAAATCATTATTTTGAATTAACTTAAAAATCAATATAAGCAAAAACCTCAAATCAAAATAGCAAGTCTGGACACAGGACTTGTTATTTTGAATCAGGAGGGGGGGCACCATGGGAGGTGTGGCAAGAGGGCCCCCTCCCTGGGCCATGACCCCACACAATATACAGAAAAAGGAGGGCACCCTGGGAAGGAGAAGGGCAAAAGTGTTAATTCGAAATAATGGTTATTTCAAAATAACACATCCGAATGGCGTTATATTGAAACAACCATTTAAAAAATAATAGCTATTTTGATTTCAGCCTAGGTTTTACTATTTCAAAATAAGGTTTGTTATTTCAAAATCATGGGAGCTCGTCATTTCGAAATAACGAAACATTGTTTGGACATGACAACTCTTAAGTCAAAACAACGACCATTGTTTCAATTTAAAAGCTACGTGTGGACATAGCCTACACGTGCATGACAACACCCATACAGTAGATTTTCCTTCCCTACAATGGCTTCCCACTGACTAGGAGCAATCCAGCGTTGCACTTTGCCACAATGTGATCATTAACACTTTTCTCATGGTCACTACAGCTCTACTTGGTGTACCCTGTGTTGGATGGCTGTGGAGCTCAGTACATCAATCCAGTCATGTGGCTTTTGCATCCAAAAGCTCTGCAGCCACCACTCATCTCAAATCTGTGCTACAATGCAATCACACCAGACAGCACTTCTTTCTTGGATTTGCAAGCAGCATTCTACCATCAATAGCTGTTCATGAATGACACCAACCACCTTGAACTGATTCTCACTAAATTTCACGGCAAAGCAACCACATGGAAATCACCACACTCCCCACAGATCTTCTTGCAGGTCTGCAAATATCAGAGGACGTTGAGTCCTGTGCTTGTAATGCTCATGACAATAGCGCAGAGCTGTCCATGCTTCTGTCAAAGATGGCAGACAGTGACAAACCCCATGGAGGATTGTGGAAAACTGAAAATAGATGTGAGAATTATGAGCTAGACTGGTATTATGGGAGGTACGACACTACACTATTAGAAATTGAACCCTTGGCTCCCAGTCAGTCAGTTCTGCCCCACTATGCATTGCCAGAATTACCCAAAAGACAGTGTGCTGAACAATGGTGGGCTGCACACGGGGATATCAACCCACAAAGCACCACACTGTATATCAACATAAGCACTCCTTGTAAGTTTGTGCAGCACCAACCCAAAGACTCAAGTATCACACACACAGCATACTAGTCATGGCAGCCGTTTGCAAAAACTTGTGTCGACAAACCTTTGTAGTGTAGACATGACCTGAGTATTGGCTATTGGGTAATTACTTTTTGTTTGACCGTTTATTCTTTTTCTTCATGGGTAAGAGGAGGCAACAGGTCCGTGAAAGGCCACATGCCACAACTACCTGGCTTTCCAAGTGGCGCATATAGATGAGAGACGGCCAACACCACACATGTAAACGTATTTTTAATTCTGTCAGCTATTTAATATATAGCATATATTTATCTACTTCCTAAGACTTTTTTTACCAATGCCTTGATAAAGATAAGCTACTAGCCTTTGTCATTTAAGCACCAAGTTAAGTTATATATTGGAAAGCATATTTACAAATCACTTTCCACAAATAATTTAAAAAGCTCTGGATCCACCAGTGGTCTATGGCAGCAATTCCCAACTACCGTGTTGGGAAACATTACTGTGTTGCCGCACAGCAGCAAGTGTGCCATGGACAGCTGGGGAGGTGGCTGAATTCAGCTGGGGGGGGGGGGGCCTGTGTGTCCTATAAGGTCACAACATACCACCATGTGTGTCCCCACCTACAAAAGATTGACATCACTGGTATGGAGCACCCCCAGGTGGTTTAAAGAATTAAACACTTTGAAAGCAAAGCACTTGAGCGTGATTTATGAGATGAATTTTCACTTACAAAGGGCTCCTCAGGGGAAAACACTGCAGTTGGAAAACCAGAGCTCCTGTTCATGTAGGCAAGGAGTGAACTTAAAAATTAATGATTTGATTCATTCTTGAAATAAGTGATTCCCAGGCTACATAAGCTGTTCAAATTTCAGTTTTCAGCACAACGCAATAGCCAATAAATTTTTATTTTTAAATTTAATCTAAACATAACAGCAGTAGAAATAGCACGCTATAACAACTCCACAGAAAGAAAAACATTTCATATGTAGGGAAGAAAACCTACTTGAAATCCATTGTATAGGATGAAACAAGTCAATGCTGCTAATACTTATGAAGGCTGCAGTACACAGAGGTAGCAAAAGTATTGACCAGGCAATGCTCGTGGCCACTCTCCAACCCAAAACCTAAAAAGACAAAGATAAAGCAGAAATAGTAATAGAAAAAAAAAAAAAATTTAAACAAACAAAAAAGGAGTCTAGTCTTTAAAAGTGCCCCAAGACTCCTTTTTTGTTTTGCTGAACTGGGAGGACACAGGCACCCCTCTGGAACTTGTCAACAAACTTTAAACACTCTGTAAGCCTAACAGTAGCCAAGCTACCACATAACCCAATTAATCAGAAAGGTCAGAGATTTGTGTATTATTGTCAAGACCAAGCATTTCAAAAGCATGCACTGGGTCCCAATAAACCATGAGATTTTACAGATAATGCAGGTGTAGTTCTTTTTAGTTGACACACGGTTTCCGAACTTGTAGGAATTCTTTGTCTCATTGTTTTCAAGCTTTTCTCTGCATTCGAGAGCTGGAAACATAAGATGTTGCTTTATTTTTTAAAAACAAAACTGCCGATTGGTCTTTACCTAAAATTTAGTACAACCAAGCTACATCACTCAGGGCTGTGAAATACATTGCACCCTGGACAATATAGCTATAGTGTTCTAGAGCCCACTGTAGATAAAGCAAAAACAGTGGGAGTCTTGTTGCACCTTAATGACTAACAAACATCTTTGGGTGTAAGCTTTTGTGGGCTTTAACTCACTTCATCAGAAGTTGAGGCATCTGAGATGAAGTTGGCTGGAGCCCACAAAAGCTTATGCCTGAAGAAATTTGTTAGGGTATGTCTACACTTACACTTTAGTTTGAATTGATGAGAATCAATTCAAATTAAATAAATGCATGGCCACACTGGCTTTCATTAATTCAAAATGAGGAATGCCTTAGTTCGAATTGATGAAAGCTAACTTCTAAGTTATACAACCTAGTGTAACTTCAAAGTGACAGTTAATTCGAACTCATCAGTTTGAATTAACCCAATGTAGCTGTCTTAATTCGATCTGTTAGTTTGAATTAACCACAGCTTGATTTTCCCTATGCAATAGCACCCCTTACCTAATTCAAACTAGCAAGTCCTGTGCATGGACATGCTACTTCAAATTAGGATTTCTAGTGTGCCCACATTAATTGGAATTAACTTAATTCGAACCAAACATGAGTTCAAATTAATTAGTTCAAATTAAGTTAATTCAAGCTAACCTTCTAAGCGTAGACATAGCCTGTCTTTAAGTGCCACAGTACTCCCGTTGTTTTTGCTGTACACAAACTAACACGGCTCCCTCTCTGGAACTGCAGATACAGCTGGGTCAGGGCTTGGCAACCCTTGCTGAGCCCTGTGCTGGTTTTTCCTCCCCAACGCTGAGCTGGTACAAGCAGCCCTGTCTGCTGAAAAAATGTTGCAGCAGTTGCCTGAAAACTTAGCAGTGGTCACGGCTGGAATGTAAGTGCTTCCCAGGCATGCTGCAGAAAGAAGTCACCTGGAGTGGCTCATCTTGGTGGTATGCTCAGGGACGGGGTCCCCGGCATGCTACGAAAAGAAGCTGCTCCTTTCAGGGGCTCCCAGGCATGCTGCAGAAAGAAGTCACCCGAAGTGGCTCATCTTGGCGGTGCACCTGGTGATGGGGTCCCCAGCATACTAAGAAAAGAAGCATCTCCTTTCAGGGGCTCCCAGGCATGCCACAGAAAGAAGTTGCACGGAGTGGCTCATCTTGGTGGTGTGCTCAGGGACAGGGTCCCCAGCACGCTATGAAAAGAAGCAGCTCCTTTCAGGGGCTCCCAGGCATGCTGCAGAAAGAAGTCACCCAGAGTGGCTCATCTTGGTGGTGAACCTGGGGATGGGCTCCCCAGCATGCTAAGAAAAGAAGGGGCTCCCAGGCATGCTGCAGAAAGCAGCTGCCTAGAGTGGCTCCTTCAGGTGGCACCACGCTACAAAGAGCAGCCACTCTGGGCAGCTTTTTTCTGCATCACATGGCGGCATAGACATGGTGAGACCCTGTCTCCCAGCTGCACCCAAAGGAAACCTCCCAGGGTGGCTTTGGTGGCAGGCACAGCAATTTCTGTGGCACCACAGAGGCTGCCACTGGGAATGGGCTCGGGTGCTACTCTGCTGGCGATCACCTACCCCTGTGCTAGGTCAATCGATTTACTTCTCTAAGTGGGATTTTCTCCCACGACAAATAAACCCATTACTCTTAAAGTGCCACATGACTTCTTGATTTTTTTTTTTTTTTTTGCTACATCGATAGAAAAATTCCCCAAATGACCTCACTGCTGTCGCTTTCAGGGGTGAACTGAGTAACAGAAAAGCCCCTTCCAGCTCTGCCACAGGCACCTGCCCTGCAACAGCAGGCCCACTTGCAGCCTGATGATGGTAGCACGCTGCTCAGCATTTGCCAGAGGAGCAGCCGTGTAAGTCTGTGTATAGCAAAAGCGGCGAGCGTTAGTTCCCAGGCCGGAGCCTGGGGACCGGCCTGGCGCTGGGTTTGGACACTCAGCGCCCCGCCCCGCCCCGCCACGCGCTCCCAGCCCAGGGCGCCAGGCCCGCGCGCGCGCGAGGCCTGAGGGGCGGCGGCGACGGTTGGGCCTGGGCCCCCCGCCCGCGGCGGCCCTCACCTGCCTGAGCAGAGCCCGCTGCCCCTCGCCCGCCGCCCGCACGGCCCCGCTCGGCCCCACTCCCGCCGCCATGATTCAAAGGCGCCGCCGGCAGGCCCCGCTGCGAGGCTGCCCGCGCCCCGCCTGTCGCGCAGCCGCCCGTCCGGCGCTCCGCGGGCAGCCCCGCGGCCGGAAATGACGACACGGAGAGGGCGTTAGAACAACAAGCCGTGGGGGCGCTACGGTAAGGAAACTACATGGCCCGGCATGCAGCGCGCCCAGCTGGGCGTGTCTATGGAACTACGCCGGAAGTACGTGTGGCGACTGCAGCTGGGCAGCGCGGGAAAGGCGGCCAGCTGTGTAGGGACAGGGCGGACTGGAGCCTGCCCCGTGTAGAATAGAATACAGTTATAGGGGTGGAAGGGACCTTATGAGATCATCGAGTCCAACCCCCTCAGGACTTGAACCCAGGACCTTCTGCTACATTTTACAATAAAATAGAATTATAGGGTTGGAAGGGAACCCATTGAGATCATGGAGTCCAACCCCCCCAGGGCTTGAACCTAGGACCTTCCGCTACATTTTAGAATAGAACAGAATTATAGGGTTGGAAGGGACTTCATGAGATCAAGTCCAACCCCCCGGACTCAAACCCAGGACCTTCCGCTACATTTTAGAATAGAATAATAGGGTTGGACGGGACCTCATGAGATTATCAAGTCCAACCCCCCAGGGCTTGAACCCAGGATCTTCTGCTATATTTTAGAATAGAATTATAGGGTTGGAAGGGACTTCATGAGATCAAGTCCAACCCCCCGGACTCAAACCCAGGACCTTCTGCTACATTTTAGAATAGAATAATAGGGTTGGAAGGGACCTCATGAGATTATCAAGTCCAACCCCCCAAGGGCTTGAACCCAGGACCTTCTGCTACATTTTAGAATAGAATAGGGTTGGAAGGGACCTCATGAGATTATCGAGTCCAACCCCCCAAGGGCTTGGGCCCAGGACCTTCTGCTATATTTTAGAATAGAATAGAATAGAATCAAATCATAGGGTTGGAAGGGACCTCATTGAGTAGTGAAGTGTTCCCTCTAATTTTGTGTAGGCTGCGTGCGCAAAAAAGTTCTTTTGTGCAAATTTTCAGAACAGGTGTGCAAATTTGTTTGGACTCCACTAAGTGTGGTCCAACTTGTGAGCGCAACAAAGCAAGTGTGTTGGATGCAACTAATATATGTATTTTGGCATGGTGATGGAAATATTATGAATTACAAAACCTTATTTGAAACAGCGTTCTTAAAGTAGCATGAAAATAGTCACACTGTTGAATTTTTTTGTGCGCGCTTTATTTTGTTGTGTGCGCAGGTTTCACAACCTGTGTGCGTGCGCACACATGCACGGCTTATAGGGAACATAGCTAGCGAGAGCTTTGGCCCCTGGCTCCTGGTTAGGGTTACCAGATGTCAGGCAAATTTACCTTCACATCCTCCATCCAGCAGGCATTTTAAAAATACATGATTATGTCTGGCTTTTTACTTACGGGGTGAAAGTATGCTGGAATGCCCCAGAACACCCTATTTTTAAGGGGGAGCATTCCAGGGCCCCCTAAAACCAGAAGAATATTGCATTAATGCTACATTTTCTCCATGTGTCCTCCAATGTCCTCTTTTTTCATACTTCCTTGTCCTCCCTTCCATGCTTTGGTATCTGGTAACACTACTGGTCAGCTGTTCAGTGACTGAGCATGACACTCCTGCAGGGTTTTCCCTAATCACCTGCCCCCCCTTACTGTCAGCTAATAAGAGTGTTATACCAATTTACTGAGCACCAATATCCCCCTACACACCCCATAATTTCGAGTCCTGCGGAAAATAATGCAGTCCTGCACCTGAGCTAGTTCCTAAATCTGGGGTCTCAAACTTATATCACCATGAAGGCCACATGAGGACTAGTACCCCCAAAGGCCACACTGCTGAAACCTTCTCATACAATGATATTGCAGATATCAGTAACAATACTATTGTTGCAGGCCCCAGGAAACAGCTTTAGGGGCCATGTGTTTGAGACCCCTCTCCTAAATGCTGCACCTGCAGCAAGGAACTTATTGTCACCCCCTAGTCTTTCTGCACCCCAAGGGCACAGAAAAGACTACCTTATGAAAAGAGCACACGCATGACCCTAAGCAACCACCTCTTCTTAAAGATACTGTATTTCTGTGACTAAAAACAAAATTGTGAAGACGGAAGCTGAAAAAGGAAACAGAGAAACCGAATGTTAAAAAAAAAAAAAAAAGAAAGAAAACCAAACCATACATACACCACTATCACTTCAATAAAAGTGAAATCTCATGTTCTCACAATACAAACTGACTTATGGTTTCCCATAATGAGTTTTCATAAGTATCACAAACACCAGTAGGATTATGGCTTCAAAATACCACTTATATTTAACATTTAAAGGGGTGACCTTGTTAGTTTAGCTCAGGAAAACAAACAAGGAGTTCTGTAGCACTTTTAAAGACTAAAAAATTTATTTATTGCATGAGCTTTTGTGGGAGAAACTCCCACTTTGTCAGACACTTTGAAGATGCAGAACCTTGAAAGCATCTGATATAAAGTGGGATTTTCTCCTACAAAATCTCATGAGAAAAATAGATTTGTTAGTCTTTAAAAGTGCCAAGGAACTCCTTGTTTACATTTAACATTGATATTAAACTACCAAGTAATGCCTCTCTGATTAAGCAAAGTGATTATGACTGTAAATGTTACAGCAGGATATAAAACTATAAACAAACATCTTATTGCTGAACACATACATTTGTCAAACACCAGAACAAACTGTTTGGGAGAAATTTGACTCTCAGACTGGCAGAAATCTGGAATGACTTTCAGTGAAGTCAGTATCTATTCTAAGGAGCCCAGAATGGGACCTAAATCCCTGTACACACACACACAAAATTTTCTTAGAAGAGGCAGAGGACCAGGACACATTTTAATTTTTTTTTCCTGTACGTCACTAAAAATCAAAACTAGTAAAGAAATGAAGGACACCACAACACTTGCACTCATCATGTTTCTGCCAAAATATAGTAGGGGGTCTTCCAAAAAGATTTTTCTGCTGTCAACTGGAGCCTTATATTAATATTTAAACACACATTACATACATTTTGCATTTTCTAACAGTTTGCATTTGTGAGGTCCATTATACAAGCAGAGCCATTTTCTGTTCAAGTACACAGCAAACAAAATGGTAAAGAGAAAGGGACACTTAAAGCCAGCTCCCCCCGCCCCCCATCATGTCTAACCACAGGTTATGAGCAAAGCGTTTATTTTTTTAATTTAAAGGAAAAAGGCTGAACAACTCTGCAACTGTTATTTTTAGTTACTTTTTAAAAGCCCATTTTTCTCCTTTGTAGTTAGTAGTTAATAGCAGTGCAAGCATACATGAGGAAAACTATTGACATTCCAACACCCTACTCTTAAAATACTGCAAATTTACATCTAACAGCATTTAAATTAAGATTGTGAGAGTAACCATTTTCTAATTATATGGGGACTATTTAAAGTGAAGGGTATGAATTACAAAAGGGGTGGTATAATTTGAACAAGAATCTGCATTTTGCCAACTTTATTAAGCCTTCCTCAAAACATCTGCCCCTTTTTAGAAATGAAGGAGGAAAAAAAACAGACAGACACAGACACCCCTGTGATGGCTGGCACCTAAATATATAAGTTTTAACTTCCTTTGTCAAAAGCCACGCTGACAGAAGGTGATGTTAGAACGTAAGAGGTTCTCAACTCCTAAATTAACCCATGTTGCTTCTCACAAAACATAATATACCTTCCATACACTGAAGATGAGATTTTAAATAATCTCTATGGTTTGTTAAAGATGGAGCTGGTAGTACTACGTCAAGGTTTCCTGACACCACGCATTATCTGTGTTGTCCACGGCTTTTATCAGAGCGGAGTGAAGAATGGATTTTTCAGGGTGGGACCTGACCTGAAAGGTTTCAGACTGAAACCGAGCTTTCATTTTTTTCACCTCACCAACATGAACTGAAAATTTCATGCAGATTGACTTGAATTGATATTCAGGAGCAAAAATGTCACTCCTACCCAGATTTTTAGTTCAGACAAAAACTGACTGAACTCTCAAATAAGTTTGATTGCTCCAAAACAGGGTTCTTTTCAGCATGTTCACTAGTTGCCAGACAAACCTGAGCCAAGTCTACCTTATAGCTTTGCCAAACTGTTCAGACTCAAGTTTTTCATGCTGACTCTGTCCCCCACTCATCTTTACTTATTAAGTTTCAACACTTCATTCCCTTGGAGTAGGAAATTGACATTTGGCAGGAAGGTCATGCTGCTGCCAGGAATGTGTTTTTTGCAGTCCCCATGAAAGTGCCTAAATTTGGCCAACCTCAAGACCTTCAAAAAAAAACCTGAGTTCCTAACATGAGTTACCTGGGGATAGATTTACTGAGGTGCCCAAAATTGCAAGTCAATAAGAACAGCATTTTAAACACATGAAGTGTTACAAAAACGGTATGTACTGAGGACAATGTTAGTGCTTACGTGTTTTAAACTGGGCACCCAAAATTATGGAACACTTGACAATTCTGGCTTTTTACTCTGGCTCTGCACTGCTCCTGTAAAATAGGACCAACATCATTGAATATCACAGGAGCAATTATGAGGCACTCGAAGGGTCTGTCTTTACTTCAATCAAGAGGTGTAATTTCCATCTTGAGGAGACATACCCATGCTAGCTCTAATCAAGGTAGAACACTACAAATAGCAGTATAGCCATGGTGGCATGAGCAGCTACACCTCCAAGATGCTAGAGGCATCTACAGGTGGCTAGCCCCTGGCGCCTCGGAAGCTTCATTTTTATTATTAGCGTGGGTATGTCTGCTCTAGCCAGAGGTTACACCTCGATCTCAAAGGGCAGATATACTCACTGTGGTGAAAGAAATCCTCATGATGAAGTTAGTAATTTTATATTCAGTGTAGGGCTTGGACAGTGAGCATTAAATAAAGGAATGAGGGGGCAAAAATAAATAATGAAAATAACCATTTGCTGAGTTCATTAAATGAGGCAGGAGTCCTATGGAAAATAGTCATTAATTACACAATCACATGCCATCAGTGCATAAATGCAAGGAGCCGAACAAAGATTCCATGGGCAACCTTAAGTCTGGCATTAAATGCTTGATACGCAACCTTAAAAAGTTCTTTTAAAATAATTTTTTTAAAAGTATAATAACTAATTCAGCAAAATTCTCTTCATCCTGAGCAGTCGTTTGGTCTTGTCAAACCAAATGATCTGAAATGTTTATCCAAAAGATTGGCAGAAGTAAAGTTGTACAAGTTATTTGTAAAAAGGAACCTGAACAAACATCTCTCACCTATGAAAGAGCTAAAATTTTAACCACTTTCTGGAGCATTTTATTCTGAGACATACACTGAAATGAGGGCAAGGTAAACAAAAATTAACGAAAAAGAATTCCTATACAAGGAATAAGAAGTCTACTAGTGTTCTGATCAGCATTTAGACGTCCATGGATCACATAACTGCACTCATTCTTCTTTTCAGTTTTTGCAATTTCCATTTTCTTCAGTGAAAAAATATCTAAAACAAAGTTACAGTACAGATGGAAGAAACAGGCATTGCAATCTGAAAAAGAGAGAAGTCACATGTATCAATAGGAGAATTCTCTACGGATAATAGATTAATGAGTTAACACGCATTTGTGTCTAAAACGAATTCTATTAGTTACTTGAGAAAAATTACTTTTTAGAGAAGTGTAAATCTTCAGTGTATGCATTATCAATAATCTTGATAAGTAAAGGGAATTGTGTTTGATTTTTGGTAGGTTTAATTGGCTACACTTAAAAGAAATCTAAGAGCAAGAGGCTAAGCGTATTGTACTAATTTTCCTCACATATAATCACCCACCTTTGATCTTTAGCCTTACGTAGACAAGCTCCAGTGACTCTTAACCTTATTTTGAAGTGTTGTTCAGCATTGGCTGTACACCCATGACTAGCAGGAAGCAAAAATTCACACCATCCCACATACAGAATTCAGTCCATATGGAGAGAAACATGCCTAGAGAGAACACTGATCTCCCTATATACAGGAGTTGGTGCTATGGAAAATATCATGTGAAAGTCAAGAGAAGTGTCTAACCTTCCTTCTGATTTGAATGTCAGTGAAACCAGGGTACAATTTATTATCTTTTAGGGTTTTTTTAAAGTATTTTACTTGCACAATATGTATTTATTTTTAATCCCCCCCCCCCCCATTAGCCCTCAGTGAGTATAATTTTAAATCAAGGAACATCTCTTAGCAAAGAGAAATATTTATTAAGTAGAAATTAAGTAGAAATTTTTTTGGTAATATTTGTTTACTGAGGAGGTAAAGCATCTAAGGAAAGAATATATTTAATAGCCATAGGACATACTAAACAGAAAAATTATTGGACACTGAATTGTGCCCATGTACATATCAGCATGGCAGTTCTATTAGGATTCAGACTCCTTCCAACTTGCCTGCAGTAACACAAGTTCACTGAAAATGGCCACAGACATTTGCCTTCCTAATATCAGTAGGATTTCTTGAAAATTGACTACACCTGAAAATTTAGATTTAATTTTTACCTTGTTCACTGCATCTTTGCTGCTACTGTTGTTCCATTCTGAGTAGCTACAGTAGGTGTAAGAACATCCAGGTCAGGAGCATCAAAAAAGTATGCCTGTATTATCAGATGGAAGCCAGAGTGAGTGAGTTAGAAACAAGACATGCAACTTCACCTCTCCACACCCTGAGATGTTCATTTTCACAAGTTATTTTTTATGCAGCTATAGCATTCAGGAAGGCAAATTTTAGTTTTCAAAGTCATAAATTGTTAATTCAAAAGGTTTCTGTGGAAGGATCTTAACAGAAAACTGCAGTTAAAATCTAGGGTTAAGATCGGCTTTAGAATGGAGTAAGTTTCATGTCAATTTTTTTGATTGCTTGCTTACTGTTGGAGAAGAAAACAAAAATACCCACCACATGGACTATGTTGAACTTCTGCTAGGGATTGTCGGTGATATCCTGGCCTCTCAGAAGTCAATCACAGAGCTCCTATTGACTTCATCGGAGTCAGGATTTTCACCTCCATACTTTGTAATTTGCATGGTGATGAATTTACCTACTCTGGAAGGCAAAAGGGTTTTATTCACCCTCTCGGGTATGAACACAAAGAATCTAGCTAGTTCAAAACTGAGGGTTGGGATGATGCCTCTCCACCTTTGTACAAAAAGAAAAAACAAACAAGTAGTAGTTTCTATTCTTTTCATTACGCTTTGGAAAACTTAATAGTGGAGCTACTTTACAGAAATGGGATGTTTGTGTCCTACACATAACTAGAAATCACAAAGCTAAGTAGTATGGACAAAACACTGTATCCTGAACATTCAATCATCTTTAAATGAGTAATCTTTATACTCATCTGAATGAGATGTTAACTGCATATGATAAAGATTAAATGTTTTAAACTGTTGCTGTTGTAAATGCAAAGCATACTTAAAACGGCTATAAAAGGAAAAATATCGGCTAGAAGTCTATCCATCATTGCAACTCTTGATGTAGGAACTCTAGGAAACAGATCTACAGAAATCTGCTATGTTTCACTATTCATGCCAATCACTTGTATTGAGATTTTTTTCCCAGAAGAGCATCTTTGTGTCTATGTTCTGCAATTATAAAAAAATCACCTTATACAAAAAGCTTCAAAAACCCCTTTGATTTTAAAACAAACTGGTTCCTGTACAGATTGATTTAAATCAAAGGAAATATATCTTAGATGCTAAGAAAGAGCGTTATCATACCAAACAACCAACAGCAAGCAGGGCATGAAGCAGCACAACAGTCACCATAGTAGCCAGTGCAATCCTTCGATTATCATCTCTAACAGCTGGCCAAAATGTCATTACTAAAACTGTGCCCGAAAGGCACAAAGCAAACATCACCAAGATCCATCGTAGAGCTTTCTGTGGAATAATCCATAAAATCTGTTTGAAAGAGAGAGAAAGAGAAAGAAAAGGCCTTACTGAATATTAAGATACATTTATTTAATTCAGTGTTTATGACATTACATCCATACGTCACAACTATTCTTCAAGACCATTAACAAGTACTATTCGGACTGCATTTAACGCCAAACCATACAGGTTATCATCACCCTACCTAAGAGGAGACTCTCCATTAGCTGTATCAGAATCAAGGTTTACTAGCTGGAACATGCAAAATAATTGTACTAAATAAGAACAAATAAAGTTTACAGTGAGAGCACTTTAAGAAGAGTTTCATTGATATGAAGCAGTTTACTAGTCTCCCAGAACAGTGGTTGTCAAACCATGGGTCACATCCCAGTACTGGGTCATGGCACTGCCACAGTAGCAGGGAAAGGGAAGCAATGGTGGGAGCTGGGGTCCAGCTGCTACCTGCAGCCCAGGGCAGCCGGCTTCCTTTGAAATTTCCCTTAGCTGTTTCCACCCAGGGGTAGCAGTCACCGGAAATTTATGACTGTGTTGGGTCACGGTCATAAATAATTTTTTTCAACTGGATCATGAAAAAAAGAGTTTGATGACCTTTGCCCTAAAAGACAGTCTCTAAAAAGAAGAATTCTACTGTCAGTGGTAAAATCTGTTGAACTAGTGACATTTTCTCAGTGTGCTACCTGTGTGGTCTGCAGGCTGCAACCCCTGAAGAAAAATATCACACAAGTAGCAAGTCCAATATTCTAACGGAGATAAATGATATAAATACACAGACAGCCTGTGACATAATTTACAGAGTTAAAGTTCTCATGCCTCTTTAGATATAGGATACACACAGGAATGTCAAATACTTTCCAGACAATCTTTTCATTTGGAAAGTAAAAATGTAAACCAGTCAATGAAACCATATTAATTTTCCATTGACATTTACTAAAAACTCTTGAAATGCTTTTTAGGCCATACTTACTGCTGTTGGAATATAAATAAAGAGTGAATAGCCATAGACACACACTATCTCAAGAAATGAGTAGGAGACTATGTTCATAACTTTGCTATTTCTCCACATAAGGAATCCCCAGAGAGCCAGAGGAACCAGCCAAGCATAAGCATAGATGGCTGTTGCAGCTATGGATACTGTAAAGAGACATTAAAGAGGTTCAGTAACACTAAACACCATCATTAATTTAATTTTTTGCTTAAAACTGATAAGCTAAGATTACCACCCAAAAAAAAGTACTATTAGGAACAACTAAGGTTACTTTAAGAAACACTGCCCAACTTTTGCATTTATGTCCTTAAAAGAAACAACAACAACAACAAAAAGGCCTACCACTATTATAAATTAACACTTTAGATTTACAAAGAAAAAAGGGTTGGGTTTTTTTGGCATTTTCAATTTGACTGTATACAAATGCCATCAGTTTCAGAATTTCCCATGAGTTTTGTGAGGAACAGCAAAAAGAAAAACACACTTAAAATATAAAAACATGACCAAGGACCATAAAAACTGGGAGGGGAACTCAGGAAGTGCAATATCTCAAGATGTTTTAAACTCATTTATTTTAAATTGACAGTATTCCTTTAACTATGTCATACATTTAAAAACAAATGTTCCTTTATAGGTCAGGAATTTGCTTTCATGATACAAGTGAGAGCCAAAGGGAAGGCAATTAGTCCCCACTCTCTAACTTCATTAGAGCAACAGCCGATTAAGTCTCCTTTACTGATTTTGTATCATGAAGTAGGAACTTTGAGCACTTTAGTAAGTGGACTGAGTGATTACTACTGTAGGATCTGCTCAAGTTTAAATTATTACTGTAATACTATCTGTCAAGAGATATCTATTTACCTAAAATTTTAATTGATTATTTGTGTCTCTCTCTGGACGTGGAAAAAGATAATTATCAAAAAGTTACGATAAAGCAAAGCTCTGACTTTTACATAAAGCTTTATTGAAAAACCCTAAGTGATAAGAGAGAGGGAAACAAGAATGAAAATGTCTTACCTTTTCTGAACTCAGGCACATAATGATGTGTAGGTTTACCCAGATGGATGAAGAAATTTGAAAGATTACCACTAATAGCAATGGCAAAGACTAATGTGGCACATATCCAAAAGGGACCTTAAATGGAAAAAAATAAATTTAACAAGATAGTTCTTTTGCACTCTACTCTTCTATGAATTTCAACAATAAGAAAATGAAACTCAAAAATTTAGCTATTAAAGAAGGTTAATGTTACAATTGGTACACACCATAAAGATCTGGATTGCTGCGGATATATAGTCTTACAAAGTTTTTCCCTGGTATTGGGAAAACAGAGCCTTTTATTCTGTCTAGGACCTAAGAGAAACACAGTCATGTTACTGAACACAAGAAAATTCACCATGAAATAACTATAAATTATCTGCAAATAACACAGTTAAAACACCATTAATTCCCTCCCTCTGTGTGAATAAGATACTAATGTTGGCTATGTCTACATTGGAGGTTTACCCAATAAGTCGACTTAATAACTCTCACCCTCAAAGTTGACTTTAAAGGTTAAGCTGACTTTATTAAGTCAACTTAACAAAATGTGGCCATTAAAGTAAAGTCAACTTAATAAAGTTGACTTCAAGCACGAGAGCCATTTAAGTCAACTTAAACCAGGAGACCCACTTAAAGTTGACTTTATTAAGCCAACTTTAAATGGGTCCTCTAGCTTAAGTCAACTTTATAAATCAAATTACAGAAATGGGGCCTCTCTAAGTCGATTTAAAGTCAGATTCGCCACCGTCAGTTCAGGCTTCCAGGAGAGGATCGTGGTGAGTTCCCGGAAGTCAACTCCAGAAATCCTGGAGGCCAGGAGGCATAGGCAAAAGCTGACCACAAGCAACTTGCAGTCAGCTTTCCCCTAATGTGTAACAGAGGCTAAGAAAGTCACCACTGTTTACACAAAGAATTTTATGTTCTTTCTGTAAACGGCAGTCGACTGCTCCCAGAAAAGGCCTAAGTGTAGACTAGGGCTAAGCCAACCTTATTAAGACAATTTACCTGAGCCTTCTAGTGTTGGCATAGCCATTAAGAGCAATTACAAACCTGGTATGTATCCACATCAAAGAATGTTTGGTAGTATTCAAATGTCCAGAAGGGGGCACTTTTCTTCTGTCCTGCAAGCAACTTTAAGATAGGAAAGATAATTCAACAGAAATTATTAGTCAGCCAATTTACTTAGTAAGTCATTTAAAGCCCAGTTATATTACTTACACACTAGTTAGACTAATGCAAAGTAAGAGTATCATTTCTCTCTTTCCCTTGTGTTTGTTAACAGCAAATGATATTTTCTATGGGACTGCATACTCTAGATTTGCAAGCAGACTATATGATTCCAATATCCTTTTTGGTCAGGAGGTTTACAAGTATCAGAGCTTACATGAATGAATAAATGTCCTGTTCAAATAGCTTATGAGTCTAAAAACCTCAGCTCCACTTCCAATACCGTGGTATCATCACATCTCTTGAAATCGTCTATAGCTGAGTTTCTCGCAGTATGCAATTTCATTGATACTGACAGGGCCAGTACTGACATTCCCCGCTCCTTACTGATGGAAGTGCTGACTGTTTGTAAAGGGTATTTAGATACATCATGTTGATGGAGGATTATACATGTATTTTTGTTACCTCAGTTTTATCTGAATCGTCAGTCCCCAATAACTCATCATCCTCCTCTCTCCCAGAGTCTTGCAGAAGGCCATACTGCTTCTTGGGGTTTTCATTGGGTTCTTCAATACTTATTGTGGTGGCATCTGGGTTTCGTGCCAGCAAATTAGCTGCATCATCAAATTCTGAAAATGTGCATATTACAACAAAGGTGATTTTTCATGCTTAAAAATAAGGTTGTGCTTATTACTCAAAAAGTCTCATTTTAAGACTGATGTATAATCAGTCCTTAGTGTCCATGTTACTAACATGGCCACACTCTGTGTGAACTGTTTTGTAAAGCCTGAACTGATTCAGATTATACTGGCTGTTCATTCAGTTAATGGATTGCTGTTTTCTCTCCAACTAGTCTGCCTTCTGAGTGCTAAGTAACACAGACATCCTGCAGTCACATTCACTGGACAGACCTTTATATCCACAGCAATCTAAACTGGCCAGGCAGTTACCAGTGAAGAAAAAGATTTATCATCAGATAGCCTCGTCCCTCAAAGATTAGCATCTGAGAGGTCTGAAGATATCTGACTGAGAAGTAACTTTATTTTTAAAAACAAGTTGACATTATTTCATTTTAATGTCTGATTCTATAAACATGTGAAAATGTTCTCATCTTTGCACCCAGTTGGTCAGTTATGCTCAGCTTCAGCTCCAAATTTACATCAATGTGACCAGTGCTTTCAGTCAAGACAGAGATAACATTTAATCACCTACTTTCTTTAGGAAGCTCAGATAAAAAGATGCAAGAGTGAAACAGTTGAAGTCAGTATTTTTGTAAAGTTGTTTTACCTAAACTCCTATTCACAGGCAATTGTATCAAAGGCTGCAATCTTCAAAAGGATCACTTACTGTCACTCATTCATTCCCCTGAATGGGGACAAAAGTTTCATGTCAAGAAATCAAACAAGGAGTCCTGTGGCACTTTTAAAGACTAACACATTTATTTAGTCTTTAAAACATATTCAGTCTTTAAAAGTGCCACAGGACTCCTCCTTTGTTTTGCTGAACTAGACTAACACTTACCTCTTCAGAAGATGCCAACAAATGCAATTTGACAATTTACCTTGAAACTTTAAATCATCCACCATCGCCATTCACTCGCTAGGCTCTAAAACGAGTACTCCGAACTTCAGTACCTGAACAGCAGATCAAAAATTAAACATCTGCAATGAAAGAGAAGCAACAGGATATTTTAAATGCAGTTTTTCCTCTCAACACATTGACAAAACAGGTATTTGTTGCTCTCCCCTCTTTTCTGTGTAAGTGTCACGGGCGGGGAACAAGACAAAACACATTTAGCTATCATGACATGCTTCTGCTCAAGCATACAGAGAGATGTAAAACTAGTTGTCATGTCTGCAAGGTCTCTCACCACAGCCTAAGGGATTATCCAGGGGCTAAAGGAGGCCGGAACGGCCTGGAACACTCTTCCGGGACGCACTCTTTTTAGGGCCGCTCAAATTAGAAAATGGAACCAGAACGCAGCGTTCCGGGGCCCGCCATTTAAAACAGTGGACCCCAGAACGCAGCGTTCCAGTCCCATTTTTTATTTGTAGGGGCCCCAAATGCTAAGCCCCTAAAAATAAGAAGTCCCAGAAGCGCGTTCCAGGACGTTTCGGCAGGCGGAGTCAGCCGCCCCGCGCTCCCCTGCACGCTTGGAGGCAGTGGCGCTGGCATGTGGCGGCTGGTGAGGATGGGAGTGGCAGGCTCGCGCTAGGGGCTGGGGGTTGATTTGGGGGGCAGATATTGGGGGAGCTGGGGTGGGACGTTGGCATGGTTAGGAGCGTTCCGGGGCCCCCCAAATGATCATTAACTCCTGGGATTATCCTCAACGCCCTGCCCCAATCCCACATTTCCTTTTCCTCCCATGCTAGGAAATGATGGCCCCTCTCTGCTCCCTGGGCCCAGCTGGAGGCTCAGGGCAGGGCCCTGCACTGGGCGCCAGCCCCACAGCGCCCCCTAGGGCAGGCTCCAGGCAGGGTCCTTCCTTCCCAGCAGCCCCTGCGCCGGCAGCCTCGCCAAGCGCGTGCCGGGGGGAGGGGGGGAGCGGCGCGAGCTGGGACTCTCACCTGGGGGGAGGGGCGGCAGGGGCCAGCGGCGCGGAGGCGGAAGCGGAACGAACGGCGGTCGCGCGTCACCACGCGGCTTGTTGCCGGAATCGAAGTCCGGCTCTGCGCGCGGGAGAGGCCACGCCCCCTCGGCAGCGTCAGGCCAATCAGAAGCAAGGCTGCTGTCCTCTCCCCCCCGCCCCACAAGCTGAAGCGCTAGCCAATGGGTAGCGCGGCCTGCGGGCGGCGCTAGCCAATCAGGCGCTGGCACTCTTAAAGCTACAAGGCGCGCTTTTTCCACGTGGAGCAGTCGGGCCTGTGCGGCGGGCTTGGTGCCTGGTCTCTTCTCTGCCATGGCACGCCTGGCTGCCTTGCATTCATTTGAGGCAGCCCCACATGTAGTCACCCGCTAAATTGATCCTAGAATGGTAGGGTGGTCATCTAGTCCAACCCCTGCCAAAAAAAGCAAGGCCATTCTTACTAAATTATCCCAGCTAGAGTTTTGTCCAGCTGGGCCTTAAACATCTCCAAAGATGGAGATTCCACCCCTCCCTAGGTAGCCCCTTCCCATGCTTTAACACCCTCCTAGTAAGAAAGATTTTCCTAATATCCAGCCTCGACCTCCCCAACTGCAATGAATATTCAGGAGCAATCTGGAATACGTCAGGCAACTTTCCCCAAAAATTCTCAAGCACGCCTGCATGCCATGGCCTGCTAGTTGGGAAAGAGAGGTGTAGCACATGCACACAACCAGTGCACCAGGCTGCTGGGATGAGCAGGAGTGGGGCAAATCACCCACCATACTCATGCCAGCAGGGTCTTTATATGCCTGTCTCCTCAGAGCTTCTAGAGCTGCTGCTTTGCAGGGTGCACGTAGCAATTGTGACAAGGATCCCCAGGGCCAAGGTAGCTGTGTTAGTCTACTTCAGTGAAATTAAAGTGCAAAACAGAAAAGTGGCACAGGACTCCATGTTTGTGATAAGAATGTCACAGATTTAAATAAAGATGAGGGTATTCATGGTAGAACATCACATACACGGTCAGAATTTTATTAAACAGCGGGGGGGGGTGAAGCAAAGCAAAATTATTTGTAATGGGAAGAAAAAGCGTAGTCTATATTCAACCCTAAGTTGAGTAGAGACTATATTTTTTCCCCATTACAACAGATAATTTTGCTTTCCATTCCCTTCCACCTTCCTCCTATATGCTGTTCTCCACCGTTCAGACCCTAACAATTGCTTTGATTTGCTGTAACAGTATGACATGATCCTATAACTTACCCTTTTCCCTGCGTTTATTTTGCTCCCATTCTGTATGCTCCCCATCGTCAAGCAGCTGATGAAGTTGGATTTTCTCCCATGAAAACATCATGTGATAAATACATTTGCTAGTGTTTGAAAGTGTCACCAGACCCTTTGTTTTCCTGAACTGGACTAACATGGCTGCCTCTTTGGAACTTGTTATCAGCATTTTATTGTGTGACTTGGGTGAGTGAGGTTGGCAGGCAGCAATACCCAAGCAGGAAAAAATCCAGCAATAGCCCTGGCATATTTTTTTTTAAATCTTTAGAACATTATTAAAACGCTAGCATTTCCGGAAAGCGTGAGCTTAGACATAAGGGGCTGACTGGGGTGAGCTGCATAACTCATGCTGGTGACATCTCCATACCACACCGGCCTGTTTTCCTTATAATATGAATGCTTCTTTCCTTTTTGGAATTACATCAAAAGGATTTGTGGAAGAAGGGATTGAAGCTTTAATGACAATATCAGGGATCACAGAATGTTTGCTGAATATGTTGACTTAACTGGTTAATTTTTGATTACTGAGATAATGTTTATACAGTGCTTTGAAAACATAAATTGTTATGTAAGAGCTGATACCTCAAACCTGGAGACTTATTTGTGAACTAAGCACAAGTGGTCCTGTGACTTCAACAGGACTAGTTATGTGAGTAAAGTAAAGCAAGTGCTTATTTTCAGGATCACATCCCAAGTAATTACTACCATTATTCTGCCAGAAAAGCATTCAGTGTGTTGCCAGTCTGCTCTTTTGTAACGCATACACTACATGTGGGAATACACCTTAGATGTACTATAATACAACAGTGTGGGGGGAAAAAATTCTTCATTGCCGTTAACATCCTGATTTATTTTCAGGATACACAACTTAATGAACCATATTCTGTTCTCATTCATGCCCTGGGCATTGAAGTCAACAGACTGGGGGGGGGGGGGGGAGTCTGGTCAAATGTGAATGACTTTCCAATCACTATGCTCTTCACCTCATTTTCTCCTCCTCCTTTACCTTTGCTCCAACTCCCTTATGTTGTTTTCTTTCAGACATAGTCTGTCTGCCTCCGATAAGATGTTTAAAATCAGGGTGATTATACAAAAAACCTTGATTCTTTTGTATGTGTCTCTGTGTGTTGCTGTTGGTAAAATACTGATGATATTGTTCCCAGAAATGATGAAAAAATATATTCTAAAACTGGGGCAAAAGAGCAGCATTGGCATGAATCCGGCATTCAGCTATGAGAACTGGGGTCCAACTTTCTTCAGTTTGAAATATTTACTCTTTGTTTTGAAAGTGAGGTGGAAACGGCTGGAGGATGAAGCATTTGAAGGACATGATGCTCCCAATACCCCAGTGGCAGACTTCAAGGATGAAATACATCACGTCTTGGACTTCATGCAAGGTCAGTAAAATCATCTCAATAGTTGGGGTCCTCAAGGATAGGATGATAAATTAAACAGAGAGTTGTATTCAAACTGTTTGAGGCATGTTGGTTGGGGGGGGGGGGGGAACAAGTTCAGATTGAGGGGTCTGACACAAAGTCTAAAAACCAAATTAAGAGTAACTATCTGCGGAAGGATTTTTTTCCCCAGAAAAAAAGATACATTATATTCTAACACTGGAGTCTCTCTGCCATGTACACATATTAGCAGTTTTAGAGAAATCTGTGATGTTTATTTTTGTTACACTGCTATATACTTTTCTAATGCTTAGTGCCCTTAAATTTGTGACCTGCTGTCATGGATGCATGTTTGGGGAGGGAGCAGATGGTTACTGAAAACCAGTACAATAATTTGTCATGATGAAAAAAGGCAAATGTTAGCAGAACCATGTACTTCACATGTTTTGTATGCTGTTACGCACAAGTGGAGAAAGCCTCTATACCACCACTATTAACAAGATTAAAGCCTGGAAATGGATGTTTGTTTTAGCTTCCAAACGGGAGGAAAAAATGCTGAGAGAGAAGAATTTGGTTTGTACTTTGTCTTCCACCCTAATCTTTATAGCACACACTCTTAATCATTAAGCTGCATGCTTTAGTACTCAGTTGCATTAACCAGGGCTTAAATAACCCTCAAAACATAATTACAGAATTGATACAGCATGATTTGCAAATGAGAAAGATATGCACAACGTGTCTGGAGGTCAGACCAGGCCTATAGCTTTTAAAGTGGGATAAAATGATAGCACCAGATTTCAGAATTAAGCACAGACAATAAGAAACTATTCCTGTATAAATTCCAATTATATTATATGACCCTGGATCTTGGATGCACCCTTAAATCAAGGTACTGAAAACACAGGAAAGAGTTTCTGTAAATACTTGTGGAGCGGCTTTTTGTTAGGTCCAGGCGTAACAATTGGGGGAATCAGGCCCTCAAACAGTAAGCAATTTGGGGCAGGAAAAACTTACTTCTCTGGCTCATACAGAAGTTGTTTAGTAAATAGTAACACTGATAGCTCAAGTTCTATCTGTACATGAAATTGATGAATCACACTGAAATCATGAAAGCTTGTGATGCATTATCAAACATGTGGCTAGAGTTTGCAGATTTGGATGTCTATAGCTAGGCTTCTATAAATAAGGGTAGACACCTAAATAAAAAGGAACTGATTTTCAGAGGTTCTGAAAAATCTGTACCTTCCCCTCACATCAGCTGGAGTTGTGGGACTCAACATGTCTCAAAAATCAAGACACTTGTACTGAGGTGCCTAAAATGGACTTGAGAGCCTAAAGTTAAGCATCCAGGCTGGAAAATGTGGGCCTTTGTGGGATTTATTCTTTGAGAACATGGAGACTATTTTTTAAAAGTACCGTCACGCTAATTTGCTTTTCAGTAGCAGTTAAGAGACCCATACTGAGCCTGAGGACCCATTGTTTTAATTGCCGTGGAGATATATAGTAAAACAGACCTCTGCTACCTCCAACAGCTTACAGTCTTAAGGCTTGGATCCTGCAATCAACTCCACAAGAGCAGACTCTGTGTCTGTATGGAGCCCCATTGACTTCAGTGAGGCTTTGGAAAGGCGTAAGGGTCTGTCTTCCTACAGCATATTATAGGATTGGGCCCTAAATAAACCAAACAGGGTCAGGGTGGGAGAAGGAGTACATTGCTGTGTCTGTTTTACATACAGACACTGAAGTACAGAGAAACGAATGGTTGGATTTTCCAAGAAGCTCAGCACATTTGGAAAATCAGGTGATCAATGATTTGCCCATGATCACACAGAAAGCATGTGACAAATCTAACAGAGCCCATATTTGACTCCAGTGCCTCAACCCTAATCGTATCCTTTTTCTCATCACCCATTTAACATGATACTTAAAAAATTTTCATATGTGTTACAGAAAACAGACCTTTAGTCCTGAATTTTGGAAGCTGCACCTGACCTTCATTTCGTTTTAAGTTTGGCGAGTTCAACAAGCTTGTCAAAGATTTCAGCTCTGTAGCTGATTTCCTTATAATCTACATTGAAGAAGCTCATGCAATAGGTACAGTACAGAAAGCAAAACCCTTTAATGTATGATGAAATATATATGTTCCTTGTCTGAATCATGGAGAGGGGGAGAGCTCAACAACTCTGGGGCTTATTTTTGGTTTGTTTTATAGTCCTAAAAGTTCATGCTTCAGGATTTCAGCTGGCCACCTGCAGGGGTCAGGAAGGGATGTTTTCCTCCCAATATAACACTTTTTTTTTTTAATTGCCTGCCTCTGAAACATCAGAAATAATCATAACTGGAGATGAGACATTGTATGAGAAGGGCCAGAGCCCTGAGGTGGCTTCGAGCCGTCTGCTTCTCAGGTGCTTGCCTGGCTGGCTCTTAAATCCTCAGGGTCTAACTGACCACCACACATGGGGTGAGGAAAGAATTTTCCCCTGGTTCAACGTGGTAGATTTTTGCCTTCCTTTCAGCATTTGGGTGTGGTACACTGGGCAGAGTGTGTTCAGGCACACTGGGCAAGATGTATCCACATCAGTGTTCTTATCAGTATTGTTCTGTGTCCAGCATGGATATCAGTTTGGCTGCGTGTGTGAGTCTCTGAAGGCATGTTCCCTCAGGATTGCCCCTGGCTCAGATCTCTAAGTGAGAACTCAGTTAGACCAGTGATCTAGAGCCTAGCTTGGATCTTAAGCAGGAACTCAGTTAGCCTGGTGATCCTAAGCTGAGGTGTTCCTTTGGTTAATGCTACAGGTTACCTTTGGCTCAAATCTCTAGTGAGAATTCAGTTAGCTCAGTGATTTGGAGCCTAGGTGTACCCTGTGTGCAAGAGATGAACTGAGGCAACACTCACGCTTGAGGAAACCAACATGACCATGGATTCTTGTAGAAATGAAGGTGCCAGGCTAGGCTTTACTGCAATCACCCTATTTGTTGGCAGCATTGATGCTCTTAGTGCAACCGAACAGCTCAACTTACGGCAGGAGTCACCATCACCCGCTTTGGCTGCATCAAGTCTGAGCTCCAGGCCTCCTACTTTTATATGCTTATCTGCATTTATGTTGATTGGTCCATGCATCCCTTTTTTGATGCCACCCATCAGTTTCATAAGTCCATGCATCCCTGGACATCTCCATCCATCAAAGTGTCATGGTTTGACCAAAACTTTACCTTTGCATGGGTCACTTATCCAAAATATACCTTCTTATCTCTTTTGGCATTAGACCGACCCAACACCACCTTCCTCCAAAATACAGTCTTATTTTTTATCCATATTGTTGCAATTTCAGCATGTTTCTTGCCAATGCTAGTGAGGTTGGACTTTCACAACCTGCCTCTTGTTAGTACCTTCAGTTCAGGCCCACTGTTTCGGATTACTTCATTAGGCCTTGGGCCAACACCTAGGCCCTTCTACTTATCTTTCCTATTTTAATCTTCTACTTTTTCCTACAGTGGGTATGGGGCACCTGCCACAATTATCTGGGTATCTCATTTAATCATTTCCCCGACATTGCAGAGACCTTGGGCAGTAGTGCACATCAGTCTCTCCTGTTCTCTGTCAATGGTACACAGTTTAGTCACCTCTGGGCTCTAATATTCTGGTATTTATTTCAGTTGTTGGGTTCAGGACGGTGGTCATGCCAGTGATGTACAGGAGATCAGGCTAGATGTCTGCTCATTCCTTTTATCCTTTGTATCTATGACTCAGTAATAAGGTACATTTGAGAGAAGAATGAAACTGCAAACAGGAAAGAAAACCTACTGAAATTCAAAGTAGTGGTGTCAATGTAAAGAACCAATTTTAGGCCCAGTCCCACAATGACTCATGCACATGTGTAAACTTTACACACAGGGAATTCAACTGAAGATAATACAAAGATAATCATCTGTAAAGTTGAGCACATATAAATCTTTTCTAGATTGAGACCCTGACCTTAATGTATAGTTAAGCATATAAGAAGTCATACTGGGTCAGAGCAGCAGTCCACCTCTCCTGTCTTCCAGTGGTGGCTGATGCCAGATGCTTCAGAGGGAAAGAACAGAACAGAGTAATTTTGAGCGATCCAGCCCTATCATCCAGTCCCAGCTTCTGGCACCCAGAGCCATTAATGACCTAATCTCCATAAATGTACCTAATTCTTTTTTTAACTCATTTATACTTTTGTCCTTCACAACATCCAATGGCAACATGTTTCACAGGCCGATAGCACATTGTGTGAAGTACTTCCTCGTAAACCAGCTTCCTATTAAATTTCATCATGTGACCCCTAGTTCTTGTGTTATGTGAAAAGGTAAATAATACTTCATTATTCACTTTCTTCATATGATAGACCTCATCATATTTCCCCTTAGTTGTCTCTTTTTCAAGATGAAGAGTCTCAGACCTTTAATCTTTCTTATGAGCATTGTTCCTCCTCATTTTTGTTGCTCTTCTCTGTACCTTTTCCAGTTTCAGTATATGTAAGTATCACAGGTTGACCGTGCATTCCATGAAGAACTACTTTGTGTTTGTTTTAAACCAGCTGGCTAGTTAAAAAAGGTGGATATTATCACCATCCCTGTTACAGATGGAGAGAATGAGGCATGGATAAATTAAGGCCTGCAAATCAGAACTGGCTATTTCCCTTGGGTGCCCATCTTGACAACCCTATGTTCTCATTTTCAAAAGTGCTGAGCACTCACTTGATCCTACTGAGCTCACCAGGAGTTGTGGGTCTTCAATTTCTTCTTAGTATTACGTTATATATGGATCAAGTTGGGTTCCCAAAAATTGAGGCTCCCAAAATTATATGGATATGAAAAACAGGGTTAAGTGACTTACTCCAGTATGTATACAGAGTGAATGGCTGAGTGATAGCAGAAATCAAAACTTCTGACTTCCAGTCACCTTTGTGAAGAGCTTGATACGCTACCTTTGTGTAAGTTTAAATGTTTTGTGGTTCCTTTGGTTACTCATGTTTATGAGGACAGATATTGAAATTATATGCTTAATAGATTAGTGTGTGTATAATATTGGGTTGTCCAACACTTTCCATTATAAAACCCTATTTTTCAATTGTTCATAGAACTTTACCAAAAATTTTATTCATTTGAGCTGAAATTTTCCAAGCTGGATGGTCTGTATCAGGCTCATGGTTTTTTAAAGTTCAGAAAAATGGTTCAGCTGTTTCCAAGAACAAGGCTATGAAAAAATATATTTTTGCTAAAAGTCAGCAAATCTTTTTTCTGGGCAGGTGTAGTATCTTTGGAAAGGGAACTGAAATTTGGCAGGGTGTGGCTTTTTGTCAAGGATACACCTTTTGGCATCCCTGTGAAAATTCACCTCAATTTGGCCTCATTATAAAAAAAATCATAATTTGCATGTTTTCAATAAAGATTTCTTAGAATTTAACAGCTAAATTTCAAGAGAAAAGGTTTTGAAGATTCTTTCTGAAGTGGATATGTGCCAGCTTGGGGCTGAACAAGATTTTCCCTATAAATGCAGCTCTTGGGTGCTGTGAGTCATGCTGGGTTCAGCCATCTGAATGGAACAGGCAGACTATGTCTCCTGTGCTCTCAACAGTATATGATCATGTAAATGAAAAATATATAATAATGCATATGATCGGAGGGACTGACTTAAGGCTGCACAGGCAATTCTAGTTCTGGCATTTCCTAACTTCTGAGTGCTTGACTTTGCAACTTCAGTAATGTTCTTTTCATATAATTTGAGTCATGTACTCACACTATATTCACTCTCCCCCCAATTCTGTAGATGGATGGGCTTTTAAAAACAACATTGTTATTAAAAATCACCGAAACCTTCAAGATCGAAAAAAGGCTGCACAATTTCTTTTGAAAGAGAATCCCTTATGCCCAGTAGTTTTAGACACCATGGAAAACCTGAGCAGTTCAAAATACGCAGCTCTGCCAGAAAGACTTTATCTGCTGAAGGAAGGAAAGATTGTCTATAAGGTAATGAACACTAAGTACGTTATACTTTGGTTTTTAACGTATGTAAATAGCTATGTAAAATCCCATAGCACATTTGATGGGCATATGAATTACATTTTTCACTGTGTTCCATTTCTAATAACCTTATAATTAACTTTAAGCACTTTGTTGATTGAAAAATGATTAGCAACAACTATTGTCATTGATGGGTATTTTCCATGTATGCCTTGGTTCAATATTAATTAATTCTTCTTAAAAAGATGAAGTGAAAACATACTGAACACAGGACTGGGATGAAGGAAACCCTACACACTAACTCCAGCTGCGTCCCAAACTTGTTGTTGGCCTTAACTTCTGTATGAACGGCTGCCCACGTATAAAATTAGGACAATAATACTTACCTAGCTCACAAGGGTGTTATGACGATTGAGTTAAGATTTGTATAGTATTGGAGATTATAAAGTGCTGCTTATTAGCTGAAAACAGTGCCTGTTTCTGTGTGGTGCAGAGGGAAGGCTTGTCATTAGGTAGCCACTTAAGGCGGCCTCATTATCTAGCTGGCTCTGCTGCAGGCTCCTCTAAACTGTAGATGGCTGGCAATGGATCCCAAAAGTCACAGTACAACACACTCAGACCACTTCTCCTTCCAACCTCCTTCCGGACCAGGGGTCACAAACATGCGGCCCGTAGGCCACATCTGGCCCCTAAAGCTATTTCCTGCGGCCCACAACAACACTTGTTACCGATATTTGCAATATTATTGTATGAAAAGGTTTCATTGGTGTGGCCCTAGGGCTAATGTACCAGTCCTTATGCAGTCCTGTACTAGTCCTCATGCAGCCCTCGTGGTGATTTGAGTTTGAGACCCCTGGACCATGGCTTTTGGTTGGGTGGGGCAGGAGATGCCTACACCAGTTAAGCACCCCCTGGAAACTTCTCCATATTGGGAGTATATCTGAACAATACTGTATTTGATTTACTTTACAGGGTGGAGTTGGACCTTGGAATTATCACCCACAGGATATACGTGCAATCTTGGAAAAACTGAAATAGGTGAACAAATTGGCAGCCTAAAGAGTAAAATGGAAAATATTTGGAAAAATGATCCCGGACCAGCCTGCTGTGGCTTTTTATTTTTTACAAAGATATTGTTACTGATGCTTGTTTTAAAACAATTAAATAATCAGAGATTAAAATACTATATCTATATCTATCTAATGGGTAGATAATTAAAGGAAAGGTATGTTCTGAATCACAGTACACCTTATTCAAGAATCAGATATCGATAGCGGCTTGATTCAATACCATTTTAAATTAATGGAACAGCTCCAAGTAAATCAGCCTTTAAATGCACTAGCCTAGATCTGGAGTCATAGCTGTACCCATCAGCTACAGGGCAGTATATAGAAAATACAAGTAAAACAAAGTAAACGGAGAGACTAAAAGGAATATAAAGATCAAAAGTATTTTTATAGATTTCATCATTACCCTGTTCATCTACCCTTGGACCAAAATCTTTTCATACAGTAAAACTACTTGTCTCTGAAATAATCCTGGATTTTACTCCAAATTAGTAATGGCTTTCATGTGTCCAACCTTCATAATTTAACTAGCATCTGATATCATAAAACTTAATATTAAACAACACAGATAATAAATTGTGTCTACATTCTCTGCACTTAAATTAACTCAATATTTCTTGTAACTAAAATATGAAACAGTGGGTGAAAAGAAAAAAATATTTGTTCTGATGAAGGTAAAACTCCCACTGAGATCAAAGGGAATTGTCTATTTGTTTTGTCTTCTCTAAGACTGCAAGATTAATCCCTTTGAGTTTTGAAAGCTGGCCCTGCCTGTAAAACCCTACCTGTAATGCATCCTGGTGCCAACAGATTTAGATAATGTTCAGTATCTCAGAGCCAGCAATGGTACAGTGTGGTAGAACTAGTTACTGAAGTACTCTTTGAAACTGAAATCTATAAAAGAAACATTAGTAATGAAAAGCTGTACAAATGGCTGGGATGAATGTTGGAGTAGTGCATTAACATACAAAACAAATGACTGCACTGGTCACTGTTTTTAAAAAAGAGTTTCTGTTATTTACTGGCAGTTTTTCTAAATGTTCACTTGCACAAGCTACAGCAGATTTATGAATGAAACCATCTGTATTAATGTACATCAGCATTGGTTCTATTAATATTTGTTTATGACAGTCATAGCTTAAAGCACAAACAGCTGTGACCTGATTTGAGAAAATATTTATAGAGGCAATGGACTGAACAGGAGTGATTAAAATATTTCAAACCATCTTGAGTGGCTTCAGCTTGCTGTTTAAATATTTCAATAGAAGCTATAATCATCCGCTTTTCTTACTTAGGGCTCTCAGCTGATCAGGAGTACCACAAACTAATGAATTTTGAAAAGACTTCTTTGGGGTTCAGAAAATGGCCTCAAATTTGAATATTTTACATTTTATTTTTCCTGTGAGGGAAGTATTTTATAGAGAAACAAACATTCAGTTGCATTTTAAAACAATCTATCTTAAATAAACTTTTAATCTCAACACATTGTAATTTTTAAGTGGAATCAATTCCACTTGAATGTTAGTGATTAAGCAGAAAGCAGTTCTTTAACAGAAAACCATGAAGCTATTGACATAGTATATAAATGTGCTACATACACATTAAGTTGTTGGGGGACAACATAATAGATGCCTATTTTTAAGTCCATGTTGATATCATGTTTGAATTATAAATGCATCCTTTATACTACAAATATCATTACAAAATACCTTTTGAGGCAATTATTTAAAATTTGGGCTTAAAAGTTTTCTGTTACTCCTTCTGCCATCACTGTGTGCACTGAAACAAAATGATCAAAGGCAGATTTGATGATGAATCGCAAATAGGTAGCTTGAAATTCAGGAAGCTGTAGAAGATCAAAAGAGATTGTTTTCATTGTAATAACAAATGTTCAACAAACTTATGCAACTTTTAATATTTAAAATATAAAAAAAAATTATCAAGACATTTCTACATGTTAATTTTCAGAGCTTCTTTGGATTAGTAGGAATCCAAAAGGCCCTTTTTGTTTCCTTGAAGCAGCCCTGGAATTTGTGAAATTTTCAGTACAACAGTTGGGTGAAGAGAGATTACCATACCACACTTCTTCAGATGGATATTTAGCAAAGTTGGGGCTCTAGCTATATGGATTTTTATACCACAATAATATAAGCACATATCCAAGATTTACGAGGGATAGATCCAAACTTTTAAAATTATGTAGTGAGTTGCACTAACTGAAAGCATTTTTAACTAGTCTGTCCATCCCTATTACATGTGGCAGTAACACTGAATGTTGAGTGTACTCACAAAAAATTCTTCAGTTTGAAGTGCCCCTTCTGTGTATTGTAAATCTAGAAAATAAATTTTAGCACAAACAGTGAATTAATATATATGCAATACTGCGATAACTTTCCACTGGACTTGAAAGTTCCTAGAAATTTAAGGACTGAGAGGCTACATGATGTGCAAAATTCTTAACAAGCTGATTAAAAAAAAATTTTAAAAATGTTCTACTTTAAATATACAAGCAATTAAACTGTTTTTTAAAAATGTCCTAAAAAGCTGTTGTAGTAAACTACTCAAATATGCTTTTTAATTTTCAAGTATAAGATAAAATGTGTAAGTAGCACTTTTAGCTCTTATGTAGGGCTTTATATCTTCGAAGTACTGTACAAACAATTAATCCTCACAGCTGTCGGTTAAGGAATGGAGGTAATACAGATAAATAAATTGCCCTATTTTGCAGCTCCGCAAACAGAGAAAGGTTAAATGACCCTCCTCACGTCACAGAGTGAATCAGTGGCACGGCTGAAAACAAAATTAGTTATTACTGTTTGAATAAGATCCAGATAGCCGAAATGAAATCAAGGGTCCATAACGTTAGATAAGTTCTTTGCAACATCCTCAATACACTACATGTAGTTTAAAGACACAGGCGTAAAAATGATTTAATGGTTTCCATTTTCTTATATGTATTTACACAGTTTAACCGGCTCATCATGATCATCTTTTTGGTATTATGTTTGGACCAGCTAAGGCTTCGCTCCAGCAAACACCTGGCACATACTTAACTTTAGGGTTCACACTTAAGTTAAGCATGTGCATTTGCAGGATCAGAGCCTTTGTCTTTCTAGACAAGGGATTTTTAAGTGTCAAAAACTATATGACAGCTTCTGTGATAATGTACAATTAGCCAAAATGTTTTAAACTTTCTACTGTAATGCAGGGCAGGATTTCTGTGGCTTCAAATTCACCCCCCAAAAAAGCCACCTACAAACTTATTTAGAAGGAAGGAAATGGTGTTATGTAGCGTAAAGTTAACCTATATGTAAAAACATTATGCCACCATTCTTGCCTGATGTGAAAGGAGCTAACACAGAGCCCCATCCTGCAAACATTTACACACAGAGAAACTTTACTTCATGTGAGCAGTCTCAATGAAATCAATGGGACTGCTCACATAAGAAGTTTACTTGTGCCTCAGTGATTGTAGGATTAGGCCCACAGTATAACAGTTTATCCAATTTTTACAACAAAACAGGGTCTCCTCTTAGCTTAAGTAATGAAAATTAAAATAAAAACCTAACTTTACAAAACTGAAGGTTCACAGTGGTGTAGTGGTGTGGGGTTGGGGGAGACAGGGGCATGCCAAGCCCCTGGGTGCCAGGCTGCATGGATTCCTGGGACAGGATGGGCTGCAAGGCGTGAGGGTGGCATGGGGTGACCAGGGGAGCACAAATGTGGGCTTGGCCCCTGGGTGTCAGCAGGCGCCGGACACCCTCACAACGTCACTGAGGGTTCAGAGGAACTAACAAAAGGTTAAAGTTCACAAAGATCGCCCTCTGTCCCAGCCCTCAAAAACCTGCTGGGCACACAGCACTACTTGATTTGCTATTTTCCTGATCTAGCATGTTGGGAAATCATTCTGACTTTTAACTAGGAGGTTCTATTGGCATGTTGTTTCAAGTCATGCTGTTTTTTCCATGTAGATTTCTAGCATGTCACTCTGGTAACATTAATGGAATACTGATTTTTTTTTTTAACTCTTATGTCAGCAGTAACAAGTATAGTCAGTCAGACTTCTTTCCATTGTACCAAATACATCATATAAACTTTACTCTTCTAAAGGTGCAGAGCTATTAAGAGAATGAACAAATACATAAAGGCCAACATAATTTCCACCATATAAGAGCTGCTCCACATTTGGTTACTCACCTTTTTCAGTACACTCTTCAAAATCTACTGGATCTTTAGATATGCTTTTCTCAATCCTTAAATGCTGCACTAAAATAAATTTTAAAAATAATTAGCATAGATTAAGCACAGAAATATTACTCTTTCGCTAATAACAATAGTACTCAACACCATGCATCATTTTCAATCTTCAAAGAATTGTACCAACATTAGTTAATTAATTCTAACAGCATCCTGTTGGGTGGGTAGGTAATCTGATCATCATCCTCATTTTACAGGTGGAGAACCTGAAGAAGAAACTTTAAGTGATTTGCCTAAGATCAGCTAAAGCCTGAGTTCCTAGCTCCTGCTACTGGGTTAAAAGCACTTCTTTCTCTCTTGTAATATTTTTTCCCACAGGATTACAAAAATTTGACAAAAGGTAAACCAAAGAAACAGAAGTTCATTCTATGAAATTAAAAAGCAACACATTCAAGCAAGAGAAAATACTTTTTGATGTGACAAATAATTAATTTATGGCAGTCTCTGAAGCAAATTATTTATTATTATCCTTAATGAGATAAGTAGTGTAGTACAATAAAGTTACACTAGCTAGGTTACATTATGAGGCAAATCTAGTCTCGCACTTCAAGGCATAAATTAATCACTAGCTCAAGTCAGGAAAAAAAATTCTCCTCAATGGATGATTGTGATATAATAAACAATGGTCAGGGCTATTAGGGGATATGTTCATCTTTCTCCATCTGATGAAGTGGGTTGCAGCCCACAAAGCTTATGCCTAAAGAAATTTATTATTTGTTAAGGTGCTGCAGGACTCTCATTATCTTTCTCCAGTGTATCTTGCTTCCCAAAATGGTCCATACAAGATACTGAACTGGTTTGCTGGCTTAGCTACGTTCTTGTAGATTGTTATTAAACTATTAGTTGCCAAATATGATAATAATGTGAAAATAAAAACAAGAAAATATATTGTTTTCTTACCTAAGTAACACTGGATTGTGATTTTCCTGATTTTTACACAATTATGAAAACTAATAATGAATTCTTGGGGAAACATTCCTGTTGTCGTCCAAAATGTTTCTGAACTTCTGTTGTTAAAAAAACACAAACAACTTTCTCACATTAAATAAGATAGCATTTACAAAAGAATGTGATCTTCAAAATAATTTCTATTTCTGCTCTTTTCAAAACAAACCGTATACATCTGACAATCCATTACAACTGTTTCTCAATTACTGTGTCGGGACATTACTGTGTCGCCACCCAGTGGTAAATGTGTCATGGAGAGCCTGGGAGGAAGAGAAGGGCTGGATTTGGCCTGGGGAGGAGCGGGCTGGTGTGTCCTGTAAAAGGTTAAGAACCACCACATTACAATATCAATATCTACTACTATATCTTCTCTTTCTCTTACAAATAGCCTGTATTTCCTTTGCTGGTCTCAGGTCTGTTCACCACAGAATATTCCCAGATAACTGAATCTGACTTCTTGGGCACTCAGCTCAGCAGCCTGTCTAAAAACTGGGTCTGAACGGCTCCTAGCTAGAAAGACCCTTTTTAGATTAATTTTGTTGACATTCCTCCCCAGGCCCCTCATTCTCCTGCTGGCTTTCTCATCCCTTCAGTGACAACAAATTTCTGGCTCAGTCAGACAATACCAACAGATTACACCACAACTGACCCACCCACCATACCAGCGATCATTTGTAAACTACAATAATCATTCATGACTGTAATACTGGTGTCTTGTAAATATAAATTTCTGCAGCCAGTTCTAAAAATACAGACAGATTCTGATTTTGCTAAGATTTGCACATGTGCTTAATTTTGCTCACTTTGAATACTCCTAGTGCAGTGTTGAGCATATTGTTTACATAATTAAACAAATCTCACAGTGGAATTTGTTGGGGACGGAGAATCAACTACAATCTCTTTGCACCTGGGTAGAGTCACCATGTACTTTAAACAAAGGGAAAACAGTAACAAAGGACCATATGCTGCTCTCAGGTTGCACGTATGCAGGCAGTAAATCCAGTTATTCATAATAAACTGGGCCCTACAACTTCAGACTCTATTTCAGTTTTTGAATACTCTGAAATAATGGTCTCCGTTTTTCATAGTGATATAGATCACAGACTTGAAAAAAACACAACTGGATTTTAATTTAAGACAAAATTTTAAGGGACTGAATGGCTGAGAGTGGTCACAGGATATGGAGTCTATTTCTTGGTCAGTTAGCTCAAAACCACTAGTGACCAAATACTATTACTATGTGACAGCTAAGCGATGGCCAGCGGAAATGAGCTAATGATCTCAATCCATTTTCCAGTGAGCAAGGTATTAGCACACTTGTCAATGGTCTCAACAGATGTGGCTAACAACTGATCAAACATAGAAAATAGATTACACACTCATTCAAGGTTTGATCCCTTCCAGGATTGAGATACATTAATGGAAAGCTCAGGGCAAGTTTGCACTGCTCCTGTCTGTGCTACCTTTCTCTGTGAAAACAGAAATCATCATTCTTCAGTGAGGTCAACATGAAATATTTTAGTACCATTGAAATTCACTTTTGAAAGAAAAATGTTCAAACAACTCCAAACCTGGAAACTATAATGAGATATCCAGTTATTTTAAAAAAATACTTCATTTGAATTAAGTTTTATTTATAAGTCCAATAATTTCCAGTTTAAAAAACCCACAAAAACAACTCTTTACAGCCTTTTGTTGAAAAGCTTTAGCAATCCCAAGCTTTGGCAAGTAGGTTGCCATACTGTTAAGAGATTTGACTTCTGCTGACGCTGTGAAAATTCACATAGCTCTTTTCAAGTTATCAGCCTCTTGGCAGGGGGAAGGGAGGTTTGCATATGCTCGATTGTTAAGAGTTTGGCAGCTAAATTCTCAAAGACCCCATCTGCACGATGCATACTTCATCCCAGAGAGGCAAGGCTGGACATGATTAACACTGCCTGAGGAACCTTCATTCAGCCTTCTTGTGCATATGCACTGTGATTCGGTCTTCACATACTATTTTTCCATAGGACCCCACCTCACTGAGTGCACAGGATGGATGGTGTTCTGGGAATGAATCAAGAGTTGTCCAGTGAAGTAGGCTGTTGTCTGTAGAATCCCTGGTTGATCTGTTGCAAACATTGGAAGGTGTCTAATGAATGAGGTGGGAGATAGCGGAAATAGAAATGATGGTGTCCTGTTTAAGGCAGCTGACTGCTGGCCAGGAGAAATGGATGATATCCCTGTCTCTGCCACAGATCTCCTATGTGATATTTGTCACATAAACCAAACTTTTCCCAGGTGGCAACTGTGGTTCCTCATTTTGTGAGCACCAGCTTTAGATCCTGGACTCAGCACTCACAGCTGCAACCAAAGTCAATGGGAGATATACTGTGTACACATAAAAGCCAATAAAATGTTAAGTATTCTGAAAAATCAAGCTGCAAGTATCTCATATTGGACACCCAAAATTATTGGACACTTTGTACCTTATTGTCTTTGTGCCTCAATTCTGCACCTGTAAAATGGGGATAATAATACCCACTCACCTCACCAGGGTGTTGGGAGAAAAAAGTACTATTTGTAAATCATTCAGATACTACAGCACCACAGAACACTTTATGAGGAAATTAATAAGAACACAAGACTGGCCACATTAGGTGAGACCAATGGCCTGTCAAGCCCAGTAAGCCCTTCTGACAATGGTCAATACCAGATGCTTCAAAGGCAATGAACAGAACCTCAGGGCAATCATCAAGTTATCTATGTCCTGTTGTCTAGTTTCAGCTTCTGCCTCAGTGACACCCAGTGCATGGGGCTGCAGAATAATTCTGGCTTCACAGCAGACTCTGAACAGGATGCAGGAAATAAGGCACAGAGCCACAAACAACAATAGTGATAAAACAAATAGTGAACACTTGCGCAGAGAGCTAGCACCATCCATGCTGGGCACTGATTAAGGCAGGTGTCCTGTGGAAAAAAAGCATATGTCCACAGAATTAAATTTAGTATCATATAATAGATATGCACAAAAGGCCAAATTAACCTTGCACAGGCAACCCTTAATTTTGTTATTTCCTTACTTTTGAGTGCTTCACTTTGCCACTGTACTATTCTTTTAATGTAATATTCTGCTTGCAATATAAGATACATAATAGTCTAAAATCCAGTGATAGAAATATAAATTAATGACACCAAAGCACTTTATCTCTCCAACAGCTTTCAGTTAACTTAGAAGAACCAAACATCAAAGCTCACCCATCAATGATGTTTTCAGGGGGGTATTTTTCATCACTTGATGTGGCTAGAACAACTTCAGCCCCTCCTGAGCTCAGGCACAGGTCTGTGGATTTCATCCTTGCAGAGTATTAAAAAAGACACCAAAAGAAACCTTCTTGAAATCTCACTGAGTAGGAGTGTCTTCTTGTTGCTTAGCAGCCAAATTCAGTCCCTAACAGGAATTCAGAGAGGGCATGTTACACACTAATGAGCAACAGTCTAGTCTGTCTCTTTATGAGCTCTATGATTCAAAGGCCAATATTTTGAGTTACAGTCAAAGCAGTCCCCTCCTGTCACACTGCTGTCCACAAGAGTTCCTGTTCCTAATGCAAGGGTAACTGCTTGTATTTCTAGTTTGTATTCTTGATGGAAATCCTTGCAGTGTGTTTTGCATAGTCAAAAAACCACCTATGTTCTAACTGAGATTTATAGCCACAGGGATTTAAGTTACAAACTATTTTTAAATTCATGAGCGTTTGCTGCAGCACTGCTCAAGTACTCAAACGCTAATAAATTATAATCCATAATCATAGTATGTTGTGCTTTTACAGAGAACCTAGAAATCCCAGAAAACATCACATGTAATAATGAAGACTCCCAATAGCTTCAGAAATCAAAGTACAGTTATAGTCTTTTCCCTTCTAGCATTCCTCTGCAACTTCAACTTCCCTCAAAAGAAGCAAGGAGTCCTGTGGCACTTAAAGACCAACACATTTATTTATCGCAGGAGCTTTTGTGCGAGAAAATCCCACTTCACCAGACACTTTGAAGATGGGGAACTTAGAGAATGGGAGGAAAATAAATGCAGGGAAGTGTAAGTTATGGGATCAGGTCATACTGTAACAGCAAATCAAAGCAGTTAAGATTAAAACGCAGTATTTTAGATCTACTCCTGCGGTGAGCTTTATGTGGTTACACGACTGGCATCTTTGTCATGCAGCCAGACAATATAATCTATCCGAGCTGGCCGGACAAGAAGCCGTCTACGGAAGTCAGTGTGACTTGGGGTGGCCTAAATACATCATGTCACAAAACAGGGAGGTGAAAAAGCCTCTGCTGATGGCATTTGCTGGAGGGACAGCCACAGTGGCAAGTACCCGAACAAGAGAGAGAGTCAGGCACATTGGAACAAAACAGAGTCCTGTGGCACTTAAAGACTGTCATTTATATACTGTATGATTGTCCATGGATGCAATGCCGCTGCATGAAACTTTGGAAGGAATTGAGGGAATGGCATTGAGAGCAATAACTCAGGCGCTAAGAGGGCCAAGAAGTCTGTAAGAAGATTTAAGAGATCAAGGGGGAAAAGTGGATCACTGCCTCCACCAGCTGGGAAAGGGCAAACAAAGAAGGTGAAGACTTTAGAGAAAATACCAGAGGGGTTGATCACAGGAGGAAACTGAGCATGTGGTAAATTTGGGCCTGAATCACCATGGACATTTTCTTGGGTAAGGTGGACTCCAGAACAGCTTCTCGCAGGCAGGGACTGATGCCCATCACCATCACTTCAATCATTCACAAACCAAACAAGTTCAAAAGAGACAGCCATGTTAGTCTAGTTCAGTAAAACAAACGAGGTGTTCCCTGGTACTTTTAAAGGCTAACAAATTGATTTTATCAATGAGCTGTCAGAGAAAACCCCACTTCTTCAGTGCCTGAAGATGAGGAATGTAGATTGCAATATGATCTGGAAACTACCCATCCTCAAGCATCTGACGAACTGGGAATTTCTCCCACGAAAGCTCATGTGACAAATCTGTGTTAGTCTTTAAAACAAACCTGGAGTCCTGTGGCACTTAAAGACTAACACATAGATTTATTCCATGAGCTTTTGAGGGAGAAAAATCTCACTTTCTCCCACAGAAGCTCGTGCAATAAATCAATTTGGTAGTCTTTAAAAACAAACAAGGAGTCCTATGGCACTTAAAGACTAACAAATATTTTTATGGCATAAGCTTTTTTATGGGCGACAGCTCATGCAATAAAAATATTTGTTACACTCTACAGCTTTGTCTGCACTTAGAAGCTTAGCTCAAATTCACTGAATTCAAACTAATAAATTTGAACTAAGCATCTAAGTATAGACAAAGCCTTAACAGTGTAACATTTATTTATCGCATGAGCTCTCTCCCACAGAAGCCCATGCAATAAAAATATTTGTTACACTCTACGGCTTTGTCTACACTTAGGAGCTTAGTTCAAATTAATTAGTTTGAATTCAGTGAATTTGAACTAAGCTTCTAAGTGTAGACAAAGCCGTAGAGTGTAACAAATATTTTTATTGCATGGGCTTCTGTGGGAGACAGCTGATGCAATAAATAAATGTTACACTCTAAGGCTTTGTCTACACTTAGAAGCTTAGCTCCAATTAACTGAATTTAAACTAATTAATTTGAACTAATCATTTAAATTAAACACAGCCACACTAGAAACCCTAATTCGAACTAGCATGTCCACGCTCAGGCCTTACTAGTTCGAATCAAGAGGTGCTACCACATAGGAAAAATGAAGCTCTGGATAATCTGACCTAACAGTTAGTTCAAATTAACCCAGCTACATTGGGTTAATTTACACTAAGAAGTTTGAATTAGCCATACTTCAAACTGAAGGAGCTTTTATAGCTTCCAGCTAGGCTTGCCTCAGTTCAAACGAACAAGAGCTAGTGTAGACGGGCACTAAATTACTTCGAATTAAGGCTCCTTCATTCAAACTCAATTGTAAGTGTAGACATACCCTAAGTGCCCCAGAACTGCAGGCTTGTTTCGCTGGCCCGGACTAACACACCTTACCCTTTGCATTTACACCAGCCTGCGACACTTACACCCCCAGCGCGCCCCTCCCCCCTCTGGGACACGCGCCTCGCCCCGCCCCCTGGGGAGACAGGCGCCACACGCCTGCGCATGCGCGCGCTCCGGCACGGCTGGCGTCCGAGCGGCGCGGAGCCTGGTAACGGGGAAGCGACGAATCCCTCCGCGGCGCGAGACCAGGCCTGGCTGCGGCGCGGTTCCGTGTCCCTCCGCCCTCCACGAGCCTCGTTGGAAGGGGCGGGGCGCGCGCGGCGGTTGCAGCGTCACGTGCGGCGCCGAAGGTTCCAAGCCGCGCACGCGCGGTGCCACGTTAGCCCTGCTGAGCAGCGAGAGGGCGGCGCCTGCCTGTGACTGGGGCTTGTCCCAAGGTTGCGGGTTCGAGTCCTGCGCTGGCAGCTGAGGCCTGCGTGCTGCCCTCACAGCCGTGCCCCCTGGGTCACATATGCAGTGCAGCCCCAGGAGTTTAAAGTGGCTTTGCAAAATAGCATGCCTTGTCTCGCTTCCTGAGCTGGCTCTCCTTTTGCCTTGGCAGGCGCTGGCGGGGAATGTCTGGTGGCCTCAGGTCGGACAGCCTTTTGGAGACGGGCCCGATTTATGTGCGCGAAAATGGGCACCTCTACATGGTGAATCAGGGGCCCGGCCGTGGAAAGACGGCCCCTCCAAAAGCGAGGCCGTTCAGACTTTTTTCCAAAGGCTTCTCGGTGGAGCTTTGCATGAACAAGGAAGATGACAGCGCACGGCGGGAGAGAACAGATCATTTCATCTTCACTTACACCAAGGAGGGGAATCTGCGCTACTCCGCCAAGTCTCTCTTCAGCCTGGCGCTGGGTTACATCGCCGACAATGTTGATCATATTGATTCTTTGGTTGGCTTTCCCGAGCAGATTGCTGAAAAGCTGTTCTCTGCCGCAGAGGCGAGGCAAAAGTTCAGTGAACCAGTGACGGGACTGAGCGCGCTGCAAAAATTTACTGAGGCCTATGGAAGTCAGGTGCTTTGTTCATTATGTTTGCAGAATCGGTAAGTGCGTTCACGAGCAAATACGCTCTCTGCTGGTGGTTTTGCTTGGGTGGTTTAATTTTTCAAATGCCTGCTTTTATATTTGTTCACTCTGTGAAGTGTTGTAGGAGGGAGATGGCACTTGGTTTAAGTCTTCGATCTGTGCCCCAGAGCCATGATGTGGCCCGTTAATCCTCCAAACACGTCCTGCAACCTGAATTGAAGGGTAAAACCTGGAGCTTTATTTTTAACATGCTGACACTTGGCACTTGCATGGTGGTTTGAAACCTAATCCTCACAATGTACCTGCTTTCTTGTATGGCATGTGGTAGTCACATCTGTCTCCAGATGTTAGAGAGAAAAAGTGGGTGATGTAATACCTTTCATCAGACCAACTTCATTCAGGGAGAGAGCCGAGCTTGTGTACTTCACCTGCCCCACAGAGGTTGTGTGTGAATAACTAAACTGTTGTTGAATGAAAATCTATTTCTCTAAGAATTTCAACATTTATTTTGACTTGTGTATAGCCAGTTAAACTTGCTGGCAAGCAGTCCCTCTGGGATATTCTGTATCTGTCATCACATTTTATTTGTAGGGTACCAGTCACCCCAAGGCACTGGTTTTGAAGTCAGAGGATTACTCAGGAGCGTCATTGACCTGGGAAGAGGGCCAGGCTGGGGCCCCGCCCCCTAGCCCGGGTCTGGATTTGGGGTCCCAGGCTCCTGGCCAGGGATGGGGCTGGGTGCGGCAGTGGCTGCCGCGGGCAGCCCAGCTCAGATTGCTGGCCGGAGAGGCAGGCGCGTGGATACCCAGCCAGGGACAGGGCTGGAGGAGGCAGCAGGCACACAAGAGATTCAGCACTCCGGTGCTGGGACTCGGGGCGTATGCCCATGTGCCAGGCACCATAGGCACATCATTTTTAGATGCCAAAAATATAGTAAAGTTTAAAAAAAAAAGTCTGCCTCTTATAATTTGTATGAGATTTCATTTCATCCAGGGAATGACTTAAATTTCTTCCCAATCTACCCATCAACTGCCCTTTTCATGTGGGAAAAAGCTGCTATTGGAGGACCTTTGTGTTGTCTTTATTTCCCTAGTCAAGGCTTTTATTTCTGGCCATGAAACTTCAGTTTTACCTTTTGGCAAGCTGTGCTGCTGGAACTTGACCGATGTGGCTTGAGATCTAGTCTTAAGAGCAGGCTTTGCAAGTTGAAGTCACTGGTTACATAGCAAGCCCTTCGAGTCAGATCAGAACCACAATTCTGGTGCAGAGAAGAGCTTGTAGGATGATTCAAGAAAGAAAAATCTGTTTTCTGATAGGAGATTCAAAGAGCCTGGCTTGTTTAGCCTAGCCCAAAGACGGCTGAAGTGCTAGCATAGACACAAGAACTGACTATCCTGTCGGCAAGTTTAGAAACCTTCACTCAATTTGGAGCCTAACCATCAGAAAATGAAGCTCCTCCAAGAGGAGCAGTGGGGGTCAAAAAAGCCTTGCTAAATTTATAGAAGGGGTGATATGATGCATCTGTCCGTGATGTCATGTGGTCCGTTGGCCACTGCCAGTAACAAAAATCCCTAATGGCTGGCAACGGGACACTAGGGCAGGAAGTCGAAGCCCTACCCTGCCATGCAGGACTGAAACTGAAGCCTGAATTTAAGTGAGGCGACTAGGTAATAATGACAGCTTGGTCATCTTTCAAGTGGATACACAGAGCTGGTATTATACTAAGGATAGTGGGCACCCGTAGGATGGTGCAGCTAAATGTTGATAGCTTTCTGCTCTTTACAGATACCTGCTTATTTCTGAAAAACTTGAAGAAATTAAGTCTTTCAGGGAGCTGACCTGCTTGGATCTTTCCTGTTGTAAACTTGGAGACAACCATGAATTGCTTGAACATATCACCAAGGAAGCTCTGTCTAGGTATCAATTTATTGACATGTGTAACTTACAACCGTGCTTTCTTTTCCATTACCTAGAAATTCACAGAACCACCCTGTCGCTTTAAAGTTAAGTTTTACAGGCAGCAAGCGCTTCCGTTGGGGTTTTTAGTCTTGTAAATTCTGTTCCTCAGGAGAAAAAAAGCAAACATTGAAACTAATACACAAATTCCATGATGTCAAAATTACTTTGCTACCCAACATAAAGACCAACAGTTTTTAATATTTTCATTTTCTGTCTGTAGTGGACACACATTATTGCAAAACTTAGTTTCCAACTGCTGTAAGCTTTCCCCCTATTAAGTTTACTTACTGATTTTTTGGGGGGAAAACTTTACCTAGACAAACATTTTAACTGAATCAGTATGTCAGCATGAGACACTTGGAATTTGCATAATTTGTCCAGTACTTGCTTTCTAAAATGTTTATATAGCAGTCTTTTCAAGCAACCAAAGATCTCAAAAGGTGGAAAATTATGAAACTTTATTAGATTAATTGTGTTTATTATGAACTGTTGTTACTACCTAAGACCTCCAAGCATTTGATTCAAGGTTGTATTTTAAAGGGTGCTGATGAAGTGTATCTATACTTTTTTTTTTTTTTTTTTTTTTTTTAAATAGTACATTCTTGTATCACCTACCAATTTTGTTGTTCCTCATATGTCAGGCAAGGATTTTTCCTTTTCCAGTTTTGAATGGGATTGAAATGAGCAAGCCCAAAGACTCTTACTGTCTGTGTCAGCAAGTTTTTGTGTTCCAGTGTTGCTGATGTCAGTGGAACTCTGGGAATGGTTTGTTAGATAATTGCTGGTGCCTACCAAAGAGGCCTCTTGTTTTATTGCTCCTCTTAATAATATCCACAAGAGAGTGTTCGATTGAGCAGGCATTAAGGGAAAATTTATACTTTTCACATGAAAAATAATTATACTAAAAACTTCAGAGTTATTCCTTTAAAAACTTTAACTTTACATTCCTTATTCTAGTGTAACTCGGCTCCTCCTGAAGGATAATTGTTTGTCAGATGCAGGCCTTCGCAAAATGACAGCACCAGTTCGAGTGATGAGAAGGGGACTTGAAAATCTTTCTGTATTAGATTTGTCTTGTAAGTGCCTCACGTAGGTTTGTCTTCTCCAAGTGCCTCGTGATTTACATGTACGAACCCATTAGGTTTCTTCTAATCTAAGATTCCTCCTAGTTTATACTGAAAGGAGACAATTGTCCAGAATTAGCCCTTACCTTAGGTGTCCAATAAACATTTCATTGACAACTTGGAAGATAGGCCATGTGGCTTCTGGCTGTCACTCAGGTCAGTGGAAGCAGTATTAGGCCCTTGACTGACACCACTTAAATGAACGTTTATTTATTCCAAAATGGGACTGGAACTAGGCAATATCCAATCTGTGAGTGAATCAGTACTGAATTTATCATTTAAATTATGAATTTTACAGCTGACAATATTGTCCTTTGTCTAGTCTTTCTGTTAAAGTGGTGACTATAGACATGTAAACCTTTTCCACTCTGAGAACAAAACTAAGATAACCATCACTGTTCAGAACTTGACATTAACAAAGGATACTGATTGTAGGTGGGGCTCAGACATAACCACCTGTAGTGAAAGTTGCCTGCCACATTCTGTCGTATTCTCAGTTGCTTACAGCTTCAGCAAACCTTTGCCATTTGGGCTAAAACTTTCTGTGTTCTGTATCTGATATAGGCTGATTTCTTCTGGAAAACTTTAGCCAGAATCATTCAGCCATTTCCAAGAACAAGCAAGAGAAAAATGTTTTGCCCAGATTAAAAAAATTCTGGCTACCTTTTCTTTGAAACACCCCTCATCCTCTGGAAGAGGGACTTGAAATTTGGAAGGTGAGGGATGTGCATTTTGTTGACCATAAGAAAATCTGCCCACATTTCACCAGGTTACAAGCTTTTGAAAAACTGAGGTTTGTACATGCTCACTAGAGACATTTTAGATTTTAGCAGTCCCTGAGATTGCATCCACATTGGGTGTGCTTCAACCTGAACCTCAGCAGAGTCTTCCATGCAATTGCAGCAATGAGCTGTGTCAGGCAGAAACTGTAGGCACCTGAATTGAGCTCAGGAAGCCTGTCTCCTCTGTGCCCTCTGTGATGCGCCTACTGGGACTAGGCAGTGTGGAGGAGAACGCTGTCTGATTCAGTTTTCCTTCCATTTTGCATTGTTTGGAAACCTAAGAAGTTGCACACACCATGTTACTTCAGTTTGCAAAGTTAAGCATTCAGAAGTTAGGAAACCCCAGAATTAAAGCTGTGTGTGAAACCTTAATTTGGCCCCCTTGTGAGTATGTATTATGATAGCTGTTAGTTACATGAGCTCTTAGTATTTTTCCCCCTACAGCAGTGGTTTTCAGACTTAGGGTCGGGACCCAGTACTGGTTCGCAGACCTTAGGGCACTGGGTCGTGTCACCCTCTGTCATGGAAATAAATGATTTTTTTTCAACTGGGTCCCGAGGAGAAAAATTTGAAAACCACTGCTGTACAGGACCACTGCCTCATTCAGTGCACAGCATGGACTTACTGGGGGGATAAATCAGGGTTGTGTTTTGAAGGAGGCTAATGTCTGTTGGATCCCCACTTTGTTTGCTGTCAAAATTGGAAGCTGTGTAGTGAATGAGGCAGAAGGTTGCAAAAAGAGAAAGGACAGCCTCAAGTGTAGCAAAACGCTGTGCTGGAGAACTGGATTCCGTCCCTGTATGATATTGGAAAAGTCACTTAACCCAGACTTTTCACGGGTGGCTATTTACTGTGTGTTCCTCATTTTCTGGGTGACTGACTGGAGGTCTTGGTGACTGACTTGCAGAAGTGCTGAGAATTTACAATTACAAATGAAATCATGGGGCGCTCTGAATATATAAAAGTACTATATAATTCTAAGTTTGAAAAATCAAGTCCTAGTTTTTTTCAGAGTAGCTGCTCAAAATATGTGGGTACTTTTGACCTTAACCTCTGTGTCTCAGTAGTTCACCTGTAAAACAGGGATAATAATTCCTTCTCTTCTCATAGAGATTGTGAACATTAACAAAATACATCTGAAAAACAAATACCATAGTGGAGAGTGCCATAGAAAAGCTCATGAGAAAAATAATTGTCCTTGGTTTGGCTTTGAATATTGTGCAGTAGTAAAAGTGTTGGGCCACACATTGAACAGGGAGAAAAAGAAATACTGAATAGATGCTCATTAAGTGAGCAGCCTCCATCGCATGTGCTGAATGAAAAACAAAGTAATCATCTAATTAACGTTGGATCATAATGCAGATAAAGGGTGCACGATCAGCCGCAACTCCAGCATTTCCTAGCTTTTGGGTGCTTGATTTTGCAACTTCAAAGTTCTTTTAATATAATTTTTGTGTACAATAAGGATGTATGTTTACAGTATGGTTCATATACTAGTTTAACCTAATTGAAGTTGTCTATAATAAAGCTTAATTTTTGTCTGGAGAGGGAAAAAAAAATCAGTTTCAAATAACTTTGAAAGCATGGAATGTGCTAACTGAAGTGTGCCAGAATAGCTCATAAAACATTTACTAGTGGAATAATTGTTTGCTTCCTAGACTTTTTTTCCATGCCTTCATTATATTGCTTAATAATCTCTTTTTGCAGAACATACTTATACCAGTCATGCAACTTAATCTAATCTTTTTGATTGATTCAGGTAACCCTGAAATCACTGATGTGGGAATTGGGTACCTTTTTGCTTTCAAGAATCTGAATTATTTGGATATTTCTGAAACAGGTCTGAAGGTAAAATAGAGCTTCCACCCAAGTCTGTCATAAATATACAGTATGACCAAATGCTCTTCTACATGGTCTTTTTTTTCCTGTTTTTTTATTTCTCCTTTTCATTAGGATGTTAAGGCGGTCATTCAGAGGCTCCAGACACAAATAAACTTAGTTCATTCAAAAGTGCCTCTGAAAGAATTTGATCATAGTAACTGCAAAACTGAGGGATGGGCAGAGCAGGTATGTCTTTTTTTTATTATTATTCTACTAGACAAAAATTTGTCCTGTTCAGTGGCCAGTCATTTCACATCTCCCAGTAAGACTGAGAGGGTCTAAGTCTTTTTAGTACTTATTCCTGAGATAGCAGATGTTATAAACAACTTGGAGAAAGAACGTGTTCTGCATTTTTACATGCCAGAGGTTGCATTGACAGTTTGTTGACATCTGGGCACAAACCTAAATTTGCATAGGAAGAGCAGAGTGCAGGTATTCTCACTTTTTCAAATAATGCGTTCAGACTGCAAGTCCTTGCGTGCACCCAGTCAGGCCACTTGAAGTGCTGAAGCTTCCAGCTGCCTTAGGGATCTCCAAGCCACACTTGGCTTGTGGGGTTTACTTTGCATGCCTCTGTGTTAAGGAAATCGCAGCTGCAGGGATTTCATTGTAACAGACTGTAGGTATGTCTACCCTAAAGAGACTGTATTGGCCTAGCTACAAAATCATAGCAGTGCCAGCATAACTGTGTAATATAAACACAACTTCCAACAACTTAAGGAGTTTTCTCCTGGTATAGAAATGCCATGTCCCTGAACAACAGTACTGACATTGCTTGAAGTGTTTCATCAACTGTGTCTACCTTGGAGGTAGGTCTACACTGGGGGCATAGCTACATCAGTTAGGGGTATGGTTTACTCATATCCCTTATCTGAGGCAGTTGTTTTGATCTGACTTCTAAGGCCACATCTGCAGAAGAAAAGTTGCACTCAGTCTAGTTAAACTGCTATAACTTTTGTTGTGTAGACACAGATTTCAGAATGCAGCACAGTATAACCTAACATTAGCTGTAATGTGCCTGGCTCACCCTTTCACAACAGACTAATTAAAAACAGCTTTTTTTTGGTAAACGGTGTGAAAAAAATTCCGAGAAAGCAAGCTTGGGGGGTTTATGGGTTTTTTTCCTTCTACTCAAAAATGGCAAATATGACAAAGTTAAGCAGGACCTACTACCATTGTTTTAAACAATGTTTTACCCACAACACCCAGTGTGTTTGGAAATGTGTTAACATTTGTTGGCTAACTTGTTATCACACCATTAATTTTCACAGTTTGTCAAACCTTAAAAATGGAGTTTATGGTTGAAGGTGTGCATAGTTGTACTGGCACTCTTATCAGTACTTAATCTGGTTAGAATACATGTTGTAATTTATGTTCTAATTAGCTTTGCTAGTCTACCCTGAGAAACCCCCAACAACTCCGTCCACCCATTTAAAAATATTAGAGGTTGAAAAAACAGATCGATGGTGTCTTTAGGTAACCCTGTTCCAAATATCTAATATGCACAGCTTGGTTTTGAATTTTTTTTACCCAAACAAATGATGTTGCTCAAGTTCAACACTTAGCTTTGTTTATATCAGTAAACTGTTTATCACAGGGGTGGACAAAACTGGCTCACAGCTAGGCACTGGCAATTCTACTTTTGGTTGCTGAGGGGTGCTCTTCCACTACATTTCTGCAGTGGAGCTAAGTATCAGCTACTAAAACGGATCACCATGGTGACCAGAAACAGATTTGTCAAGGCCTGGTTTATCAGTTTGGGACCTTTTATTTGAAATACTAATTTAGAGACTTGTTTTACATTTGATTTACTCCAGCTTGTAAGAGGAAACTCACAACCATAGAGACTCCCACAATAATGGCAGTGATTGCTGTAAGGGGCCATAGGTTAGTTGCAGATGTTTTTCTGTTTCTCCACAATCCTTCATCTTGCTTCTTATATGCAACAGAGACTCTGTTTGATAAAGTAGCATTTGGAAGAATTGGAGGAAGGAGTTCTTTACTTAGGTTGCTGATGCTTAAAGCATTTACTGAAAATGGATGATTCTGTATTACCCATCAAAGACTTCTAAGGCATTAAAAAGCTAAACAGTAAGATGTAATTTCTGTTGATCATTTCAGTTAAGAAACATTAATTCATTTTTAAATGAAATCATGTTTCAGACAGTTTTGCAGTGGGAGCAGTTGGCTCTGAAAACCATCAAGCCTCAAGAAAACTTGAAGTCCAGAACAGCAGCTCAGCACTTCTGTGCGTAACTGTATTAGATTTTGAATAACTTGTTCACTAGATTTGCACATTTTTATTGACATACACTGAACTTACTAAATCTCCAAATAGTATCATACTGAATGTACATCTGCAGCCACTTGTGAAACTGAGGTTTATTTACATGTACATGATATTCAGAATTACAACAAATCTAAAAAGTGACAACTTGCTTTTAGTGAAGAGATTTTCTTCATTTAATTTAATACGACATAGGTAAACCCAACTCAGATAGCTTAAGCTAAAGTGCATTGAAACCAATGGGAGTCTTTTGGCCTTAGTATGTTTCTGATGAGTTCCTTAGGCACTCAAATCAAGTAACCCAGAAAGTCACTGTCATCTGACTTTGTATTAAAGTGATTAGGTAAAGCACAGAATCCTTCCACTGTAATACGTTCAGCACATTTCCCAACAAAAATTGAGTAATGTAAAACAATCTTAGGTGTTATATTGATTAAATACAGTCAAATGTTGAACAATGGATTTCATTTCTAAATTTTAAGTATTTGTAGCTGTATCAAGCATGGCTGAAATGTACAGCTTTTGTGCCAAACACCTACTGCATTAGAGAACAGTCTTAACTATGTGTTTTGGGGTTTTTTGTAGATGGAAAGAGACGCAGGGTGGAAGAACCAGTCAAATGCACATTGGTACTGACAAAAACAAAGGCTTCAGCAAACTTGCAGTTCTATAAGGATAAACTACAACACTGTCTTTTCCCTTTATTGAAGAAGGATGTGGCAGCTAGCCACCAATTAAAGAAAAATAAAGAGAAGTCTTTGACTGAACAAGAGAGAGAACAAACTTCAAAGCAGAAGCACGTGTGCCTGACCATGGAGGATTGGGACTTGTTGAATACCTATTGACTGACAGATTTTTCATTTTACTGGTGGTAAAGCTATCAGACATAGCCAAATGGATTCATGTATGGAAAAGGAGACTGAAACTGTTTAAGCAGCAGTAGCATAGCAGGGAATTATAGCTACACATGTTATGGTGGGAATACTAGTGGCAAGAGGTCAGGTGGTAATTCTAATGTATATTTTCAGTACACAGTAATGTTTTCAAATAAATTTTGTCGTCACCCATAACTAATGGCTGAGACACGAATAACGCATTGAGGGAAATGCTTTCCCCTTAAGCCTTGCTCTTTAGAACACACGTGGGGATGGAAACTGATTATTACTTAGCCTGACTGCCTCTCTTCTGCTCAGTAGCGCTCTGCAACGCCAACAGCAGTTGTAAACTGACTTGGGTTGAGGGAGTCTAGTTAGTTTGGGGCCTGTCTTGTGTAAAGGTACAATTTCCTTCTGTGCCTTTTCCCATCACATGTTATCAGAAACTAGGGATGTGGTGTGGATAGTGTTTGTTATTTTGCCTTGTTCTCAAACACACTATGGCTGGAACCACCAAAAGCACTTGATTCCTCACAGTGGGAGAGTGTGGGACATTCTAGCCCATGAAGCTGGTCTTGGGTCCTGAAGCCAACGTGGGCTTCTTTATAAATGGCTTGAGACTACTTGCTCCCTCTTCATGACTATCCCCTATTCCTCGACTGTTTACATAGGCAACTCTGGAACGGAGAAGAACTGAACAAGGTTCAGTACTCCTCCTCTTGCAAGGCTGTTTGCACCATACTACATGTCAGTCAAGAATCCAACAGATGAAACAGTGTGTTTATGATGGAAGACAAAATCTGAAAGCCTTCTACTTAGAATTGTCATGATAATGCAGAAGGAGAAGTCTTGCAGAAACAACATTGCTGGCTAAACTCTCTCTTTAAGGTACTATGTACTTCTTACTAACCCTTCTCTTCACATCCTGGCACTTCTGCTCTTCTTTGTGACTAACAGACTTCACAGCTGTAGCACACCACCAGTGGAAATAATCGTGTAGACAGGGTTCAAGCATTTCTACTACCATGTCATCTAATCTTGCCCTTTGAATTTCAGGGGTAGTGAATAAGGCTATGAAGATTGATACTGAAGTGTAGAGAACGAAGAAAGAGCCTTCTCTCTGATTTGACTGTGGCAGTGATGCACAAATTTCCACGCTGATAGGCAGACATACTTGCTCTGTCACATCATAATGTTTGTACATCTAAAACAAATGAGTCCAGTGGCACTTTTAAAAAGACTAAAGTTGTTAGTCTTTAAAAGTGCCTCTAGACTCTTGTTTGTTTTGCTGCACTAGACTAACACAGCTCCACTGTAAGAGTTATTTAAGTGTAAAAAATATTTGAGGAAATGAGGATCTAGATGGAAGCATAGTGGATGAAAAGACAGCTTCTGTGTTGGAGCTATTGATATTGATGTCTGACCATCAAAGAACCTCTGTATGCCCCCCTAATTGTGGCACACTGCCAGATGCTGATGGAAGTGAGGAGAAGTTATGTAGTTGTTGGTTAGGTAACCCTAACCCCCCATTTGAACATAAACAGAAAGCAGTCAAAATGTCTTATGTGACAAAGTTCTGAGCTCTTTAGCGGGGATAAGTTTCTCAGCCTTTTGGCCTTCTAACTACACTAGTGTATCCTTGATGAAAGCTACATTCATTATTTTAAAATGATTTCACTGTTCTAATAGTTAAACATCTACATACACTAATAGCCTATAAAGAGCAAGTCGTCTCTTCAGATAAGGCCAAAAATCTCAAAAACCCTCCATGAATATTACGCCAGCTCTTGTACTGTAAAGCCACACACACAAACCAACCAACCCCCCCCCCCCACAGCCCCTCTTCAACCCCCAGCTATTCCTGATACACAAATCCTTGAAAGAATTAAATGTTTGATAATATAGTTAAGGTCATTTCATAACCAAGATTATGGCATAATCGTTTTGCACTGCTAAAACTGTCCACCTCTGCAGTATCTTTTAACAGTGAGTTCCACAGACTAATTCTATATTACATTATAAACAAACCATTTCTATCTTTTAAAAATATTCTGCCTTTCTATGGATATAACATCTTCAGTGGAGCTCACTTGCACCCACAGCACTGGAAAAGTTCCTGAAACCATAGGTGAAACATTTTTCATCAAAGGCATCTTCACGCTGCCCCAAAGCAACTAGATAAGCAAACAGAACCCTGATCCAACTTCCACTGAAGTCCACAAGAGACTGAGTTCAAGGGGAGTTGGCCTAGCTCTTATGCAAGGCATAAGGATCAACAGTGTTACCGCCACATCCTCCTCACTCTTAAGTGTTGTGCAAGCATTAGTCCCTGAAAGTTGCCACAGAGTGCAGCTTATTTCAATATGAGGCACACAAACTTTGATTATAATGATTAAAACAAGGCTTAATTTACCAACCCAATGTCAGCTTTACTGAAGTGTTAAATTACGGTGATTTTCAGTTCCAAACTACTGAGCAGGACCTGTATTTCAAATCCCATTAATCTGCCATTAGTATTCAAAGAGCCAGGAATTTCTTGATTAACATTTTGATCTTGGACTGAAACTCTTACACACTGAAGTGAAAATATTTGTTTACACAACCAATGGTTTATAAGCAGGACTCTGATTAGCTGAAGCACTATATACACTGCAAAGGGGAAAGCAAGCCACCCATTATAGCTTGGTTTTACATCTCTGTGGGGATAGGTTATCAAATACAACTTACATTGCTATAACAGCTGTCCTATTGCACGGGGCTTTACTGTGTCACTGGAGATAAAAGCATGAGTCAGAGAACAGTAAAGCTATTTTATAAAGGAAGTTCAGTAAGATATGTCTGTATCCCAGATACAAACAACAATCAACATTCTCCATTTGCACACAAGTCATGGTGACACACACGGTCCTAGCTTGCACAGGCCGTAGGGGGAAACGAATAGGCTGATTTTTATTTTTTAAGACATGCAAGCTGAGGTGTGGTTGCAGTAGGGGAACTACTGGGTGCTGCTTATTTCTGGCTTAGCGATTTCTTGTGTTTACTAGAAAGCTGTGCTTCCTTCACACACAGCAGACCTACCCAGAAATACCTTGGCTGAAATTTTCAGAGTAGTCTGAAGGGACGGCATCTTCCTTTTAATTCCAATGGAAGATATTGTGTGAACCTCTTGGACTGCTTTGGAAGTCTCAGCCACTGCTCCTGCTACAGCTATTTCACTGATTTGGGAACAGCAAATGGATTCTGGCTCTTAACATCCACACACAGAAAGAGAGATGGGACACCCAATGTTCTGTGGTTTGCTTCTCCAAGGGCTGCCACTGAACTGTTTTTATTTTCTCACTTAGATACCACTGGGTACAAACCATACAGTAGTAGCCTAATCCTCTGGGCTCCTTTAGAATTGAAAAGTGCAACTCCATAAGTATATTCTTCTACGATAATAAATATATTTTAACATTTCCTATCACAAGTGCTGCACTAGCAATAACAGATTATAGGGAGAAGAAAAGACCCCCCCCCAGTCTCCCCATCACAGGGTGCTCCCTTTGTTTCTGTCTTGATCTGCACACCCAGACCACTCTGATTGTAAAGCCCACATGTGGTTTATTTAGAGTTTCACCCTTGCCTTTAGGGCACTGTGCAACACCTTATCCATAACATACAGTTCCTTACCTCCTTATGCCAAGGACAGGAGAGGAATGTGCTGTCTCTTGGCTCTGATGCTCTCTTGCACCTGCCTACTTCCTTCCCACATCTTGTTCTGCTCCTAGGGCTGTTGTGCTAATTAGTATTTTAATGCTCTTGGGTCCATCCTACTCTTGTCAGTTAGGCACAAAATGCTGTCATCCGTCTCCCCCACCCCCAGTTTTCACCAGGTGAATTTAATAGGTGATGAGTGCTCTGAATGCAGGTACAACTCTAGCCCACTACTCTGTACCACACCTCACCCACACACCTGACAAAGGTTTTTCCTAGTCTGCGTTCTCCCTCTTTTACCAGAGGTGCTTCCTTGCAGAGTTCCCTCTGTGTTAGGATCATCAGCCAGGCCCTCTTTATAGGGTCTCCCCACAGAAGTCACACTTACAATTGTGGGGGCAACCTCCAATCATTTTTTTGACCCACAGGTCCTCACACTATTGACTCTCCAGTGTGCCCCTTCCCCTGCTTTCACCCCTTCTGTCTTGTGGGAGAAAACTGCCAGTCCCATACTCCAGCTTTTCCTGTCCCTCTGACATTTACCTGAGCTTTTCCACCTTCATGTAGCTTTAACAAGCTCAGGTTATCTTTACCCACTGGGCCCATGTCCTCATTTTCCATTCTTTCTGCTTTGGCATCTCCCCTTATGTCTTGGTTTGTATTCTCTTGCCTAGTAGTGTCACAGCCCTTTCCACCCTGTTTTCCTTCCTCTCCCATTCAGTCTCTGCGGAAACTGTTCTCTAGACTTCTCTCTTCTTGTCTAAAGCAGTGGATCTCAACTTTACTTGATCAGCCCTTTGTGTCTGTGCGTGCACGCACACACACACTCACATACACAGCCATGCAGCTCTTAAGGCAGAGTAGAGAGGGGCACCTGCTGGTCAGCCATCCAGTTCTGAAGGCTGCACCACGCTAAGGGAAACAGATGCATGAGTGGCATGGCAATATGAAAAATTATGTTAACGACTATCGCTTGCCACAGAAGACTTAGCGATGGCATCCCGCCACCTTGCTTTTGCCACCCCTGAGTTGACAATTGGAGCCCCTTTGCCTCCAGGGGAGGGAATGAGATGGGGACAGAAAGGAGAGCCAGGGAAGAGATTGAGTGCATGAGAGAGCAGAGCTTGAGCCTTGATGGCTCTGTGCTCACTTCCTGGGTGTGCACGGCTCTTTTGTATGAGCCCTAGCCACCTGGAGCTAACAAACAAAACAGAAACCACCACCACCAACTCTCACCTCCCTTGACACATTCCTACACCTCCTTTGGGAGGCCCACCCAATAGTTTGAGAACTGCTGGTTTAGGGGCATTTCCAAGCCAGCTTGTCTTCTCAAGAGGAAGAGCTTCCAATTGGTGCCCGGCATGGTAGTAGATGGGTTACACTAGCCTATTTTTACTCATTTCCGATCATCTTGCCCAGACCTCCAGGCACCTCTGCAACAGGGTAGCACTTTATCCCAATGGACTGGACACACTAATTTCCATGGGGTAGCTCAGTTAGTCTGTGTACAGCAAAAACAACAAGAGTCCTGTGGCACCTTAAAGACTACCATTTGCTTGGGCATAAGCTTTCATGGGCTCCAAACCACTTCTGCATCTGATGAAGTGGGTTGGAGCTCACGAAAGCTTCTGCCTGAAGAAGTCTGCCAGTCTTTAAGGTGCCACTGGACTCTCATTGTTTTTACTTATTTCAGACTACTTGGAACCATCCCATGGACTTTTACCAATGCCCACTGGACTGAAAAACAAGCCAACACTGTGCATACCAGACCCCTTAATGCTTCAACCCCACCATCACAGGAATGGATTTTTCCTTCCCCTTCTTCCCACAATTCCTAGCTTAACTCTAGTACTCAGCAAAACCCCTTGCACTCCATGTATGGTATGAAAAGCCTCTTCTCACAAATCCTTGCTGCCCACTCTGGTAGCAGGCCAGGGTCTGAATACCTGTCAGAGCTCCTCTGGGCTCTTCTTTAAACCTTTACCTACCCACACTTCTTCCTTTTATCCAATTCTCTGAATAGTCAGCCTTCTGTCCTGGGAACATTTGCCTCTGCAAATTCACCCATCAGTTTAACTGTTGCATCTAAGGCTCCTGGCTGATGCCATCTGACTCAGACCTGTATGCCCTCAGGGAGACTCCTGGAGGATCTGCTCCAAAATCAGAGCACCTGTAATCTCCCCTATAGGTTCAGTGTCCAGTCTCAGCCACCAGGTAGCCCAATCCATCCATTTTTGGGTGAATACCTGGGGCCACTGATCACCCCCCACAAACACATCGCATGGCTTGGAACATCTGTTGATAGTTTTCAGTCAACTGATCCAAACTCTGTCTGTACAGACAGAGGGAAGATCCCATTCAAGTCCTGACATGCAAGAAGGTGTCTTCTCCACTCCCATCTTCTTTGCACATACAGGCTGCTTGGAGACGCTGTGTAAACACCACAGGTAGTTTATTTACCATATTCCCCCATTACCTTTACAACATTGTGCAACATCTTGTCCTCAAGAACATGTAATTCCTCAGTCTATCAAGGCCAGCAGAAGAGGGAGAGCTCTCTTCCACTTCGTTTTTGTCTTGTTCTACTCCCCAAGTGAAAGAGTTGCTTTACCTCTCTCCAGCCCATTCTAATCTATCAAATTGGCTCAGTTTTGACCCCAGGCTTAGTCCAGGGTGATTTAATTGGTGATGCAGTGATCAAAGGGTGTAGCAGCTGGCTGCTGTTGCTCAGCACTTTGTCACACACCCCAATGGCAAACAATCCTTACTGCCATTTCTGCCTCTGTTTGGGCCCTTATTCTTAGCTGAACAACAGACAAACAAAGGAAAATAAAGACTCTACCACCATAACATGATAGGCCAAATCAGACATAAGATCTAGGCAAACAAACAATGCCACCCCCAAGGACTGTTCTGAAACTACCTCTTTAGTTCCCAAGGGATAGCCAGGTTAGTCTAGTAGTTGGGGCAGTGAAATGTAATCACAGGAATTACCACCCCTGCTCTCACACTCTGGTTTCTGACCTAGTGGGACTTTGCCCCTGAAAGCTCCTGTGTAAAATAAATGGGTTAGTCTTTAAGGGTTCCACAGGACTCCTTGTATTTTTTTTTTTTTTTTAAAGAGGTCATTGCTGAATGACTTCAAAGAGCAAACATTATTTTTTAAGGTGGGTTAGTCCTCTTTACCTTTCTGTCTGCTTTAAATTGTAGCTATTTCTCTGTTCTTCTTGGCAGCCCTGATCATTCACACAGGCCGTAGGTTTCTGCTGCAGAGGATTCTTCTCGGGACTGTGAAGTGGCCCTGCTCCGAGTTGCAGAGGCCCAAAGAGGCATGATGAACACCACTCACTGCTCAGTGCTAAAAAAGCTCCCATGTAATGCTTACATGAGTGCATAACATCTGCTGCTCTACTCAACTCAAATGTAGGTTTCTTTGCTCCCTTCACTTTTGGGATGGCATTTTGCCCACCGCTGCACCCTGTTCACCTGGCATCCTATAAAGCCTCTAGTATTTCACCAAGGGATGAGTGACTGGACCATACGCATACACCTGGAAGGATCACATTAGGATCAGTCATGAAAGAACAGCAGGTCTACAGTACAGTTAATAAATGGCATCTCCATCCTTCACAGTAACCAACTAACAGAGAAACACAGGTAGCATTTTTACATCCATTGTTTTTAAAAGACTTATTTTAAAGTTCCCCTCGTTTTCACATCTGAAATAGTTCTGCAGAAAAGAAATAGATCCAGTTTGATTTCAGGGAACATTTACCACAGTTTATTTAAAATAAGTGGACAGCGCTGAGTGTTTGCACTTGGATTTATATAGTTTACAGCTTTAAAGGACTCAGGAAATTTCTCCTTTCATGCTAACTTATTAGTGACCGATTAGCATTAACTGCTGTTATCAAAACAACAGAGTGTGAGGTCCCTTATTGCTCTTATTCTTACTTTAGTTGGTGGTAAATCAGCTCTTTGCAGTTTTTCCCCTTGGAAGGAAAGAAAAGCAATGGAATCCCTGTCTATTGTCATTTTCCTTCTCCCCCTGCAGGTTTGAAAACACTTCAACAATCATAACCAGAACATGCAGCTGGCGCTTTGTATCGTCAAAGTACCAGTACTTTACAGATGGTAACGAGTCAACTATCCCCACAACTTGGGAGGTAGAAGAATATTATCCCCATTTTAGAGACGGGGAAACCAAGACGTGGCAAGATGAGTGATTTCCCCATGATCAGACAGTGACTTGGCCACAGTCACAGGGTCAGAACTGCATCGTTCCTGGCTCCCAGGCCTGTGCTCAGTCTGCTACATAGCAAGCCACCTCCCTTCGGTGCTGTTGCACAGTGGTCAGGAAACCACCGGGCCCTTTTATTTTCAGGCAAAAGCTTCAATGCAGGATGTTAAAGCTGCAGGTAGAAAAGACTAAGAGGTGAGAATGCAGTGCATGCCCTGGGTGGGGGATGCAGCTACCTCTCGGTTCCAGGTTCTTCATCTACTGCAGACATACTCATCAGACCAGTCTGAGCAGTGCTGGATACCGTCTCGACAGAGAGTCCTGGGAATGCAGGTGCAATACTCGTAGACCACCGGTGTGCAGCTCCATGACTGAGTCCTGCATGGAGGGCAGCTCGCCACTGTGGTGAAAAAAAAAACAACCAGGGACTGTTGGCTCTTTAGTGTTTCTTACACTTATGGTTTTGACACGACATTAGCACATCTGAACTCCCACTGAGTAGACACTCAAGATGCACAAGAAGGAAAAGCTTTCATCCAGCAGCAGACTATTTAACCTTAAGCAGCCACCTAATTTCTTGGAGACAGAAAATGATGGGTATACAAACCTGGTGTACAAAGGGGACACTCAGGCCCACCTCCAGAAGTCAGGGTCAGCTAGCTACCAGTGAGAGAAGCAGACGGTCAGCATTCAAATTGCCATCGGGATATCTGAAACTAGCTAGTCTAGATGCAGCAGCTGATATGCTTCAATCCTGGTCTGCGTGTTGTGGCTGAGTTTCAAGACAGCCTAGGTCAGTGGTTTTCAAACTTTTTTCTCGGGACTCAGTTGAAAAACAATCATTTTTGCCCATGACCCAATAATTACATCATTGAGCATTGCATTCCAGTCTTTTGGCAGCGGCAGCGGAAGGCACCATAACCCAGTACCTGAGGGTATGTGACCCAGCACTGGGTCCCAATCCTATGTTAGAAAACCATTGGCCTAGGTGATTTAGACACACGATTCCTTTAATTTCAGTGGGAGATGGCAGCTTTTCTTAAACTGCTTTGCAAAATCCCAAACTTCAGCTTCAGTTTTTAAAAGTCATCTCTTTAGGTGTGTTAAATTCCAGCTACCACTCTGTAAGCTACCTAGGAACCAACTATTCATTTTGAATTTTCACTGCTGGCCACAGTAACTGAGACAAAAAAAATCAATCCAAGGTCAGCATACACCAGAGAATGGATGTCTCAGGTGATCAGTAATGGACTATGAAGCCTTTCACCTCTGGGTTGTTAGTCTGAATATGGTTCAGGTTGGTGGCACCAGATGTCTGTTTGGCAGCTGATGTGCAAGCGAGTGGGTGGTGACAATCCAATACCCACTGAACAGATGTCTATGTAACACAGCCACCATACCTGGAACGCCTGCTGGCAGTAGCAACAGAGAGATCAAAGACCGAGTGGCTCCTGGAGTGTGAACTACTGGCTCACACTAGAGATGGTCTTTCCAGGTCAAGGTAGAAGTACCTTTGTGGGCTGAGGTGAGAAAGTCTACACCGTTGTTACTAATGTGCTATCTATTTTGCAGGTAACAGGAGGATGTTGTTGGTCCACCAAGTACCAAGCCCTTTAACTATTGTTTACATCAGTGTAAGAAGAGGCTGACTTACAAGTCCCCTTTTCATCAGAACAATCTCCACAGTCATTTGCACCATTACACTTTTTATCAGCATAGATCCAGTACGTGGGGTTGCTGCAACGGAAGATCAAGTATCCTGGAAGGTTATTGGGCAAATCACCTGCAAGAAGAGACACCTGAAGATAGTGAAGTGTTCTAACTTCACTCAACAACTGGACGTGCATAGAATGGCTGAGAAGGCAATTATTAGTGAATAATAATATTTTACACTTCTATTTTCTCCTTCCATGCAAGGATCTCAAAGCACTTTAAAATTAAACCACACAACAGCCCGAACACAGATAAGAAAATGTTTTTATTCCACTTTTAAAGATGGAGAAACAGAAGCACTGAGGGTAAGTGACTTGCCCAAAGTCTCATGGGAAGTTTGCAGCAGAGCCAGGTGCACAACCTAGATCTCCTGGGTCCATCTTGTGCTTTAAGGTGGCCATGTGTCCTGTTGCCAACTGAACTGTAAATCAAAGCCAGATCTTCCACATGCTAACATGATGCTCCGACACTAAGACCACTTTATCATATTATGAGTAACCATCATGGTCCAGCTCACAAGTGTAAATCAAGGGCCCTGGACTCAGGGTGCAGTCTTGAACAAATGTCTCTCTCAACAGCTCAGCTATGAACAGTTCTGTCTGATTATTCTGTGCTAACATATAGAGCCTTGCGTAAGAGGAGGGTGTGAGGAAACCAAGGGTTTTGACCATGCCCAGGCTTGGAGAAACCATTTTACATCACAGGAAGGAGATGTTTAAAAAAAACACTTACTACATAATTTCTCCTGCTCATCCTCTCCATTAACACAGTCCCTGATTCTGTTGCAGACCCGACTGGCTGGAAAGCAGGTTACTCTGTTGTCACACAAAAAGCCCGTCTGGTTATCGGAAGTCACACAGAAACGGTTCACTGAAAGATCAGGAGATAAATAGATACTGATTGATTTAGCCAGAGTGACCAGATGTCCTGATTTTATAGGGACACTCCTGATAAATCAGGATTTTGTCACATAGTTGACTATTCCTCCAGCCCCATAGCAGTTTTTTGCACCTGCTGCCTGGTCATTTAAATTTAAGACATTTCCACATTCACCATGAGCACAACCACCACACCAAAGAGACTTTTTTTAACCAGAAGAAAATAATTAAGAACTTCAGAATTCAGTTGTCACCCTGGAACTGGAACTGACCAATGGTTGATCCACATCTGGATCCTATCTCCAAACATGCCCTACGAGAGTGGTTTTCAAACTTAGGGTTGGGACCCAGTACTGGGTCGCAGACCCTCAGGTTCTTGGTTATGGCGCCCTCTGTTGCCACTACCAAAAGACTAGAATGCATTGCTCAAAGACTTAATTGTTGGGTGATGTATAGATAATTTTTTTGCAACTGGGTCCTGAAAAAAAGTTTGAAAACCACTGAGAGAGGCCCATGTGATTAGGCCACCCCCACAAAGCTCTAGATTTATAACAATTCTCTTACAGCTCCAGGGACCAGTGCAGATTCAAGCTAGTGCTCTTCGCCAAGAGTTTGAAGTGGAGCAAATTCATCCCTCTCCTCTTCATCTCCCCTGTCAATAAGTGACATCTCCTATGCCTAATTTACTGGGGGGAAGGGGAAGGAAAAAAAAGCAGCTCTTTCTTGGAGATTCACTATAGTGTTTGGACAGGAAAAAAGTAACCTTGACAGACTGACCTGGAGTGCGTGGCGGAAGTCCAAAAGCGACAGCAAAACCGATGGCAGCACCAATGACACTGAGTACAAGCAGTGCAATAACAGACACGCAGAGGCATCTTCGAGTACAGCATATGTATGCACTGCATTTCTGGCAGCAATCTGTCCCAATGCAGAGGAATTCAATGTCAAAATTCTCAAATGAAAAGCGGGTTAAAGCGAGCTGGACACTGGAAACTGCAGCTTGAGTAAACAGAAGGTAAAATTCTCAAATTCATTCATTGAGTTCTTCCCCATTTTTCTGAGCCAATAAGAACTGGAAATACTTAAGTTCAAAACATACTCTGTTGGTTAGTTTCATGGATCACTTGGCATCATTTCTGTGGCCTGATTGGATGACTTGCGGCACCGAGCCACAAAAGTGCATATACAGGCAAGTGCAATTTAAAATTGAGAACTGACATTGTTGCTGGTTACTATTTAAAATGTCCTCTCAGTAAACATCTGACCCTAACATTTGGTTTCATTTCTTATTTGTACAGTGGTATTGCCTAGGAGCCCTTGTCACGGACCAGGCCCTTCTTGTGGTATGTGCTACACAAACACAGAAATAAAAGCTGGTTCACGCTCCAGAGAGCTGACTTGTGCTCACTCGGTTTGTTCATTAGCTAAAACACATGCAGCAAAATGGACACAAAAGGAGTCACACTCAGCCAGAGCAAACAAATTTAAAAATTAAAACAAACATTCATCAAAATCTTCTGATATATCAAAAGTTTATGAGTATAATCTGTTAAGGAGTGGGGCAATGAGAGAGAACAAACTGGTAACCCACTCCTTAGAAATGCTGTCAGTGCCAGACCAGTCACACACTAAGCTGAAACGGGGGTGCTAATGTTCAAGAGTGGACTGAAAGATTTGATTCAAAGCTACACTGAATGCATTCAAGTGTAACATGAAATGAGAAGAACTTTGCACTGCTGCAGTATCTTTCCTCCAGAAAACTCAAATCCCTTTTCAGAGGTGACAGGCACTAAAACCCTAAGTTAAACCAAGCTATTGTCAATTTACTGATGAGGATAACTAAGGCATGGATGAGTTAAATAACAGAGAAAGTCAGTGGTGGGGCTGCATATAGAAATCCTGGCTCCATCACATCAATGGCAAGACTTTCATCAAGGTCAATTAATTCTTGTACCCATCTACACTACAGAGAATGCGATGTAGAGTCCCACACCAGAGATGTTCTTTTTAGAGGACATATAAGGAACAGTCCCAAATATAGGTGCCAACAGAGCAGGCTTTTGAACAAACTGATAAATAGTAATACGTCACCAAGACCAGATGGTATTCACCCACGCGTTCTGAAGGAACTCAAATGTTAAACTGCATTACTACTAACTGTGGCAGGTAACTCAATGCTTAAATCAGCCTCCGTACGAGAGGACCGGAGGCTAGCAAATGTGATTCTGATTTTTTAAAAAGGCTCTACATGCAATCCTGGTAATTACTGGCCCAGAAGCTTCACTTTGGGACTAGGCAAATTGGTTGAGACTTTAGTGAAGTACAGAATTAGACACATCAGTGAATACAAAGTGTTGGGGAAGAATCAACAGGCTTCTGTAAAGGGTTAATCATGCCTCACCAATCTATTGAATTCTTTGAGAGGGTCAACAAGCATATAGACAAGGGTTATCCACTGCGTACAATACACTCAGACTTTGGCACGGTCCCACACCAAGAGTTCTTAAGTCAAATATGAAGTCATGGGATAAAAAGAAATGTCTTTTAATGGATCAATAATAGCTTCAAAGTTAGGAATAAGTGGTCAAGTTTGACAATGAAAAGAGGTAAATAGCCAGGCTCCGTACTTGGACCAGTGGTGTTCAACATATTCATAAATGATCTGGACAAAGGGGTAAAACAGTGAGGTGGCAAATCTTTCAAACAACGGAAAGCTCATGAGAGAACTTGTTAGTCTTTAAAAGTGCCACAGGACTCTTTGCTTGGTTTGCTGAAATAGACTACCTCTCTGAAACAATACAAAATTATTCAAAATCTAAAACTGACTGAATAGTTACAAAGGGGTCTCCCTAAACTGGGTGCTGAGGCAACAAAATGGCAGATGAAATTCAGTGTTGAGAATGCAAAGTAATGCACATTGGACAACATAATGCCAACCATAAAAACAAAATGATAAGGTATAAATGAGCTGTTCCTGCTCAAGAAAGAGCTCTTGGGGTCAATAGGGATAGTTCTCTGAAAATACTTGCTAAATGCACAGCAGCTGTCAAAAAGGCTAACAGAATGAGCCCTGCAAATAGTGTAGTAGCTAGCACCTCTACTTAACATGCAGACGGTCCTGGGTTCAATTCCCAGGGGGTTGGACTTGATGATCTCATGAGGTCCCTTCCAGCCCTATGATTTGAATGTTAGGAACAATTAGGAAAGAAATGGATAATAAAACAGGAAAAAAATGCCACTAGCTACATCTATTGTATCTCCCACCCCAAATACTTCATGCTGTTCTGGTTGCTTCATTGCAACACAGAAGTGCTGCTGGCCCAGGAAAAGATCTGGGACTTGGGGCTCAAGCCCTGTAAGTGCCCCACCGATGCAGCAGCTACTGCAAGTGGGCCACTGGTGGACCCTGGGCTCGGGTGCTGGGACTCAGGATTCAAGCCCCATAAGCCCAGCCCCAGCAATGCCCCTGAACATGGATATGTTAGAATTGAAAAAAGTACAGAAAAGAGCAACACAAACTATTAGGAATATTGAATAACTTCCATACAAGTAAAAGAAAAGAGACAACGGGGGAAGAATAAGGATAGAGGTCTGTATAGTTCTGAGTAGTGTAAAGAAAAGGGGTTATTCACCCCTTCTCATAACATAAGAACCAAGGGCTCACCGAGTAAAATAAATGGGCATTTGGTTTAAAACAAATACAAGGAAGCACATCACACCTGTGGAACTCATTGACAAGAGGCAGAGGTGGCTTTTGGGGTAAGCGAGACAGGCACACGCCTAGGGCCCCAAGCAGTTAGGGGCCCCATCACCTGATTTGCCTACCCCAAAAGCTGCATCTACCTCAGCTGGCAGCAGGAGGAGAAGCTGGGGCCAGCAGCAGGGAGTTGGGACTGGCCGCAGAGGAAGGTTGGGGCTAGCGGTGAGGGTGCTGGGGTGGTGGAGAACCAGGACCATGGAGGGGACCCCCATAATGGGCCTATATGGGGCCCCATGAAGGGCCTTCGCCTGGAGCCCCCCTGTAGCCAAGGGCCACCTCTAACAGGAGGTGTTGTGAAGGTCAAAATTGTAATTGGGTTCAAAAAAGGAATTAGATATGTTATGGAGAATAGTTCCTTCAATGGCTATTAGTCAAGACAGCCAAGGATGCAACCCCATGCTCTGGGTGTCCCTAACCCTCTGGCTGCCAGAAGGGCCTGGGTAACAGGATGGATCATTCAACAGTTTCCCTTTCAGTTCATTCCTTCTCATTACTGGAAGGCAGGATACTGGGCTAGATGGACCATTTGTTTGACCCAGTATGGCCAGTGAAGCAAGATTTCCCATTAAGAGTACAGACCACTGTTCCCTCTAAGCTGTGCATGTGTGCGTGCACGCACACATTGTGAAACTCATGCACACAACAAAATAAAGCATGCACAAAAATTTCAACAGTGCTAATATTAGCACACACAAAGAAAATTTTTGTGCACACAGACTATGAAAAATTAGAGGGAACATTGGTGCAGACATCAAGTTGCCTGTTCTCACCCCTAAACTGTTAGAAGCATATTACACTCTACTATAGGGGAAAATTGTTATAGAATAGGCCCTCACAAAGACTTATGTTTCCTGATAAAAATATTAGAGAGTTAGAGTTGTACTTAGACCATTAAAAATAAACCAAACTAAGCAAAACCTAGAAGATGAAATGTAAAGACTGCATTTCTACAAGTTGAAGGGTGCACAGTTAAATGTCCAAAAGTCAGGAAATGTGAAAGTTGAAGGTGAACATAAGCCCTTAAACCTGATCTCTTTTACAGGTGTATTACAGCTACAAAAATCAGCCTCATGCTTCCATAGACTCATGCACATGTCTAAAGTTTTAAGAAAAATTTGATTTGAGCAATAGGATATAATCATGTCATTACAGATTACTGTAATTCATTCAGTCCAAAGGAGCAAAGTTGAAGTGCACGGTCTACCTTAATTTTTTTCTGAGTGTTCAGTGTTTATCTGCTAAACCTTAATGTTGCATTAACACAGTGTTTGCATTTCATTAGCTATTTGTCAAGTGCCAGCTGTGCTCGGTGGCCTACAAACATGTATGAAATCATGGTTCTTTGCCCCACAACTCCTGAGATTTTGGCCGACTTAAAACCACACACGATTCTCCTCTGTACAGATTCTGTTGTAACAAGATCCTGCAGGCAGTACCATACTATATAGCATGCCATTTCCAGACCCGTAAATGCCAGCTCATACCCCTTAGTTTTCTATTTTAGACATTTTCTCTATTCTTAGTAAAAGAAAAGCCACACAATAAACAGTAAAATATTGCTAAGATTTTATATTATATGAATAAAAAGAATGTCTTCACCACGCTACTCAATTCAGCTTTTTGGGAATTACCTCTTTCTTCAGAGGAGGACTTTGTGGTGTCAAATGGGATTCCACCAAAATTTCTCTATAAACAACAGAAATAAAATACAGAGCTTGAAGAAGCAATTTTTTCCCCAGGTAATCTCAAATAACAATTTACATTTTTCTGGTGCTTCTGTGCTTTATACAGGAATTTGATTTCTACATCTCACCACTTTTCAATACAAAGAAAAATTCGTCTTAAAATGTGGACGATATTTCATTAACAAAACAACTGCTAGATTCTCTTTGCATCTTGTTCACCCATTCATAAAACAAATGCCAATAATTTTTCAGCGTTTGAGATCAATTTTTCTTTTGACAGAATTACTTTTATGGATAAACTATTAGATATTGTAACCAAAACCAGCAGGAAAAAGGCCAGATGAATTGAATACATATCAAAGCAGTCTTTAAAAAAGTTATTACACATCATTTTTCAAATGAGATGAAATTACCTGAGGGTGAGTTCTGTTCATATTTAGGAATAACCACAAAAAAGTTTACTTAATGGTAGTTGAAAGCGCCTTGCAAGTTTTTCCAGGACACAGTTCAGCCATGCCTTGGCAGGCAGATAGTTTGTCAGATGCTCCTGTTTTTAATATGAGCCTACAGCATGAAGAGCACTGCTGCTGTGTTACCTGGTTACTAAGAGAAACAGAGGTCAGCAGGAAAGAGTCAGTCTACCCTGTAGACACGCACAGGTGAGAAAGTGCATGTTGGATGGTGGGAGAGGCAGCACCAGCCTTTTCTCTGGCCCTGGGTGGAAAAGAGATGGAGTTGGGTGCGTGGTCACAGCTTGGTCCCTAGTGGACAGTCGCAAACCCTGCACAGCTCAGCACGGATAGAGCTGCAGCAGCTGCAGTTAGGCTGGCAGGACCTGGGACGCTTTGGCAGAGCTGCAGGAAAGGCTGTGGTCTGTCTGCACTAGCCAGCCCCAGCCACAACCCTGGCTCTCTCTGTGTTCAGGAAGCGCCAACTCCTGCAAACTCACGGGGTAACTTCCCCAGAGCTTTTCTCGTGGTGATTGAGTGGTTGCCAGACATGCTGGTTATTGTTCTGGCTCTGCTCCCACTGGAGGAAGGGTGCGTAGAGCTCCCACTACCTGTTGGGGATGCAGAGAGGCAAGAGCACGTTGGAAAAGCCCATCCTTCCTGCCTCCAGTCATAGCCACTTTTTCATTTTTCTGCCTTTGGAGACAGTGAGCGCCAAGCAAAGTCACCCCCCAGCCCCTTTGGTTTGAGGGAAAGTGCTAGAAAGGAAATAGAGGAGGGAAGCCATGATACACAGCCCCCAAGCCGGAAGGGAGATTAAAGCAAGGACAAGTGTGCGGCAGGTGGGATAGGGACAGACGATGTCCTCCGATCAAGGACAAGGTTAAGGACCCTCCCCACTCATGAGATCCTGACGCCTTGGCTCCCGTCAAACCCAGATGTCTACACTGCACATATAACCCACGAGCCTGAGTGGGCTGACCTGGACCTGCCAGGCGTTTTATGGCAGTGTAGATGTGCCCTTAGGACCTGAAATCTTCCTTTTACTCTGGTGTAAAGAAGGCAGCCCCTGTTTCAAAACTCAACTCAAAACCAGTGAGAGAGAAGAATCAGGCCCGCTTGTCCCCATCAAAAGGAGGGAAAACGTATGTACGCTGCAGGAGCCTTGAGGGTCAGTTTCTATCGGTGCTGCACTCATCAACCTGCAGCAATAGCTCGTGACAGCAGTACAAAGCAACCCAACAGAAGTTTCCCACCCCTCGCTTCTGTCTAGCTGCAGCATGGATTTAAAAACAAACCCCAGCACTGATGACAGGAGTAAAAGAGCCAGTTATTTAAAACATAATAGTCAATACCTTCAGAAAGATAACACTTCACCTTTTCCTGTGCATCTTCCTACACCTCTCCTGTCCCCTCATTTAAGTCCACGCCTCTTTGTCTCAGGCTTTATCTTTCCCTGATGGGGAATATGAGCTGCCACCACCACTAGGCAAGGGATGGATGCTGTTTCCCTGGAATCTGCATTCACTCCATCCACTCGAGCTAGCTCATTCTCTGACGGGAGTCATCAGGGATGGGAAGAGAGCCTTTGCCACCCCCTTCCCCAACAGTGTTAGAAAAGCTAGTAACTCCAAAGGGGCAGCTGTATAAAAACAAACACAACCCTTCTGCCAAAGCAGCTGGCAGAACAAGGGCCAGGCTCTATACCTAGGGGTTTCTCAATGATGTAGCACCACCAACCGGCTCAAACCCACTCCTTTGGGGTGCCCAGGGAGTGAAGGTGTCCCCACTCGCAAGCAGAAGTCTGAGTCTAGTAAACAAAACTTTTAATAGTAGTAAAACAGCATAAAAGGCCAAATAACAGAAATCAGCACTGATCTGGCAAATCAGTACAGAGCAAAGTTCAACAACCCACACCGTATAACAGAACATAAAAGACTTACTGGCAAAACCAGCACTGATCTGGAGAATCAGTGCTAACTAGGCTCCCAACCAACCCTCGAGTTCATAGGGAACGTCTTTCACGCCAGCTGTCCACCGCCACCATCTACTGGCCACTCACTCCATCCCATAGCACTGTCCTCCGGCCCCACCCAGCTCACCGCTCGCTGGCTCTCCTTCAGTGATCTCAGCTCAGAGAGGATTTTCTCTCTACTGATTTTTAGCTGAGAGTTTGCTTCTCTCCTTAGTGATACCAGCTCTTAAGTAGCTGCGAACAGCTCCTGCTATTTAAATGACAAAGGCTTCAGAAGAAGCCTAGCTATAACTATCATTAGACAGGGGAAGCAACAGAGGAAGAGGCCAAAATAGCCTCAAACCCCCACCCCCATTTTTCAACTTCTTTCAGGCTGAAACATGCAGTTGCCTTCCTACAAGCCTCTTCTTCACTACGGGTAGTTTTTACCCTTTAACTAACCCAGACAGATTTGAAACACACATAGTAGCAATTCTCAAAAAGACAGTATTTTATATTTCCCCTCATAGAATTACAGATATTGACAGATTTGTGATCAGATTAACCTCAAATACCATTACCCACCATGCCCTGCAGCTAGTATGCTAACACCTAATTGTGTTTTGTATTCATGCTAATGCAGGACCCATGCAGATTAGGTCCCGGGGGGCCCCCCCCCCCCCCCTGTTAGGCACAGCTTCTAAGCCTGCCTTACACAAACAAACAAGGAGTCCCATGGCACTTAAAAACTAACAAGTTTATTTACTCCATGAGCTTTTGTGGGAGAAAGTCCCACTTCAGACACTTTGAAGATGGGGAACTTACAGAATGGGAGGAAATAAATGCAGGGAAATAGAAGTCATGGGAACAGGTCACACTGTAACAGCAAATCAAAACTGTTGTAAAGATTCAAACACTGGGGAACAGCATACCAAGGGAGATGAGGCCAAATCACCTGTTGTAAATAGAAAACAATCCAATGTCCCTGTTAAGTCCTGAAGCAATGCAACCGAATTTGCAAATAAATTCGATCTCAGCAGCTTCTCTTTGAAGCCTTGGTCTGGTATTTATCTGAGTGCCACAATTAGCAAATCATTGATGGAGTGATCATGAAAATTGAAATGCTGACCCACTGGTTTTAGAAAACAGTGATTTCTGATGTCAGATTTGTGCCCCTTTATTCTTTTGTGCACACACTGTCCTGTTTGTCCAATATATAAGGCAGAGGGGCATTTCTGGCACCTGATGGCATAAATCACATTGGTGGCTGAGCAGGCAAATAAGGCTTTGATGGAGTAGCTGGTTTTATTGGGTCCTGTGAGGGTGTCTTTTGTGCAGGTATGTGGACAAAGGTGGCAGTGTGGTTTGTTGCAGGGATTTGTGGCTGCTTTAATGGTTCTGGTGTTAGGTCTGTAGCTGCTGGTGACTATCTGGTTAAGGTTGGGACGCTGACTGTAAGCGAGGAGATGTCTGTCTCCCAAGGCTTGAGAGAGGGAGGGATCATCTTGTAGAACAGGCTGTATATCCCTGAGGATGTGCTGTAGAGGTCTGAGGCTGGGGGCTTTTAGGTGACAACTAGCACTGTTCTGTTTTCTTTCTTCGGCTTCTACTGTAGTTGTTGACTTCAAGGTATGCGCCTGGCACTGTCAAGTTGTTTCTTTACTTCTGCAGCTAGTGTTTGTTTTTATTTACCATAGGACAGTGGCTTAAATCTAAGGTCTTAGACTGTGCCCATCATCTGACTCTGCCCTCTCTGCAGGCAGTAAAAACATAGGAGCTGGTGATACACATTTCCCTTCCTCCAAAACCCCACCTCTACCCGGAGAGCAGCTCACCCAACTTCCCCTGCAAAGTGAAATGAGCTGGGCCTGCGCATGGGAGGGGAAGAGAAATGTACCAGGAACTGGGGTGATCAAAGGACATGCAGGAGGATGACGACGGGTGGAATTGAGGCTGAAAGGCTGAGGGCTAAGGGGAAGGAGGAAAATAGAGGGACCCATCATGGCTCAGAGGAAAAGGAAGAGGCTTGTCTGGAATCTATGCACATGACGTGAATCCTGCAGAAAGTGAGCCTACACTAATAGATACACAAACAGCTCAGAGCACAGCACTTTTCTACATACTAGTTTGTTGATGACTTAGCAGAACAAGGCTTACTGGGTACAGCAGCAGCATTTAAAAAACTTTCCAGCTTGCCAACATCTGTCATTTTCCTGGAAATCTTAGGAGGGGAAGTTGAAGGATTACAAGACTACTAGATAAGGAGCTACTACCTGGAGTGTGATTTAGGAATGGGCAGATAAAACGTTTATTGAAATGGGCAAGTTTACTAAATGAAGTTAAGGGCTGTTTTAGTGTGTTACAGCACCCAGAACATAGGAGGGTTACTTGACACACAATGAAACAGTATGAATCCTTCACCCAAAAAGACACTTCAAGTGGAAGAAGCTATTGTACCTCTGGTTTTGCACAGATTAGTATTGAAAAGGAAATTATCCCCATTTAGAAAGAATTAACAAATTTAAGCCTGTTCTTTTAACCCAAATGAAAAAGTAGAGATACTTGAGGCACTGTCCACATTAAGAGGAAAAGAAAAATATTACTTCCAACACACCATCTTCTCTGGACCTTTCCGCTGTAGGGTAGATCTACCCTACAGTTAGCCAAATTGTATCTTAGTTACCTGAAAGACAAGATTCATCATCCTTTATATTCATGGGTCACAACTACAATTTTCTTTCCACTCCTTTACCTGAAAAGGTCTTTTGAATCTCTGGACATAAAAGATTTATTGCTTGGCCTAAACCTACAAACATCTCTTGAAATAGGGGCATGCTTCATTTGTGATGCCCACAGCTTATGCATCAGTTTCCACCTATCTAAGCACTACAGAAAGCTCTTTACCTGCTAAGCTGAAATTTCACTTCCTTAATAGTTTAAGATCCCTCCACCCCCAGTCCCAAAAACATGAGAGATCCCACCCAAGCATACAAGACTAGTTCCTGCCCCCACCAAGATTGAGAGTTTAAGTGACAGTTTTAGCAGCACTTATTCTGGCAGGAGGAAAAGCACTGACCATATAAGCGAACTGTTGCCCAAGATGTTAAGGATACTCCACGCAAACTGCTTATGAAAATACTAAAGTGAAAATATTGATGCACCTGCTTAAACTCTGTAATATGAAAGATCATTCCTCATCACTGAAAAACAAAAGCTACAAGATGCTTGGCCTGGTGTTTCCTTGCAGTTTTGGATACATCAATCATTCAAAGCTTAGACCTAGAATAATGCAGTAAGTTAACGTACATGGATTTTCAATTAAATGCTCTGCTACCAGGCTGTAGAGTGCAGTTGCCCATGACCACAAGACATGCAGAATGTACAGCTGCTGTTGAGGTGCATAAGACTGGAAGGATGTGCCACTACAGATGCCTCACCCTTGGCAAAAGCAGCAAGGAGCTGAACTAGACTAACACGGCTGTCCCTTTGGAACTCGCCTTTGGCATGAACTTTTTTTTTTTTTTTTTGGCTAAGTGTCAACCGAAACCAGATTCGGCCTCAAAAATCACTTTTGGCTCCAGTCCACAGGAGGGAAGTCAGCAAAGATGAGAGCTTTGCACAGTGGCCTACAGATCAGATTTAAGATCAGAGGAGCCTTTGGCAAAGCAGATAATAGATGAGGCCCATCAATCCCCACCATCCCAAAGTCAGGAGGATTGTCTGCTTAACACAATTTCCAAGGGGTAGTCGCGTTAGCCTCGTCCAGCAAAAAAAACCCAAGGAGTCGTGTGGCACAATCTGTTAGTCTTTAAGTGCCACATGACTTTTGCTTAACACAAGCCTTCACATTTGACCTCTTGCGAGTAGCAGATGCGGTGCCATCTTTCAGAGCTAGGACCGTTTCCTATATGGGACTCCTGAGGATAAATTATCAATGTCTTTAGTTGGACTGATTGAAACGAGTCCAATGCATTATATTTAGGGTTTTCAACCTCTTCACCGCTGACACCACACTGCTGCTGCTCCCCTGCCTCTGAAGAAATCTCCACATAAAAAAGATTTTCCCCCACAGCTGGCAGCCCCCGAGGCTGCAAAACAGCTGATTTAAAGGACCAGCATAAAATCAGCCTGCTGCCACAAGTCTCCTCAGGCTATTGACAGCAGGCTGATTTCACAGGACACACTCAGCCACTGTGCCTCAACACACTTGTGTCACAACGCAGCATTTGAGAACCACTGCTTTAGGTCACTGGTGTGACATTTTCACCAAGGAAACAGTTGTAGATATTCAGTGTGTTGCAATTGCTTGCTAAATGGAGACAGAAAACGTATACTTAGCTTCCAGTTATGGATTTGAGCCCCAACTTCCTGGTGACACAGAGGTGCCTTTACGTGGATTCTTCTCTGTAAAGTGGTAAATTCCTTCCTTATTGAGGCAGATGCCAATCCTGCAAGCCTCTTTCTGCTTCCTCTGACTAGTTGGTGTTGTCTCCTTCCTGTCCAGAGACCCCTGAAGCAGGTTTTTTTTCTACAAGTTCATACTTCAGCCACACAATGGGGACGAGAAGGAAACACACACCAGTATTACACAGCCCGGGTTTTGAGTCATATATTCTCCAGATACCAGGAGCACTGCTATCTCACTGTTCTCCACCCACCCCAGAACTCCCAGTTGGCCACAGGTATTAAAAACAGGAGCAACAAGAGACTTTGTAAAAATCAAAGATTAGTTATCCAACACTTTTGTCCTGAGATCATTCTGAACAACCAGAGTGATCCTACCCCCATGAGATCACATTTGGCCTCAGAAGAAGAGTGAAATCCTCATAAATCCATCTTCTCTGCTGTTAAATCTAAGAATGAGCAAGGACATCAGGTATTTTGATTTCTTAATGATAGATGAGACCATCACACTTGGCACAGCTAATTAGACTTGAGGTAGCTGTTTAAACTTGTGTTTAAGAAGTGATTTTGATAATGTATATACACACACAAAATAAAAGTCATTGCTCAGTCAGAACCTTGCATCTCAGTTTTGCCAGCCAGGTAGGGGTGACTAGAGCAAATTAGATGGATGCAGAGTAAGTCAGTGGAAGGGATGAGCATATAAACTTTGACTTCCAGGCACCTACAACTATTAATTCCTGCTCTCCATAATGCAGTGGCTATAGCTTGTTTATTTTACTGTGTCTTTTGTAACTTAAGTCACACATCACTTACTTACAGCACCTGATACATCATAATTCCTGTTTAAGTTTTGAGAACTCAAACCATCTAAAGAAGAGAGATCACACATTTAATAATGGATGGGAGCAAGGTAAGGAAGTACTTCATCTCTCCCCTAGAATGCTGCAAGCATTTTGCTCAAGTTTTCATCTTTGGACAGAAACTAAACCCAAATCACTGCACACAAAATCAGTGTTTCAGAAAATTCAGCATCTGAAGTTAAGGATGTGAACTAGAGATTGTTTTGCCACCTTAAAATTAGTACATAGGATCTAGATCTGTTGCAACAAGTTTGGTTACAAACTATTGTATTTTAAAACACCAAGGAGACCAAATTGCTGGAATGAGTTTGATTATTGTACTACTGAAAGTATTTGAGATTCTGATAGAGATATACCTTAATAAACCCTTAACAGATACTGCCAAAGTCTGGTTCTTTAAGCTATGGCTTTATTTCTAGAAATTAATACTTTGAGAAATTTGTTGCAGAGAACACGACTTCTGTAGATGTCACCCATGATAGAGTGCTACTGAGTCCTGGACTTCAGCATCTATTCCTTGTATGTATAACTAACTAACTAACTAACCTAACTAACCAACCTAACTAACTAATGGAGTCTGGTAGCACTTTTAAAGACTAACAAATTTATTTATTGCACGAGCTTTTGTGGGAGAGAATCCCACTTCGCCAGTCCCGTTATGTGAAGTCCCCATCTGCAAGTGTCTGACAAAGTGGGATTCTCTCCCACAAAAGCTTGTGTGATAAATTTGTTAGTCTTTAAAAGTGCCACAGGACTCCTTGTTTGTTTTGCTGAACTAGACTAACACTGCTGCCCCTTAGGAACTTATTCCTTGTATAGTAACACTTCAGCTAAGTGACAAGGCTTAAGACTAGAACTTTTATTTATACGTGTTAGTTTTTTCCTCCTTTTGTTTTTGGTTTTCAGATGTTAAAGCAGATATTATAGCTCAAATAAAAAAGCAGAAGCTGTTGATTAACCCAAATATAATTAAGAATTTAAACATTTGAAGTCATCTGCCTTCAGAAAGACAAGTGGAGAAAAACAACTTTACACATGAGTTATAAATTAAAGTGATTGACATAATGAAAGCATAGGCTATACTGGAACAGGCAACTGGACAGTTATACTTTCAGTGAGGCTACATAAACATTATTTCCAGCATTTACACACCACAGAGAAAGTAACAGTCAAAAATCATTTACAGTGTTAGTTATAAGTAAAAGTTTGGGATTAAAAAAAAAAAAAGTCTTCAGAGAATGCAACGCAGACAAAGTTAGTGCAAATACCAGCAACAGCCCCCGTATGAAGTCTGCATTTGCATTTCAAAATGTGAAGTGGCCATTGCACAAATTTGTACATTACCATTCTGGATTAAAAAAGGCTGTGTACTGGAATCTGAAGTACATGAAACTGTATAGATATGCAAGTCTCAGGACTGATTAATACACATATGGAAAGAAACTATTTTCAGCATCTAATTATGAAACAAAGTATTTTCAAAATGCTATACAACCAAACCCCACAACATTCACATTGAGACCCTTGCAAAACCTAGCCATTTAATAAAGACATTTTGTTAACAGTATTTCACTCCAAATGTCATGGTTAAAAGTCCAATCCTTTTTCAAAAACATATCAACCAGAAGTTACTATGCAACTGGATTTAAAGTCAATTTTTGTGCATTTAAAACACTGTCTAGCACACTAGACCCATGAAGATTAGAATTAAATTCCAAATTTACACCTTAGTGATAAAAGAACTTTAAGTGCACATCATTCTGAAGAGAACATCGTTCAACACACATCACAGCAAGCACCACACACATATGTGGTATGCAGTCTAAGCATGGACCCATAATGCATAATTCTAACCACAACTCCATAATCCTCAAACTTTAGACAGTTGCATAGACATTCTAAAGCTTACACACTCAACTGAATTTTAATTACAACTATTTTCCAAAAAGGCTCAAGTGCAGTTTTTGCTAAAAGTACAAAAAAAAACTATGTGAAACCAGTAATCTTTTTCACCCAAGCAGTTAAAATTATGAGATCTCATTTTGGCTACTTTCTAAACATTTGCAAAGAGAATTTGTAAGAACCATCGCAGCCCTTTCTTGCTTATTGACTCCTAGCAGGCACCACTAGCTAGCAGCTGCTGTAATAAACCAAACAGAACTATGCTGTACAAGTTAGATAATATTCTCACATACTGTTACTGAATTGTATTAGTTCTCTAGTAACACCGTAGAATATGGTTAGTCAGTCAGTCTCTCATACTGGATGCATTGTAGTTGAGTGCATAGTAAAAGGCTACATTCACTATTCTAAATCTGTTCTGTTTTCCATAATCAGTTTATTTAGGACAATGGAACTACTGGACCCAATTAGTTAATCAATACATTGAAAGGAGCTTCTTTGTACAAATATGATCGCTTACAGAGCCTAGTGAAGACTTTAAGATTAAAAAAGCATGTCACATTTTGCATGTGTCCAAATGGATCTCCACAAGCCGTTAAAAAGTGTGCATTTCTGACAAAGTCAAAGCTCAACCTGCAGTCTCTCATATTGGACATTGACCTATGTAGAAAAAATATTCTCTTTTTGGAAAAAAGGGTTGTTTTTGCACAGACACTAAACAGATAATATAAAAATTTCTGCAAACAGTTCTACAATTTGTGTTACAGTTACCTACAACTGAAAACGTTAAACAAGTCTGCCCATTTAGGATTTATCTCGTACTTTTACAGAGCTAATTCTGATCTTGCATCACAGAACAGTTAGAAAGGACTGAAAGTTCCATGAAGAAATGCAGAGAGCATGCTCACAGGTCTTTGGTAAGCAAAAAGATACACATTGCTAACACCAGTGAAAAGCCACCATATGTTTGGAAAACCACAAATTCAAGATGTGCAATTCTCTTTGTTAACAGGAAAACAAAATTCTGTGACAGATGGATTTGATTCTTTATCTTTATTTGCAGTTAAACACTGACCGCTAAGCCCCATATTTAAAGAAACCATAAAAAACCAGGAGTTGATAGAACCACTAGAATCAGTCTATTCAATGTATTTTTTATAGTAGTATTTAAATTGCTGAGTAAGCCAAATTAACTTTTGTAGGTAGAGGCCCTGCTTCTTCATGCTCCTCAGTCTTGCATCGAACAGCAATAAGAGCAGAAGCTGGGTATCGGATCAGTTTTTGTTCATTCATGTACTCCAAGTCTCCATAGATGCTCAGCTTCTGAAATAATTAAAACTTATTGTAAGAAATAATTTCATTAGACTTTGAAAGCAAGATTCAAGACAAGCTTAGGCATACAACCATGACCATACATTTCACAGCTCCGAAAAACAGCAACGCTTCAACTCGTACTACAAAACTCTTTGCGTTTTCCATGACATCTAAAATCCCTGTTCACAGCTGAGGCCGAGCCCCAGGCTAGGACTTGTACGTTTAATTCCGACTGAGCAATAGTAGTGCGGTGCTTGTGTGCCAGCTCTATCTCCAAGACAGCACCAGTGCATGTTTTTAGAGGCAGGACAACAGACGGATGCCAGGTCAGCCAGTCCCTTTCTCCCATCCTCCAATCACTCATCCATAATGGGGTCCCACAAGGTTCCCGACATTCTCAGCCTTCTCATAATTTTGTACCTAATCCCCTTAAAATGCTTTAGTGAATGCAACTTGTAACTGTATATCCCTAGGTCTCACACTGCTCCCACAAAAGGATAACAGCTTCCTGTTTTCAAACATGCTACCATGGGAAAGGGGGTTTCTGGCATGGAGAAGAGCAAAGAGGCTAACTACATGTTAGGACTCACGTTACTCAGCCAGCCCAAGGAATGCAGAATTGGAATCCTGTTGAGGAGTTACAATCTGTGCACGTTAACTAAATAGGATGACTGGCCATGACATCTCTGCCACCATCATGTATCCACTAAATCCTTTCAGTGGAAAAAGACATCCAAGCAGAGTTGGGTGATGATTTCCAGGCAAACAAAAAAGATGACATTCTCAAAATAGGGGCAAGCTAGGAATTCCTGGTAGTGCCTCCTTTTAACAGTTAGCCCTATGATTACAGCATTCAGATAGGCTATGGGAGAGCTGGGTTCAGTTTCCCCCACATCTGCTGTGCGGCAAGGATTTGAACTTGGGTCTTCCGCATGGCAGAAGGGAACCACTGGCTTAGGGTGCTCAATGTTTTCTTTGCCAGGGCACACCTTTCTACCTTTAATTAATTTGAGGCACACCATCATAGAGTTTCAAAATGAACTCATGAGCCAATCCAGCATTCTTTTGAGTAGTTTTTCAAAAAATTGTGGCACACCTGCTCAGACCCAACAGGACACCAGTGTGCTAGGAAACACGGCCTGAAGCAATGGGATATGAGACAATTCTAGATCAGGTTTCAATGTCTTGAAGTTGTTCTACTGTGTGTAAACATATTGGAGTAAGGACACAAACTTGGGTCTCCTACCTCCAAGGTGAGAGCCCTAACCATGACACTGCAGCCGTTTCACATTCTTCACCGCTTATATGAAGTTCAATAGCTTCAACGAAATGTCTGAATTGTCACTGAGCTAAAAAGTGTATTAATGACTCTACAGCCTCCTGATTCTGGGCATTCACAGTGGAGATGGGAGACATATTCAAGTCCTTGGTCCAGTTACTTCAGTTTACTTACACCCAGTTAACAACTCAGAAATTGAGACCTGCCCCAAATGTCATCCCATAGCCCAGTGCTTTGGGCCCACTTCTGCCACATGAAAGACCAAAGTTCAAATCCTTGCTCCGTGGGAGGCAGAGAGGGGGAAGTGAACAGCTGGTAACCCACAACCAAGAGAGTGCCTTGCTCTTTGGGTTAAGGTCACACAGGGAGGTACTACCACCTTCAACTGCTTTGTGCCTCTAGGCCTTATTTCCATTGTTTCTTTTTAAAAACACCCCAACATTTTGGGTCACATTAAATATTTTGTTCAACACCAAAATATGCTGACTTATGATTTGACAAAAAATTTCAACTCATTTCTAACATATCCACCTCTCTAGGGCTGCCAGTGAACCAAAACAAAGCTGTACACTTCAGATGCTGCAGCATTTCAGATACCAGGTAATATAAATAACTGTAAAGTGCTGAGAGCTATAAAATAATTAACTTTACCTCAACTGGAACATACTGCTGTACAGCTGTAGCAACGGTTGCACAACAAATCCAGAGCAGCACCAGTACAGATAGGACAAGTGTAGTAGTTAAAATCCAACCAGAATTTCTGAAACATAATAAGCATTGGTAAAGTTGTTTGACAGTTTAAGAAAAACAGGCCATTTCTAAATATCTACGGTGGGTGTCTCCAATCTGCTTTCCCTGCTTGTTCCCATGTGCTGGGTCATTCCGTTGTACACTCCACTGGATAAGTTTGGGAAGCCAGCCTCAGACCCAACCCTCAGGGAAAAGGGAGCAAAGCAGAATGAATCAAGTCTGGCAGTTTCTTCACTGGCTCCTAAACTGACTCCACACTCTTAACTGCAGCTTGAATGCACGACATCCAAATCTCTAATCTCATCTCTCTTTCAGCCTCAATAAAGTTTATATTCCACCACCAAAGAAAAGGGAATAGCAGCCAATGTTTTAGAGCAATTCTAAAGAATGCAAGAACAGCCACAGTCATCAGGCCAATGGCCTGTCTAGCTCAGCATCCTGTCTTCTAACGGTGGCTAACGGCAGATGCTTCAGAGGGAACGCACAGAACAGGGCAATTGAGCGATCTACCCCATCACCCAGATTCTGGCAACTGTAGGGTTAGGATACTTGGATCATGGGGTTGCAGCTTCAACCACTGACCCATTCTTAAACCTATCTAAATTCTTTTTGGAAACCTGTTACACTTGTAGCTTTCGCAACATACCAAGGGCACCAAGTGCCACAGACTGACGCCATTGTGTGAAGTAGTATGGTTTTTTTCTGTTTTAAATCTGCTGCCTATTAACTTAATTTGATGACCTCTGGTTCTTCTGTTACATTAAGGGGTAAACAACACTTCCCTAATTGCTATCTATACACAATCCACAGTTTTGTAGACCTGTCATATTCCCCTTTAGTCATGTTTTCTAATCTGAAAGGTCCCAGTCTTTTTAATCTCACCTCACATGAAAGCAGCTCTTCATTCCTAACAATTTGTGTTGCTAATCTGTGTCTTCTGAGATGAGGTGACCAAAACTGCATGCAATATTTGTGCAGTATTCATGCAGTATCCGTGATTTATATAGTGACAGCATTTTCTGTTTTGGTATCTATCCCTTTCCTAGTTGTTATTAATGCAATTAATTAGCCTCGGGGGTGGGGGGTGGGGGACTGCTGCTGCACAGAGTACATATTTTTCAGTGTACCCACAATGCCAAGATCTTTAAAACAAATTTCAATCCTATTTTATATGTCTAGAAGTGTGTGAGCACCCCCTGCTGATCAGTAGCAAAGATTAATAAAAAAGTTACATATTTTACCAGATTAAAATAAAACAAAATTGTTTATATGGTACTTTTTGTACTAGAGCAGTGGTTCTCAGCCAGCGTTGGGACACATTACTGTGTCACCACTCAGTGCTGAGCATGCTGGAGAGGTGGGGAGATGGCTGGATTTGGCCATGGAGGAGTAGGTGCATCCTGTAGGGTGGCATATTATGACCAACTGTGTCAAAACGCACAAAAGGTTGAGAACCACTGCATTAGAAAATCTCCAAATATTGAACAAGCCAGCCACTTCATTCTGACGTACAGTTACATCTAGGAAACAAGTGAAATGCAGCAGAGGTTTGTTTAACTGGTTGCAGCAATGCATCAGTAGCATAGGACAGGGAATCACGACTATCGCTGTCCAGTGAAACCACATACAAGTGCACTATTGCTAATATCTTATCTTGAGAAGTGAGCTATGAGCTCTAACATAAGCTCTCAAAAATCTCGCCTTTAACATCTTCTCCAAAATTTGAACTTTCTTGAACATAAAGTGACAGAACTCTCCTGAAGTCTTCTTCATGTATTCTTTGCATCATACATCTTTTAAGCTTCTATTAAGTCAGTAATACATACATAGAAAGACATTTGAGAAAACTACTGCTTTCCTCCTCTTCAAAAAATCCTTTGTCTGTCTGTGGATCTCCTGGCTGTACATCTGCTAAAATATCACAAGGGTAATTCCATTAAAATGCTGTAATTAAAAAAAAACAAAACAAAACAAAACACACACCCAAGATTTGCATTTAAGAACTACCATCTTGATACAATCCCTGTCTAAACAGAGACACTGACAGAAAGCTTCTTGAAAATGCTTCTAATTCCAGTATGGCAAGAGCACCAACACCACACTAGCAGGAGACATTTTAAAAGTAGGATGATGCCATGGTCTTCGTTGCAATTTACACAGGGTGACAGGCACAAGCTAGGCATATGCTTACTTCTTCCTCAGTAGAAGACACAACCTAACTCTTGCAGGGTCTGAACATTTTTGTTTCTCTCCAAAGTGCCTGAACAAACTTACCAGATGTTTTGCTTAGCAATGATTCTTTCAGATCTGTGGTGTCCTGGTCAAGCTGTGGAACATACTGAACTTCTGGCTTCGACTGAAACAATAATAAAAATCAACTGTAAGGTCTTGTTTGTTTTTCATAAAGCTTTAATCTTCACATTATAGTCATCCCATAAGCATTGTTTACATTTTTAAAAGGAACTGAAAAAACAAATGTGACATGCTATCTATTTCAGAAAGTTTGGTTTCTACACTGCAAATCCAGTGACGTCTACAATGAGAGTAACTGCTGCCAAACAGGACACAGAACTTCTCCCTGAGACTATTCTATTATCTTCTGTGACAGAAAGAAGTGGTCAACAGTCAACACCCATGACACAAAAAGCTTTATAAAAGTAAAACACAAAACAAAACAAAAAACCCACAAGCAAGCACCTGGAATATAACTATTTTGCCATCATCGGCTTGAAGGTAGAAGGTCCATGAGGAAGTTATGAAGCTCTGTGCTGAGTCCATCATGTCACTCCAGAATGATCTCACCAGTGTCAGAGGGAAAAGGAGATGCATTCTTGGCATCAGGGACATTAACTGTAAAACACATCACTAACTAGTTAGTTGTCAATCTGTTCTGGACATTATTTAAATAATTTTAACACTGTCTCTAGCAAGGTTTTAGTAAAGAGAATCTTTTTCCATTCTTCCACACGAACTTTCTATCAAATTTGAGAAAATGAGAATGTGAGCAGCAGAAAACAAGTAGGTGGCATCTGATAAACATGCTGCATGCTTACTTGCTCTTGTCGCAGTTCAGCAAATGGCTGCTGATTCTGGCACCCAAGATGGCAAGCATATTGCTCATCAGACTGGGAATATGCTTCAGTACAGGCTGCAAAGAAGAAATGTTGTGTGAATGGAAAATAATTTCACATTTTAAGTCAGCAATGGAAAGCGTGAGTGCAAGGTACAAGTACAGTCTGATCAGGACTCAACTGACAAATTTAAAGACTCGATCCCACCTGAGAAATAATACAAGAGCAACATACCAATAACGGTACTGGGTTCTCTGGGCTGATGTAATCTATTGATTGAATCAACCACAAACAGGCAGAAAGCTAGGTTATGCCTAAAAACTGAGTACTGCCAGAACATTTGATCACAGAAGTGAGGAAAGTCAAAAATGTAACCAAAATAAAGTCAGAACCATTACTGAAATAGCAAATTCCAGCACAGTGAAGTGACTTAGCACAGCCTCAACCAAAGAGAATAGGGCAAGGAATCTGTACCAGAGGTATCATGGATTAACAGCCTGAAGTCTGACAAACCCTCCCTCAGTACAGTGGCCTTCCCTCCCATACATTGCTCCAGGGATAGAAGTGGGATCCCACAAGGAGATAAGCTAACAGAGAAATCCATTAGACTTTAGATAAGCCATGGTGAAACAAGGAACAAAGAAAGGTTTGCCCATCAGTTGTGTACAAATCTAATTAGACACTCTAATCCAGTTTCAAGCGTTACGAAAAACAGTCACCTCTGCTCTTATTTCCAAGCACAATACTTAACCAGTATTTAAAATAAAGGCTAGACTAGTGATTACAGCACAGAAGCTAAAAGTCTTGGATTGATTGTGGCTTAGCCACCCACCTGCTATCTGACCTTGAGAAAAAAGTCTCCACACTTGGAGAACTGGAGCATAGAAATTAAGTGGGGATAATCCTCTCTCACTAGAGTGACGCAAGGCTTAGACTGGACGGTTCAAAAATAACAGACTTGACAAGTGGAAGTGCATGCTGAATGTCAAGTAGGTCCTCTCACAGGAGAGGAAAATGAGCAAGTGTACAGTTAGAAATGGGCAGCCTATGGAAACAGAGCAGGCACAGTCCTGGCAGGAATGTACAGTGATCAGACAAATATCAGAGTGTGCAGTTCACAGGAGCCTGAGCAGCAGTCCAATTGTAAAACAGCCACAAAGACAGACAGACAGCAGTCACAGAAGCACCTAAAGACAAAACTGAACATTGTTCAGGATGTGCATTACAAAACACAGCTACCAAGCAATGATCATCCTCAGTTTAATAAACCACAGCAAAGGAGCAGACAGAAGGCTGCAGCCCAGTGGCAATGTTGTACAGGAAAGGAAGCAACAGCTCAGACATCTCTACATTGTGACTTTTCCTGCACCACCCCTTTTTATGGTATTCCTTAGCGTGTGGTTTGGCAAATGAAGAGAAATTAAACTGACAAGAACAATGCCTGCATCACAGCTGTGCACTGCACACTGCTACTTTGCAGCTCTACTCTATTCCCAGCTCACATAACACAACTCTGCATTGCATTAAGATGCTTTCCACAAGTCCCCGTTATTGCAGTTGGCCACAGACTTCCCTTTGCCTTCAGCACACTATTAAGCGGATTACACACAGTCTCTTTTCAGTGCTGAGTTGGCACTTGGCTGCTTTTGGAATACAGAGGGAGAGCTGCTCCCTCTCCCACCTTGCTTGGTTTGATCTCAGTACAGTATACAGATGTTAATGTTTATCAATTGCTTTAAGATCCTTGGCTGGATGTACCACAGAAGCACAAATACATATTACCTCAGTATTTCATTTGCAACAAGTATTTTCAGTTTTAGTTACTGATGTTCCTGATCTGATCTTTGGAAAATTAATTCTTTAAAACAATGAGTTACCCATAAATGATTGCTATCTAATGGCTTAATTCAACAATACAAACCCAGTTCCTAAGCTGTTTAACTACATGGAAGGCAGAGAAAGTAAAGATTTGTTTCTCTTTACATAGTAAAAAGATTGTAAATTTTAGTTGAATGAAAGCCATATTAAGTGACATAGTATAGGGTACATCGAAATTTGTGCTTTGTAAAGTACACGCTTCAGCTAAAGTAAATATAAAGCCATACTGTCTCAACAATTGAACAGGGCTATGAAAAAAGGGACACGGTGGGGGGGGGGGGGGGGCGCAAATCACATTTTCATCCAACCATTTTGATGTACCTATAGTTTTTCTTTGGCTAAGAGAACCCTTATGTTTTAAGCACTCAAAAACCTTATTTAAGAGGTAAGGAACTTTAATGAGTGCTCTATCAAGCTTTTTTTTTTAAAAAAGTGGCATCAATTTTAAAGACAAGTGAAGTTGATAACATCCCTTTAAATGTTTTCCCTCCTTCCTTCACTTGTCTTGTTACATTACAGCCTGTAGAAAGAGTACAGAATTATCTTACCAGAATCGCATTCCAGTTTGGTCCGATTCAAGTCAACTCCATCATCCACAAACTGACAAATAGAAAACAGTCGACAGCCTCGCTGACATGCATATAATTCCTCTTCCTGGGAAGTTACGAGAAAAGAAGAGTTGCAAAAAAGTCTCCGAAGACCATTATGAAGTTTGAGAATTTACACTTTTCACCAACAGAAGTTGTTCCAGTTCCAAAAGATATTACCTTGCTTATCTTGTATCTCATATCCTAGGATCACTACAAACAACTAAATACTGAACATCATCCTCCATTTAATACCATGTGACTCTTGTCCAGAGTGCTCTTGTTAAGTCCTTTTGCTCTGCACTCATCCTTACAGTTCTCTTTTCATCCGCAAAGCAGATGGTGGTGAGTTTGATCCATTATTAAAGAAACAAGGTAAACAGAGCACAGCTTGCTATACAACCCAGTGCAAACAAACTGCTGGGTGTGTTCCCTTCTGACAGATGTTCTGATACTTTTACTGCAGAAAATGTGCCACAGATATTGACATTCACATGGAATTGGCTTTGGCATGTATGCTTCACACACAAATTATCCTGACAAGTCTCAAAGAAGTTTCTTTTTAATGAGCTAAACCAAAAACAATTAATGTTTCCAAAAGAAAGTTTCCTGCCATTCTAACTCTATATTGTAGCTTAGTGACAGGCAGAACAATTGCTTAAAATCAACAAAGGATGGATTGTTTGAGTAACAAAAGACTCAGTAGTACCTGAAAAAGGATGAATATAGTACATTTCATTTTTCTAGCCTCTTTATGATGACTATTATAAGCTCAAAGTGTTTGTTTTCTAAACAAGAGCTGCTAAAACCAAAAAGAAACACCACTCTCAAAATCCTTTCAACTTGCTCAAGTCCTCTGTCAAAAAGCAGAGAACTACACATCACAGGAACCAAACGATCTGCAGTAGGAAAAGATCTGGGGTTGGGATCAAGGTAGAGAGTTGCTTCATTTTACAGCAAGTCAGGGCCTAAACTTTGGCCTTGTTCAGAACTAGAATGATGCTGAGACATTTCAGCATGGCCGCACAAAGTTCCATATTCAAATTTCATTCCATCCGCACAAGTCTTTATTGTTTCTCCTCATTGTTGAGGCATAGGCATCACAATTACTAACTCAGAACCACCACTACATAATTTTAATCCAAAATATTAATTCTACATTTCAAGCTTTCTGCCCTATTACTCCTGTCACCTTCTTCTTCTGAACCAAAGATTTTGAACTTCACCTGCTATACTTTAGTCTCTGTATGCAGCCATTTATTACCAAGCAAAGGGTCACACAAGAAAGACAGAAAAAAAGCAATGAATTTAGCTTAAAATTCTGTGGAATCCTGAACCCCAAAACAGGAAAAATATATTGCCCCAACTCTGGTTTCAACATGTTCTTTTATGAAAGTGGATACCATAAAAGACTTCCTCCTAAATTAACCAGAGCCCAGGGGTGGAAATTGGGGGGGGGGGGGGTTTGCTCGATTTCAAGACTTCATCTCCTATAACCCAAGTGTTTTTATTCTGTGTCACAAGTCAACATCTTTTATCTGTCAACACAAAGATACTCAGCCTGGTTTTAAAACCAGAGCAGCCCATACCATGTTGAAGTTGTTTCTTTGAGCAAGAAGCAAACAGGATGCAGAGAAGCCCTATAACAGGCTTGTCCAACATGCGGCCGGGGACCAGAATCCAGCCCACCAAGGGCTTTTATCTGACCTGCCAAGGACTGCCACAAAAGCCTGGGAGCTGGGGCTGGTTGGAGCTATCCGGAATACTTCATATTGCTACACCAAGCGTGCAGCCAGGCAGGCAGTGACAATCTGTGCAAGCAAAAGCAATGCCAAATATCACACCAATTATTATTTTACTCATGATTAATTTGCACATTTTATCAAAATTTTTCTCATCAGCCCCCTGACTGAGAAGACTTGCAAGGTGGCTCTTCACCCAAAAAGGCTGGACACCCCTGATTGACAACAAAATCTGGAGGCTTTGCATTTGAACAGCTTTTGAACACCAAGATCCCAAGAGGAAACACTGATGTGTTTGGCACAGCTGTGTTAGTCTAGTCCAGTGGTTCCCACCCTTTTCTCTGCCATGGCACACCTTGCTCCCTTTAATTTGAAGCATGCCACCACACAGCTTCCAAATAAACTCATAAATATTCACAAGCCAACAAGTGCCAAATAGTGTAGTGGCTAGCACCTCTGCTTAACAGGCAGAAGGTCCTGGGTTCAATTCCCAGGGGGTTGGACTCGATGATCTCATGAGGTCCCTTCCAGCCCTATGATTTGATTAATTGATTGATTTTATTTTTTTGCACCGAGTTGTTCTCCATGCCCACAGGCGGTGGCATAAGAAGTGCCAGGCTCAGTCAGTAGCCAGCAAGAGGCAGCTTAGCTAACAGGAAACATTTTCTAACTACCCAAGCACTTGAACGCTAAAAGAGGCTGCCAGGGGGAAGTTGCAGTTTTCCAAAAGAGGTTGGGCCAGGAGCAGTTTTTCCAAAACTTTCATAGCACCCTGCTTGGGAAACACTGCTCTAGCCCAGCCAAACAAGCCAGGGGTGCTGTGGCACTTTGAAAGACTGACAAATTGATTCATTGCAGGAGCTCTTGCAGAAGTGGGCTTTTCTCCCAGGAAAGCTCATGCAATAAATAAATGGGCTGCTTTTTTATTTCTCCCCCTGGCCAGCAAGCAGCCCCTCCCCCTGGGAAGACAGGTTTGCAGAACAGCTGCTTCCCCAGCCACCAGCTCCCAGCCCCCCGCGCAGGCGCAGTGGGGGGCGCGAGGCAGGCGGGCGCGCGCTCCCCCGCACGCAGGCGCAGTGGCGGGCGGGCGGGCGCGCAGGCGCAGTGGGGTGGTCGCGCGGAAGGAACGGACAGCGGGGGGAGGGGCGGCCGTTACCTTGGGGTAGGTGTGCAGGGGGTAGGTCAGCTGGCAGGCCCGGTGGCACGAGGCCGTGCTGCCCAGCACCGAGTCGAAAGCCTCGGAGGCGGCCACGGCCGCGCAGGCAAGGAGCGACAGGAGCAGGCCCAAGCTCCCCCGCCGCGCCGCCATCTTGCCTCGCCACAGCGAGGCGGGGCTGTTGTTGTTTAAAGCCCCGCCGCGGCCCACTTCCGGGTCTCATCTCGCGAGAATTCTCTCGCCGCGCGGCCTGATGGGAGATGGAGTTTCTGCAGCTGGGGAGCGCATGTGCAATCGCCGGCTTCGGCAGCGCCGGGAACTACCAGGCGAGTCGCTTCCGGGTGGGCCACGTGGAGCAGGGGCTGGGCTTCGGGGACCTCGTGTTATGGGGGCTCCGGAGGCGCGGGCCAGCTGAGTCTCCCGCCCAGCTGCTGCTGCTGGTTCCCCGGGGTCCAGCCGCGCTGCCCGACCCGTGCCAAAGCAAAGCACCGGAGGAGCCCCGGGCACGTGGAAAGCCTGACACGTGGGTCCCTTGGGGCGGCTCTGCAGTTTCAGAAAAGGAGACGGACCAAGGTTTTCCCACTGAAACGGCTGCTCAGAACGGGGGGACCTGCCAGCGTCCATCATGGACAGATTTGTGATACGAAAACCCAAAGGTGAAGAAAGTCCGAGGAAAAGGGACGTGGGAGAAAAGGTGTACAGGCAAGCCACGCTTGAGTCTCTGAAGGTGAGGGGGGGAAGGGGTAACAGCACCTTAGGCCTGATGTGTTTTATGGAGCAGTTGCTGGCCCTTGGGGTACACAGGGCACCAATGAAACGACTCCATGGTGGGGGGCGGTCAAGACAACAACCGTAGAAACTGGAAGGGACCATGAGAGGTCATCGAGTCCAGGCCCCTGCACACATGGCAGGACCGAGGACCCTCTTAAACCATCCCTGCCGGGTGCTCGTCTAACCTGCGCTTAAAAACTTCCAGTGATGGAGATTCCTCACCTTGCCTGGGCAACTTATTCCAGGGGTTAATCATCCTGACAGTTAGGAATGTTTTCCTAATGGCCAACCTCAACCTCCCTTGCTGTAGTTTAAGCCCCTTGCTTCTTGGCCTATCATTGACAGTTAAGGAAAACACTTTTTCTCCCTCTTCCTTGTGATGCTCACCAGGGATAAGGAAAATGTAGTCTAAAGCCACAGGTCTCTGGAGCGAAGGTCTAGGACAAAAAAGAGCATGGGACGTTTAATGTGTACCTCACATAAACAGGAACTTAGGTTTTAAGCTCATCTAACCTATGTAAACTGAGTCACCATCATATATGAATCTTGGAAGGACAAGGCATTAATTCACCCTGGTGAGAGATGAACATACAGGGTGAGTGAGTCCAGGGATTTCATAGCTGATGTTTGGACGTAGGGCTCTAAGCAAATGAGCCAGTGAGTTGTCTTTCTGGTCATGAATGCTAAAATGGGATCACTTTCCACCTCTTTCTCTAGGAGTTGAGTGAAGTTTTTGGTCCTAATCAGTATTTCCGAACCTAACATGCAACAGTCCTTTTCAGTATCCTGTAAAATTGGGCACAGTTTAGTTTGGCTCTTTCACTTGAGCATTAGGAAGCAGGGCCAGCACTAGGGTTTCTGGTGCCCCCCTGCAACCTATAAATCAGCACACTCCTCCGTCACCCTCCTCCAGGCAGGGCCATCCTTAGCGGGGGTGTGGGGCCTCAGGTGAATCGCCTTGAGCGGGGCCACACTCACCTCCCAGCACTGGGTGGTGGGTCTAGCCGCTGCGCCGGCTGGCCCATGCTGGCAGGGTTTGGGCGAGCCAGCCCAAAGGGCAGCCTGGTTCAACACTGCTGGTCTGCTGCCCCTCTGTCTAACCTTGCTGCCCCCTGCCACGGGCACTGCTCTTGGCTCTGTGCCGGAGCAGCAGGGAGGGGGCAGGTGGCAACAGGGTGAGGCGGGAGGAGCGATACCAGCTCTGCGCTGCCTCCCACCCCCTCCACGCTGCTCTGGCACCGAGCCAAGAGCTGCACCCATGGCTGGGGAGGGGGGAGAGTGGCAGTGCTGAACTGGGCTGCCCTTTTGGCTGGCTCCGGTCCCCACCAGCAAGGGACAGCTTGCATCCTCCCAAGGGCATTTTGGTGCCCCTCAAACGGCAGCGCCCCCCTGCAGTGCTTACCTTGTTGTGCCAGCCTGTTACAAAGCCTATAATTAGAAGTGTGTGGACTTGCACTCTGGTGTCCTAAAAGGGCTGATGATCAGTAGCAATTGTTTTATAGACTTCTGCTGGCATACCACATTAGGCTTTATCTTATCACACCCCTAGGCCTAGGAGGGTCTGGCCTTGTCAGTAGCTGAAGGAGAATCTTCCACTCCAATGGAAGCCCATGTTGGCTAGTTAGGTATTACTTTTCTTAGTACTGAGCCAGCACTTCACAACACCACGAGGGGGCACTGGACTGCTGAAAATACTATTTGCCAAATAACAAATAAATCTGGGGTCCTGAAGATCTTATGACAAAGATTAACAAGGAGTAGCATTGTTCCTGTTGATGTGGGTATTAAAATACACAAGTTGACTCGTGCCCTCAATTTTAGAAGTGCTTTATTTCCTTACCTGTTTTCAGATTTGAAGGAAAGCACTCATTTAAAGTTGACACACAATAACTGCTGCATTCCTCTTCACTGATGGCTGCCACTGAAGGATAGATGGTCTGTATGTAAACAGTCAGTACAATGGATAGGCATTAAAGGGCAGTCTGGAAACAGTGGTAAATATTTGGTGACATGAGTACAAGATTCTGCCTGATGTCAGTTTTCTAAAAAAGGTTTAATGGATTTAGAATTTGTTTAGAAAGTTTTATGATGAATCACAGCAACAAAATAAAAAACATTAAGAAAAAATACAGGTTCAGGCTTTCAGCCAATCTCATGTGATCCGTACATATAAATTCTCCTGCTCAGTAATGCACATCTACCCATGTACGTATGTATATTTATTCTCCTAATTTAGCAGGTGGTAGAAAAGTATAGCTGAAACTTGGACCCATAGTTCCTTGTATAAGACACAGGTACAGAGTACTATAACTACATGTGGTCATAGTGCTATGGGAAGTCATAACACCCTAAACAGCGATTGCTGGAATCATCATACAAAAAATATCATTGATCAGATGCATGATTGTTCTTTAAATACAGCATTTACACGAAAATCAAATGTGCATGTATTATTCAAATAGACAGCAAGAATGCACCGTGGGACATTTATAGATGGATCTGATACCACCTTTCCTGCCTGGGCTTAAAGCATTTGAGAAAAAGATTCTCTGAGACGTATGCCTATTTTCTGAATGTCCCATGGTGTGCTGGCTTGAAGACTCGCAGTACTCCATGCTTGTGGGGAGAGGGAAAGGACACAAGGCAGTTGGCCATTAATAATCAACAAACAATAATAATAGTTTATATTACCATAGCACTTTCCTTTCCCCTTTTGATATTCTTGCTAGAAGACTGTCATGAGTTTTCTCCTATTCAGATCCTACTTAAAAGAAAAGAAATTAGGAGTAACTTGCTGCATTTTAGCAATTTCAGAAGGGATAGCCGTGTTAGTCTAGTCCAGTAAAAAAACAACAAGGAGTTGTGTGGCACTTTCAGACTAACAGATTTTTTGTTAGTCTTAAAGTGCCACACAACTCCTTGTTGCATTTTAGCAGCAAATGAAGTGATTCCTTGTATCTGAGCATTTCACTTGTGCCCATCACTATAGCACCTGGCCATGATGCAAGTAGTTGAAAAGGTCAATCTGTGGGTTGAGATGCATGCTTTTCACCCTCCCTTGTTACTCTGCTTTCTAGAGTGGGGTTTTTCTCTCATCATTTCCACTCTGCAGGTTCTTCTGCAGTCCAGATTATTTCTATTAGTTTTGATTGCACTCGTATCCCCAGTCTTAGATTAGGATCATGTTGTGCTAGGTGCTGCGCAAACCAAACAGAAGACTGTTTTCTTGCACCAACAAGTTACAATCTAAATAGAAGACAAGAGGAGCACGTCAACTGTATAATCATTGTTGAGTGATGACAGAAGTCTTGTGCTACACCTTAAGCATAACAAGAGTCATGCTTCTTGTAATCTGTTATCAGGGAGCTCCACAGCAAGATGCTTTGCAGTGAAAGGCAATGTGAAATGCTAGATATGTTAACAACAAGGTTCTTTCAGTCCATCTCTTGTGTTCCTGTCTCCTTCTCTCTCTCTCTGCTGATGTTACCTGCTCTGAGACTTCCAAACTTGAAAACAGAAGTGGGGCAGATGTAGGCCCTGCCTGGTGCCAAGTTACTGCTAATGATATTATAATGAGCTGCTTCCCCCCCACTATTCCCTCTCATCCTCTCCTTACTGAGCCATTTATACAATGGGCTTCCCAAAGTCTGAACACTTGCGTAACTTCTTTTCCTAGGAGACATTTGTAGCTAAGTGCCCTGTATTTGGCAGAAGAGATTCAGAATCTTACTTTGCCTTCTAGATATTTCTGTCCTGATTTACAACGGGGAGCTGCTCTCAAGCAATTACCCATCATTTTGGACCATCACATATTCTGTGCTACGGTTCATGTCATGATCAATAATTCATGTGTCGATAACAGCCCCATTAGCTGAGATGAAGGCCAACATCTTTATTTGCAATAAGAATATTCCACTTTCCTAATGACTTCTCTCTTTCCCAGAGAGTGGTGGTTGTAGAAGACATAAAAAGATGGAAATCTGTATTGGAACTTCCTGGGCAGTCTAAAGAGAATCTGATTGAAGCTTTGGAGGAATTAAAGAAGAAAATACCTTCAAAAGATGTGTTACTTTCAACAAAAATAGGTGTGTTTTGTATCTCTTTACAGTGTGTAAATTAAGCCAATTGGTGTCCTTTGTGTGTTGGATTTTTCCATATAGATGGAAATCACTGACCGTATTTTTCATTAATGATCTTAAGCATTTTACCTTATTGTTTGAATAAAATCCTCGTGGTAGGTAGCTACGTAGTCTGCAAAACTCATCCTATAGAGAAGAAAGAGTTCTTGAATTATTCACAATGATCTATGGTGCCCGTTTATAATCAAGGGCTGGGTTACCCGCTTCCATGGTAAAATATGTGGGGGAAAAGGCTGAAGGGGAGGAAATCTCCACAAAGTTCCTACTGGATTGGTGATAGGATGGCTGCTTCCCTGTCGAATGAGATGTGGGACACACCTGCAAACCTGGATAAGTCCTTAGGATTGGCTGGAGGCCAGAGCCATCATCACAAAGGCCTTGCTCCCAAATTACAGGTAACTTGGTGGACCATTGCCTCTCTGAGGAATTCCGAACACAGAGGAAGCTACATGCATGTAATACTTGATTAGTTTTCCTTGTACAAGGGGCCAGGCTCTGATGGGATATCACCAGTTCCCTCGCCTCTTTTTGTGCAGATCCTGACCCTGCAGAGAGCACCTCATGATGTACTGGAGGGGGAGAGAAGCAGTACCAGGGCTGACCTCTTCCTTTCTGTGCAAGAGTGGTAGGATCCTCAGACAGAGAGCACTCTCTGTGCATGGAACAGGAAGCATGATCTGGCTGCCTGGTCTGAACTTTGTAATTTAATTTGCCCTCTTCAGCATATTCATCCTTCGTATATCACATCTGGACTAGTGACAGATGAAGTGCCGTTTTTGTTGTATGAAACCTGAGGACTAACAGTGACACCTTCTGGCCAATAACGTTATCAGTTAGAAATCAATCACAAGCAGAAGGCAGAGAACTGTGCCAGCTTTTGCTTTGTGTAGGTCAATGGTTTTCAACTTGGGTCTGCAGACACCTGCAGGTCCGCAGATTATGCCTGAAATTTCCAAAAGGATCTGCACTTTTGTTTGAAATTATTTAGGGGTCCACAAATGAAAGGAGTTTGAAAACCACTGTGTTGGGCAACATCCCCTCTCAAAAGGGGCATTTTCTTGTTTGTGCAGTGGTCTTCTGTGCATTCCCATGGGCATAAGAAACCTCACCGTTGGTGCTTGGAAAAGATTAAGACCGGCATTGTTACTTCCTCACTCACCTGCAGAAATGCTGCAGTATCACCTAATTTTTGCTCATAGCAAATATTTTTATTCTGCGTAGGCCAATCCTGAAGGCTTTATACTAGATTTGCCATACAGATAGGTACCTTTATAGCTTGGTACTGTCTGAGCATATCATAACACATCTGATGTAAGGAAACATTTCCCCCATTTTACAGCCGGATTATTGAGCACCTAGAAAGTTACTTAGTGAAAATCACCACTGAATCAGTAAATAAAGATGCTGCAACAATCAGCTCCAATGATTTCCTATTTGCATTTGTTAGGTGCTTCGTTTTCTGCAAAAGCTGTCTTCATTACAGTGCTTTGTACTGTTTGGTCACTAATGTGCACCAACAGGACTGGAGAACATGAATCTAAAGTTGAACAAACTCTTTTGCTGCTTCCATTTGGCAGGCCACACTGTGAATAAGATGCGCAAACATTCAGACCACGATGTGGCCAATCTCGCAAAAGATGTTTACACTGAGTGGCGAACTTTCATCAGAGATCATTCAAACAAACCATCAATAGAAGTCAGGAGTGATCCCAAAACGGAGACTCTCAGGAAGAGTGCATGTAAACTACTTTGTGATGCTCTGGAAGTAGAGGTAATAATTTTTATTTATTTTTGTGTTAAGCTTAAAGGAACATATGTATCTAGCCTACTTTGTTGAAGCATCTCTATTACTGGGGTTTCTCTAAAAGGAGTTTGTTTTTCTTTGGCCAGATTCCTCCAGCTATTGAAAACAAAGATGAAAATAAGCCTGATTTTGCTCTCATTAACAAAGATAAATCAGACACCTGCATGTCTGCTAAATTTAGATCATATAGAGGAAAGAGAAAGGTAGTGGGGAAAACAAGCAAGGAGTCCTGTGGCACTTTTAAAGATTAACAAATCTATTTATTGCATGAGCTTTCATGAAAGAAAATCTCACTTTATCACAGAAAATTCTGACTGTCATACTATTTTGTAGCTATAAAACCCATGCAGAGACCTCTTGGTTGTTTTGTGTTAAAGGGAAATTGTATTTCCATAATTAAGTATTTGTAAATTAAAACTTATAGCAAAAATATACAGAGAGGGGTCAATAATGTATAAGTGGTGGTAAATACAAGATCCCTGTGGTATCTTTAAGTGAATGAATGAGACTTGCTGTAAGGCTTAATGATTAGTTTCCCTAGTTATTAAATTCCATAATAATTATCCTTTTAATTTATTCATTAATTATCCTTTAAATAGCAAGTCAAGTGCTAAGCACTTAGGAGTTCCAAAGCAAAGTTGAAAGCAATGTGTTCTTCAACTTTATCTGGCATGAAGAAAAATGAATCATCTGGTCAGTAAAAATATTTTCTAAAGGGAGTTGTCACCGCTCCCCTTAAGATGGGGGCAGTGGTGGGTTAAAGGGGCCATGTCCCAGGATGCCTGGATGACTCAAAAGACTGATAGAAAAGAAAGGCTCCATAGCATTTCAGGTGGCTGATACAAGTCCAGCCCTCGGGATCTGTGACGTTTTCTAGCACAGGGCCCTGATGGTCTGAACAGGCAGGGTTTACAGTGGCACAAGGTGCCTGTAGTTTACTCTCTGCCAAGGCAACTCTTACCACTTCAAAAACAGGCAGTGCTCAGCAGAGCAACCACTGGCAGGACAGTGCAGTCTTGGCAGAGATTAAAACTATCCTCTCCAAACAGGACACATGAAAGGATGGCAAGAAAAACATAGCCTGCTCCCCTATAGACCTGACTTTCCCCAGAATGCAGCTACCATTAGAGAGGTGCAGTTTGCTTCACAGTGGGTCAGTCAGATATACAGAAGGTCAAGGGAAAAGGATGGAGTCCAAGAAATGGGAGTACACGGACAGTAGTAAAGGTAATCTGCAGGTGGAGACGGAGTACAAAAACTAACTGAGTTAGAAGGGGCTGTGCAAGGATGGGTAACTGGAAGATAGATGGGTAGCAGAAGGGGAATAATATGGGGAAAGGACTTTGGGATGAATAATATTCTAACATGTGGAATCTCCCATCTGTGAAAGTATGGGAGATCCCCACCACTAAAGGCAAAACTGAAATGAAAAGTGTTGTGGGCAGTGGAGGTTTCATTTCTTCCTTTATTGTTCTTCTCACATTTCTAAGCTGTGCCAAATTACAGATCTTGGTGCATCCTGAAGCAATAACTTCATAATTAACATTTAGCAAATCCCTTTCTGCATTCTTAATTACACCTCCTTCCACACACACACAGAGCCTGCCTTTCCCTTTATAGCACCTTGCAAAGCTCCCAAGTATTTGGAGTGTCTTAGAATTGGTTTTAGGATTGTGCTGAAAATAGTATCCAAAGGTGCCTTATATCAGAAAGATCAAATGTGCGATTTATGGAAACAGCGTAGTGTGGTTTGTAATTGTAGTTGAACTCAATACCCAAAGCAGGTTGCAGATTAGTTTCCTGTTGTGAGGGCAAAGCATTGCCTCCCAGCTGGAGATGTGAATGAGTTCCCTGTGACTGACCAAGTTGTCTTGTTCCTTAATTGCTAGGGTGGAATAAATTGCTCTTCCTGTTTCACATGGGATGGGAAGTAGATTTCTTTGAATTTGAGCTGATTAATGAAGAAACTCTGAAAAGCACCGAGCTCCAATTTCAATCAGTCGGTCTCCTTATTAAATGTAAGGATCTAATTTTACACTTTGCTGTTTCCAGATTGATCACCCACTGGCTGAAAATATTGAGCGAGAAGTGTTTCATCTCTCCTCCCGTCTCATTAATGCACCATATCGCAGGACAGTGCGAGCCCTTGTCTTCACATTAAAGCACAAACCTGAAACCCGATCACAGGTCAAAACAGGTGCACTCCCAGTCAGCGCACTTGTACGAAGCCATAAAAAATGACTCAGCATGCCAGGGGCTGAACACGGGCTTTACATGCTTCTGCCACATACTGAAACTGGGAATCCAGCGTGTAGTAACATTGCTAATGGTAATGATGAACGCTCTGCCATTCTAAGGACACGACACACCGGGAAGATCTCTGGGGCAAATTCAGCGGCGATGTAAGCAGTGGTGTAAATTAATCATCTGTTGAGTTAGGGAGCAGACTAAGTGGTTTTGTAGTGGGAAAAGGAGATCTCACCATTTTTCCCTGTGGCTTCTTGTTGATGATCTTTCTCGCTGCAAGCCCATTCTTCTGCTCTTTCAGCATACGAGTTATGCCAGCTGTCCAGCATGTACGTCACATGACGTAACCATGCATCACCATCTATGTCGCATCTGAATATGACTCCTTGTCTCTCACAGGAGCCATGGGCATGATTTGTGGAACTATCAGAAAGAAGCAATGATATCTAGTGCCTGTTGGAAGTATGGGTAACTGACAGTGCTAGTCAAGTACCCTGCAGTAATATCTAGGTACCCCAAAGCTAACTGCTCAGGAAAGCAAGTTGGCTTCTTTTCACTGTAGATCAGAGATGTGGATTCAGACCACACTCTGGCTAATCAGCTTTATCCTACTGCATGCCAAAAACCTTGTTTTCCTGGTATTTGGGAATGGCCTCCAAGTAATTTTGGTAAACCAAGTGACAACTGTATTTGCTATGTGATACCTTTTTGCTGTATATTCTGATGAATATCTCACCCACCGCACTCCTGATTTTATTTGCATGCGGTGCTTGCTGCTGTTGTGTAACAGTGTGAGAAGGGCGTGTACTCAAATCTCTGGTTCCGTGAGAGTAAATTTACCTTTCATAAAGGCTCTTACCCCCTCAGTGGACTAAATAAGAGCCATTATGTGAACAACTTTAAGCAATAAACAGATTCTTTTTAACCAGCACATTTCCAGTTATTAATTAGCAGCAGTTTTGTCTCTTCTCTGATTGCAAGCTAAACAGAAAACCCAGCAGAGAGAGACGGTCTTGGCTATAGCCTCAGCAACAGGCTGCATACAAAGAAGAACGTGATTGCATACAGGCTGGTCACAGAACATAATTTGTGAGGTGGAACTATAAGGGTAGAGATGGCCAAATATAGGGCTAAGTGAAATGTAAATATGGTTGGCCCTGGGAATGTGGGGCATGGAGTCCAGCATGCCACATTGCTTCTCGAAGCACCTTCCCCAATCTCTGTGGGTCAATTCTTGTGGAATGACTGTAAATTGGGTGTTCAAAGAATCCACATTCAGGTGCCATCCTCCAAGATAGTGACAAATAAGCAAGCATCAACCCTGTTGTATCTAAAACATTACCTTTTTGTCCTCCATGGATATTAAAAGAATTCCTGCAGTTGCTGCCTGTGCCCAGCACTGCACGCTCAAAACACCTTAAAATACTTTTTTTCTTTCCCCCCTAATTTCAAAGCAATGATTCCCTAATTTAGAACAGTTCTACAGATATTCATTTAAACTTAGGGCCCAGTGGGCTGAAAACATGACTGAGTCAGAAATTGGAAGCTGGCACTCTGCAATGCAGTGAGTAACAATTTGTTCTTGAGCATTGGGGTGGATGTGTGACTGATCTTTAGGTGAGTAACACTTGGTCTCCACTTATTCTTGTTCCCACTCACAGTGCCAAACCACAGTCCACTCTTCTGAGAAAACTAGATCCATTTACACACATTAGTCCTTGGGTTCATTTCAGAACTGCTGTGCTATGGTTCCCAGCTTTTAGTCTTGATTCAGGTAAGTTTATGAATGCATGCAGTTTGAAATCTCTAATGTCAGGAAAGTCTAACTCTGGTGAGAGCACTTCCCTGCACAACTCTGCTGATATCTTCTTTGAGTTTCAGTGTTTTGCCCCAGTCTGGCCAAATTATGTTGAACTGTGTGAACAAAGATCTAGTAGATGTTGAACTGCAAGGTGAAGAAAGATCTAGTAAAAAAATACCAGGAGCTACCAAACTCTTCTTTGCTGAGGCTGTGAAAGATTTACTTGAGGCCAAACTGACTCAGAGGTACCCAAGCCATGATTTTTCTTAAATGAGTATTTCAGGCAATATAAAGTGCCTGTGTGTGAATGGCTCCTTCTTACCCTGAAGAGTTACTTCCTGTATTCAAAGTCAGCTCCACTTGTGATTTTAGTCACGTTACTCAAGGGAAAGTGAGCTGTTTTCTTCTTGTGAACAATCATGCCAGTTCAATTCTTATCAGTTACACCCAGGCGAAGCCCTCAGAGGTGAGACGACTTTAGAATTAGTGTGAGGGCCTAATTTGATGGTGGGGGAACAGTGCTGTGCTAGAGTGTCTTTCCTGGGCTGGAGTTAGGAAAAAGTTATCTTTAAATTGAACTCATTTGACTACAGGAACAACAACCATGGAGCCACACTAACGGCCTCTGTCTAGTTTCAACTTTTCAGACTAAAACCAGATTAAGTTAAAGTAGAACATAGGCATCAAACACACAATGGGTCAGACTCAGCCTCCCCGATGTGTTTGTGTGGCCTGTCATAACAATCTTAGCTTTATAAAATAAACTAAAAACCCTTGTGCTAATGAAGGAAACCTTCCACATGCAAACCACAGGGAAAGTGGGATAACTGCCTGATTGTGCACTCAGCCCGAAAGATCATCTCTCAAGCACAGGAACTTCCCTGCTCCCTATTAACCTCTTTGGAGTGTTAACTAAAATGCAGACAGTTTAATGTCAACGTTAATGAGGCTGCTGCTGGTAATTTGGGGGATGGGAGAAAAATCCAGGAGGGTTGGGACTGAGAGTTGTAGGAGAGAAGGAAGCACACTCAGAGGCTGGGGAGCAAAGAGAAGAAATAGCCATGGGCCAGTGCGAAAGGACATTTTCCTATTGAGCGACAGTGATTGTGGGAATGGAATGCTTAAAAAATAATTATCTGGACATTTAGTTGCTTTACAAAGACTCGATCCCCTCAGTGGGTGTTCTGCTGTGGATGAAGGTGGGTACAGCGTCCTAGAGCTATGTTTTTTATGGGCCATGACAAAATGTGGAATTCAGCCCTTTCAATAGAATGAAGTGGATGCCATGCACAATTATTCATTCTTCCATCCCTGCCCACAACCCACATGTAAAATTACCTGGCTAATAACATTCCCTAGTAGGAGACCCTCAGAGAGTGGCATCTGTGACACCGTGAGTTAACACGCTATGCCTTGGTTCCCAGCCTGTGGGCTGCTTACGGCTCATCAGCATGAAGAACTCGTGGTGAATTCAGGGCCATACAGGTAGTCCGTATATTGTGTGGTTGCATCCCATGGAGCACAGCTGTGCATGGTGGCTGACCATGATAAATAGGTTAAGAACCACTGCACTTCAGTCAGAGGGCAATTCCAGTAAATCGCTGCCATTTGCTAGTTCTGGTTTCATTTTATAGCAGTCGTGTGGGAGTGAGCCAGCCAGGGTGACAGCCAGGCACTATCTTAATCCGGGGGACTCTCCACAAGCCCTTGTCCTAAGTAGGGGAAGTTCTGTTAGATTAAAAGAACCAAGAGAACTTCACAGGTGACATTCTTCATAAGGATGGTGCTGGGCAAGTTGGTTTCCTTTAAAATAACTTGGTTCCTCTTTTAAAGAGGAAGTTTTGAATAAAGTAGGTGCCAAAAATAATCTGGACAAGATGCCAGCCTCCCCACCCACCTTAAACCCAACCTTCTATGATGTGTGTGCTTGTGTGTGTGTATGTGTATATATATATATATGTGTGTATCTTGATCTAAATGCTGCCCTGCAGGGTGAATATAGACTCATTGCAATAAGTGAGAAGAAGGGGGAGACCTTCTGCTGAAGTAAGTAACAGATTCTTTCCCATTATTTTTGCTTACAATGTGCAGTTGCACCATTCTGATGGTGAGGGATGGGGATCTGAACTGAAGGGCAGGGAAAAAAAGATGAGTTGTTCCTCTCATTGCAGTTAAAGAAGCCTTGCCAGTAGCAAATGTTGAGCCATTTGAAGAGCAAATCATTTGTATTGGGAACACACCGGGGCACTAAATGACAGGTATCTACAAGTAATTTCCCCAGGTAGTGATGCCCAGCAAGAGCTTCTCCGTCTGCAATTACTCAGGTCAGATGGGAAGCACCTAGTTGACATTCCACATTAGTTGCAATGGGGCAGCAGACAGCAGCTGTGGGGTTTTTTTTGTTTTTTTTTAAAGACTCCAATGCTTTCTCAATCAAGTGTCCAGCTGTTCAAGTTCTCCATGCACAGAGCACTCCCTGGCCGTGTTGGGAATCCTGTGCCAGAACAGATTGCAGAATCGGGTCCATACTAACTGGTGGTAAAACATTAGTAACCACCTGTATGCTAACAAGGAGTCTAGTGGCACTTTTAAAGACTAATTTATTGCATGAGCTGCATAAGAGAAAATTCCACTTCGTCAGACACTTTGAAGCATGTTTCCCTAAAGCCCTTTGCATTTCACTGAATCTTAGGGACGTACTGCATTTAGGACATGGGGCAGGGATATTAGAGAGATAAAGTGACGAGGAATATCTTTTATTGAACCGGCTTCTGTTGGCAAGAAACAAGATTTCAAGCTTACTTGGAGCTCTTCTTTAGGTCTCTAAAGACCAATAATGCATAGGGCAAGGATGATACCTAGCCCATCTGATGTATTTGTGGTCCTCCTGAGAGCCTGCAGAATTTAATTTCTTCATTTAAAAAAAAAAAAAAGTTGGTTTCCAGCCCTTGTGGTTATGAAGAACTGAGTGCAAGTCATGTGGAAAGGCTGCCTGAGTCTGCAGGCAGCTCCCCACAGAGCTGGCTCCCCTGTTCTCTTTCGTCTTGCTGGTTTGTTGAACCTGAAGCTCATGGATGACACTGCAATGTCAATGTTGACTCTTTAACTGCTGCTTATTTTAGCAATGAAAAGGAGGTGAGGAGGAGGAATTGGGGGTTGTTGCGAGGAAGGAACTGCAGAGGGGGGAGAGAGAGAGGATAGAGAAAAAAAGAGCAACAAAGACCAGGATAGCATGGCCCCGCACAGGGCATATTTTTCCACCAAATTGTGCTGAATGTGATCAAGGGCCTTAACAAATGACAACTAAAAAAAAAAAAAAAAAAATCACATCCTACTTCCCAGCTGTATTCTCCCCTTGGTTTTAGTGCTAATCGCTCTCTGCCACAAGCAGAAGAGCTGCAATGGATTGAGGGGAGCCCTCCATTTATAACCTGTGCCATGGAGTATTATGAAGCCTGGCATCTGGTCCACTGTATAAAATGGCGAAGCATACTGGACTCCCATTCACCATCTCGGTTACATTACCATTGCTTACATCTGAGCTCCACTGCTGGGATTCGCAATGGTACAAGCAAAACTCCAATGGCAGAAGCAGCACAGGAAGGCTAACACGAGGCCTGTTTGCACGTGTATGAAAAGCAGTTTTTGCACAAGTGCCAATCCTCTGGTTCACCTTCAAGGCCCTTCATAGTCATTAACCCACACAACAGCCTCCTGAGGTGGGTAAGCAGGTATTAGCCTCCTGCTATAGGAGGGGAACCTGAGTCAGAAAAATTGTGACTTGCTCAAGGACACAAAAGGGAGGTAGTCGGTACCAAAGTTAAACTCTAGGAGTTTCTGTCTTTAACTCCTAGACTGTCAGACCAGTAAGCAGCGACTATGAGCTCTGTCAGTTAAATCAGATTATGAGATGAACCTGGACAATTTCAAAATGATGATCTGTGAACCAGTTCTCTCCATACATAGAATATATCAAGGAAGTTCAAGTTCCAAAGGGGCAGCTCTCTTAGTCTAGTAAAGCAAAAAAAGCAAGGAATCTTGTGGCATTTAAAGACTAACAGATTTATTTATCGCATGAGCCTTTGTGGGAGAAAATCCCAGTGTCACACAATCCCAGGGCCCCTTCCACATAGAAAATATGCTGCAATAGACATGAGGCCTTCTGCAAAGCAGCATCCATGTCAGGATAAAATCTCCTTTCCAGACTGCCCTGGGAAAACCTGCTAAAACCCTCTGACTTTCTGAACAAGGCTGTTGCTAGTACAGATTTAACTCTAACCCTGAGCGGACCTATGGGAGAAGTCTGGGCAATTTGTTCCAATGTCCAACTCCTGCTAGGACCCTGGGGAAATGATCCCATCACAGAAGCACATGGGTCACTGTACACATTAACCTGGGGAACTCACTGCTGGCAGAAAACGTACCTAGCAATTAACGAGCAGAAACAACCCCACAGTATTTCGCCCAACCATCCATCAAGGAACTGACATTGCCATCCCACTGTGAGCTCAGTATCGCCTTTACCATGACATGGCTGAACCTTGGCATGGTTAGAAGGCTTCAATTTTCTGCTCAATAAACATAACTCATGCTCCATTATTCTGTGTTCAGCTCTGGAGCGCCTTTCAACTAGGTGTCCTAATGCCCAGTAAAGGGAACATTAACGGGGCCTCCCACCAGCCCAGTGAGAAGTGCAACCATCTTCGAAGAGGAGTGAACAGAACAAATGGCTTCCCATGGGCAGGTCAGAAGTCCTTCTCAGAGATGGGAGCAGACCCCAGCAATCTGAACCCCTGGTCCCTGCTCTTCGCAACAGGCTATAGATTAGATTAATGGACCAGTTGCTCAAAAATAATTCCTTTTACAACCGTAAAGACAGTGGCAACACCAACCACACTAGTTCTCCACCTAGCAGTTAGACCCACCGACGGCTCAGCTACCTGTGAGCGAGTCACGAAACCCTAGCTGGTCTTTGAGTTTTCATGGAGCGGCACATTTTTTCTGTTCATGCATCATGTACCAAATCACAGCAGGGAGGAAGAGGAGCCTCCTTCTTTCACCACATGGCATCATCAGGATCTGAAGCACTGGATGTTTAAAATAAGCTAGAGACAGACCACTCAATATATCATTGCATTTTTAATTGTCCATATGCTCAATCCATTATGTTTCCCCAGATGGCAGAGATGCTTAACTACTGCTTCCTCATCTGGGCTGTAATAATGAGGATCTCTGGCAGGCACCTGGCACCGAAAGGTAAAATACAATATCTAGGCACTGTCAACTGAGAAGCAAAGCAGGGGTGAACTCACTGCTGTTACCCATTGGAGATTTTTTTTCTGCTTGTGATTGAGATCAGTTAATCATAGGGATGTAAGAGCTCTATTACTTATATAGCAGCCAGGGCTAGGGAGCCCAGCCATAGAGTGGGCCCCAGGACATTAGCTGCTGCACAAACACCCAGCAGAAAAAAAGGCCTTGCCCCTGAGGAGCTTACAACAGTGGGTCAGATGGTAAATCAGAGAATGGGTAACCTTCAGTGACGTCTCACTGGTGCCGAGGCTTGATCCTGGCCCAGGGCAGATACATGGTGTGTTCCCTAGAAGAAGGTGAACAGCAATGAGGAGGACAAGCAGCATGTGGGAGCCCCATCCTGGATGATTAAGAGCGCCGTTCAGCTGCCTCATAGCAGGAGCAAAGCCCAAGAGGGAAACAGGCAGTTAAGCACCTCATTAGCACTGGGGGACTCCCACGGGGACGCAGGTCTCTGGCCCTGGCCTGCCCTTCCTTTACGCTGCACGTGCGTAAGTAAAGGAACAAACACACAGAGACTTGCAGCTTGCTACCATGTAGTGCGCCTGGTACTCCACCTTCCTGGCCCTGACGTGTAGCTTCCATTTACACTGGGGCCCACCGGTCTGTTCCATGAAGGGCGAGGACTTGCAGGGTCAAAGCTACAGGCTTCAGCAAATAGAGACTCCTCTTCCCTGTTGTCTGCCCACTTCAGCCATCTGGCCTGGAGAAAGCTGCAGGGGAAAAGAGGGATGAGTCTTTGGGTACCACTGCGGGCATGTGGAAAGGATGCTGGCCAGTTGGAAGGTGAGGTAAGGGGGCGCTGTATCTGTCACCTGAGGTTCAGCAATGTGCAAAGGGGTCCAGAGTTCTGCAAACAGCCACAAAATAGTAGCACGTGTCTCAAGATCCTGGGGCCTAAGTCCAAGTGTTCACAGTCACTGGGAGAAGAAAAACACAGCATGCATGTGCTGAGAGCCACATTGCTCAATAAAATAACTCTGACGCTTTCATGGCTTTCCCCTGGCCCCAGAGAGCAAATGCTACTATTCCATTTTGTGTACACAGGACCAACACAAAACTAAAAACCACCAAATAAATACAATGTTCAGTTTAAGCATAGCAGAAAAATATCCAGACTGATTTTTTTCCCCACTCTTATCCATCAAGACAGGTAAACAGATGTTTGCTTCCAGAGTTAGAACAAAACAAATCCCATGTGGAGGCTGTGCCTGCCAAGGTTCAGCCTGGAGCAAATTTTACAGCTAAATTATAAACCCCTGAAAATAGAGGCTTCGAATTATCACTCCACAAGACGCGGACGGAGGTGAAAACCAGCCTGGCTGTGATGGAGGCTGGGCAGAGATGTTCCAAAGACATCCCCTGTTTAGGATGTGTAAAGAGGCAATGTTCTCCCTGTGGGTTGGGATTTACAGTCTAAGGATATGTAAGATAAAGAGCAGTAGGGTTACTGCAGCTTTTTTGAATGTTATCCTCCACTCACAGCGCAGTCAGAAGATAAATAGTGAGATGTTCCTAGTTCCGGTGGCATAATGAAAATGGCCATTGATCTGTTTGATGATACATCACTCTCTTCTCCCCTGCCAAGCTCTAGGAGCCTCTTCCTACCTCCACCTGCAGTGCTTTCTGCTTTATCCAAAATGCATGTCATGCCACTGGACTCCACAGGATGGTGCCGCATCCAACACAACGTTGCGCCTCAGATACAAGATGAGGTAAGTGCAAGTGGGTGAAAACTTTATCCGAGCAGGAAACATGATCCTTGAATTACTCCACGGTGCCTGGCATGAGGGGTTGGAACACACTTCTTCCAACATTGCATAATTCACTGCACTGTGGTCCCACTCTCCCCTTCAGTGTGTTGGGAGTGGTGTGAACTGCTGTATTTTAGTAGCTGGGCTGCACTGTCCCCTCAGATAGAGGGTGGGAAGCGTATCAATTGTCTGTGTGCTGTACCACCCACGCAGATGAATTCTGAAGCGCTGGCCTTCTTGGTGTTACTGCAGGTGTCTGGACCGTCACTTTGAATGATGTGGTTGGCAACAAGTAGCACCCGTTCTTACTGAGTGTGGATGTAAATCATGCGCTATAATGTGATGGTCTTTAATCCAGCCACGGTACTGCAGCACCATCCAGTGCAAAAGGCTCTGTTGGTTTCCTGCTGGACACCAAGTGCACCTTCCTGTTCGTCCAAATGGATGTCCCAGTGGTTCACAAAGCATATTGCCGTTCTATCAGCAATGCACTGGGGTGAAAAATGAATGCCCTAGAGCAGGGGTAGGCAACCCCCGGCACATGTGCCGACAGAGGCACCTGAACCCATTCAGAGCGGCACGCAGCACCCTCTGCAGTACCACAGAAGTTGTTACTCCTGCCACCAAAAGCCACTCTGGACAGCTTCCTTCGGGTGCAGCTGGGACACAGGAGTCCCCCCATGCCTGTGCCTCCATATGACAGAAAAAAAAGCTGCCGGGAGTGGCTCCTCTCTGTAGTATGATGCTCCCCAAAGAAGCCACTCCCGGCAGCTTCTTTCTGCAGCATGCCTGGGAACCCCTGGATGGAGCCGCTTCTTTTCATGGCGCGTTTGGCAACCCCTGTCCCCAGGCGCACCGCCAAGATGAGTCACTCTGGGCAACTTCTTTCCATGGCATGCCTGGGAAGCACTCCTGCTCCAGCCGTGACCACTGCTGAATTTTCAGGGAGCCACCACATTTTTTCAGCAGAGGGGGCTGCCGGCACCAGCTGAGGGTAGAGGAGGAAGGACCGGCACAGAGGTCAGCAAGAATTGCCAACTCCTGCCCTAGAGGTTTCCACACACAGAAGGAGAGACGTCAGAAGAATTGCAACTTTAAAAAGGAGCATCCTTTGGGAACATTCCTAAAAGTGCAGGGATGGGTGGGATGGTGAGCTTTGTACGTCGTCCTGCATTGAAACCTCCAGGTGGGATGGTCTCTGCAAACTTTAACTTCCTTTAGGGGAGCACAAGAAGCCGAAGAATGCAAAGACTATATCACCGGTGGCCCCAACTCCTGCTATTTCAGCCACACCAACCTGGTCCTGTACTTAGCCTATGAAATCTGGGTGGAAGCTGGGAACCAGATGTCAGAGAAGCTAACGGTTAACATGGAAGACATAGGTAGGTAGAGTAAGTGTGTGTGTGTCAGAGTGTGTTTGGCTGCTTGGATCTTCCATTACGTGCATTTAGAGCAAATAGTTAAGTTTGCACCCACATCCTGAGCCCACTAAAGTCAATGGAGAGACTTTTAATAACATTAACAGGCTTGGATCAAGCCCTTAGGAAGATGCCATGCTCTAGTGGTTTTAGTTTAGGCTTGGGAGCGAGAAATAAGAAAGATACTGATTCCTTCTGTGCAAACCAAACCCTGTGGCTCAGTTTCCCCATGTATCAAGTAGGAATAATATAATCTTACCTTGGTGTCACATGGGGTAATTATTATTGAAGCTTAGCAATGCCCTTTGTGAAGAAGTGCTGTTATTTAGGCAAAGGGCAGGGTATTCCTGACCACCCAGGCCTTGTGTTCATTTGGAAAAATAGGAGTTTTTACTACGTACTAGCTAACACATCATAACTAAAGCGTGTTAAAATCTTGGGACAGACAAGCCATTTTTTACGTGTCTGACCTCCTAGCTGGAAGTAGTTTCCATCAGGTACAGCATTAACAGTTTACTTCAGTGGGTCTCAGTACCCCCACTGTGCAAATTGTTCCAGCTCCTCTGGGTAAACCTCAGCATGCTAATGTGTGAAAATTATCAACTGCCTCGTCCATAGTGGGGCGGAAATACATGCCTGCTAACACACAGTAAATCGCCCTGTGTGAACACAGCTGCCCACTTGAGCACGCTCTTCTTTGAACGTTCACAATGGGACCAAAAGTCAGAGGTGGTCAGATCCCAGCTTAGCAGCTCAGGCACATCTCTAATGCAAAACAAAGGTGCTTCTGCCAACCGTGTAGCTGCAACGGTTCCAGGTGCTGAGCAGGAGAAGGGGCATCAAGCCACGGGCCAAGTCTCTCAGCGCATTAATTATCTTGTGTGATTCCACCCAGGGGCAGGTGCCCTGCAGGCCCCTTTCTTGCAGGGCCTAATTTACTGTGGGGCAACTCCTGGATTTTCCTTGGCCTTCAGCCTACATCTCCTTCCTCTCCAGCCCCCCAGATAGCACCCTGGATTTGATACAGCGTCCCAGTTCCTGCCCTTTCACTGCTCCTGTGTATTTTTATTTCTCCTTCCCCACAATGCTTCCCATAGCACAGATATTTGCAGGGGTTGGGGCAAATGAGGATTAGTGGTCTAGAAGCAACTCTTTCCAACTCCCTCTGGGCGCCATTCAACCCGTCCTGCTCCATTTCCATGCAGCTTGATTCTCCAGTCCTTGAATGTCTTGTTTGCCAAAGGCTCAGTTCTGCAGCCCCTGCGCCACTGAAGTGGATGGGGGAAGCTACTCAAGAGGCAGAGAACCAGACCCCGCCTGCGTTCAATGCAGAACACGAAGATAGCAGCAAGTAAACTAACCCCCCAGTGTCTAGCACAGCACGACCAGGACGGGTCAGATTTCAGCTGGATGAGACACAGGAAATCAGGAGCGTGTCGCACCTGTGGGCTTAGAGACTCTGAACAGATAGCGCCAGGTGATGTTCTGGCAGGACCCTTCTGAGCCGTGCCAGGGCCCCTGGTCTCACGCCACATGCCCACCAATGGTGCAGATGGATTTTAGCCACCTCCGAATGGCCATCTTGTCTTTTAAAAGCCGTATTCGAATGCAGATTGTTCTCATCGACACAAGCCAGACCAAGCCATATTCAAGCTCACCCAGCACACTCCTGTGGGCTAATCCAGTCCCCCGACGCTGAGAAATGTGCTGCATAGACTGGCCTATTAACAGAGCCATTTCATCCCATGTTTTTTGTCTGGACAACACATTAACTGCCAAGCATGGGAGGAGTGGCAGCCCCTGAATGTAAGAGGCCTTGCTGAAAATGCCCTCCTCTCATCACTCTTTGCTGCCAGCTTCTCTTCACTACAAACTGCCTCATTTTTCCTTTTTGTTCAGCCTACAGCCGCATCAGCCACCCATCCCCCCAGCTGCAGAGTGAAATAGCTCAGCCTGTTCCTAGGCTGGTGGCTGTGGCTTGACTCGGTGCCAGGTTTGGGGGGGCGGAGGGGAGCGTGAGTGTGCGATAGGAGCACACTCATTCACAGACACACACAGAGCAATCAAGCATGCAGCAGGAGCGGAGTCTTTTTATCACAAGCTGGGAACGGACGACGGGATGGATCACTTGAGGATTGCCCTGTTTTGTTCATTCCTGGTGAGGCATCTGGCCCCAGCCCTGCCAGAAGACAGGCTCCTGGGCTAGGTGGACCATTGGTCTGACCAGACTGGCCGTTCTTATGCTTCTGTCCCAGGACTGACCTGGTTAATTCTGCACTGAGACTGGTTTGTGTCCCGCAAGGGAGGGGATCTCTTTCCCAACACACAAACCTCACTCCTCTGATCCCCCAGCAAAAAGTCTCTGCCCATGCATGCTTGAGGAGGCAGAAAACGGAGACTATAGCACACACAGCAGACCAATGAGTAGGAAAATCACCCCCAGACTGAGTAGTGCACACACTAGATTACTCAGTCCGTAACAGTACTTTGCCTTGTTTTCCCTAGAAGATTCAAGTTCCAAAGGGGTAGCCGTGTTAGTCTAGTTCAGCAAAACAAGGAAGGAGTCTGATGGCATCCTCTTCCATTGGGAATTAATTACTCTTTTTGCCACAGGGAAGATGCCAGTTTGTTTGTTTGTTCAGATTGCCTCCTGGTTGTAATTAGATGTTGTGACCAAGGGTAAAATCTTAAACAACTCAGTGACCTAGGAGCCCAGGCCCAGACCCTCGAAGGCATTTAGGCACCTACCGGTAACTCCCATTGATTTCAATGATGCCCAAATGCCTTTAAAGATCTGGGCCCTAGTCCCACTTTCAAAATGATGTAGGAACCCAAGTTGCATTGAAAACCTGAGTCTTAAATTCCTGAGTGCCTAAGTCACTTGGGAGTGAGATCTAGCTATCTAAATCACTCAGGTGCTTTTCAAAATTTTACCCTGGAGAGCATGAACAAATCACTGATCACACAAATGCACATGGGCAGTAGCCAGCCCTCTGTGCAAGACCTGTCCAGGAACAATGTGAGCTTAGCTCCTCTCACCTGCTGCCTTTTTTTTTTTTTTTTTAATAGCCAAAACTGAACTACCAGAGGGCCTCAAGGCCGTTGGATTTGGCACCCACCTATTCATAGAATGGGGGTACCCCCAAGGTGTGGCAGCTTCCTATTTCCCACTGCTGTTTGAGCTTCAGTACCGGGAACAGGGGAGTGCTGAATGGGAGGTAAGTCGCTCTTGCCTTCCCTGTGTTTCATCTGTAGTGCAACACACACGGACGTGGGGCTTTTCTGACTAAAGCTCCGGGTAACCACGACTGGTCTGCAAGGAACCTTGAGCGGCAGGAGTCTGCACATTGCCTGGGGAACATGAACACTTAAAAGTGAGCGAGGCGCTTTCATAAGACAGAGTGTTTGACGGTGGCAGATGGACTGTCACAAGGAAAGTGAAATACCATGATGGGTCTGACCCTGCAGTCAATATTCTAGATTATTGATTTACGAGTTACACATTGACCATACACTCTGGAAGGGCACTGAAAGTAACTGAAAATAACAGCTCCTTTTAGGAAACATAATTACCACTGACCGGGAGGGCAGACTAGATAGCCGACTCCTCTCTTATGTCTATGATTCTTTTACCCCAGCTAGGACCCAAACTTCATGGCATATTCTGTCCTGCTTAGAACAGAATAGACCAGAACCAAAGGGTTGGAAGGGACCTCATGAGATCATCAAGTCCAACCCCCCTTGTACTCATTCCCACCTTTCTGGCAGCATCGAGGGCCAGAAAACTGCCTTAAGTGGACAACTAAATATTCTTTCAGGATAAGGGAGTCCTTGGCTAGCACAATTCTAGCGTAGCCAGTTGTAGGCCTCGTCTTCCTAGCCCCTCACTCCACCTAGTCAATGGAGGGATCAGGAGCATGGTTGGACCATTCTGTGTTCCAGCAACCTCCACCAGCATATCAGTGCCCCCAGAGTGGTTAAAAACCAGTGGAATTTGGAGCAACCCTGCTACAAACTGTGATCTTGGAGCCTGTAGGCAGGTGGAGGTCCCTGATACGTGCCATGTTGGATTCACTCATGCTGACCTGGGTTTTGTCCTAGCTAGCCTTCCACAGTTTTGTCTGAAAATGCATTCGTTGCAAACATAACCAACGTGATAGCGACAAAAGGGTTTCAAAGATTTCCAGGATGATATTTTACTTGCAGTATACCATTTGGCCACTAGATGTCTCTGTGTGCTATACATTTCCAGATAGGTTGAGGTTCCTGGTAAACAACAGGGACAAAGCTGGAACTCAGGCTGCATGGAAGCTCGTTTCCTTCTGTCTTTAGATTGTGGTTGTTTTTTTAATGAGCGCCTCCTCTTTAAGATTATGGAACTATATACAATCCAAACAATGGTTTTGGAGAATAAGTCAAAATTTGTTTCAAAAGGGAACCTATTTATTTAAGCAGGTTCTTTCATCCAGAGTGTGGTCTAGAGTTCCAAGGTCCCAACACCCCCTGAGGTCTTCTCCTGGGGCTGACATTGATCCCTATGACCTTGAGCCAGTCACTTTGCTGTGCCTCGGTTTCCTGGTTGTGTGCATAACAATGTAGCTACCGTGCTCTGGGGATGCTGCATTATTATCTTTCTTGCTCTTGGTTGTTTCCCCTAACTGAAGAATAAAGGAGAAAGGAATTACTCTTGCTCTTGGGAAGGGAAGTGAAAGTAATTTAAATAGGGTTTTTCTTTCTCTGTATTAGCAAGAGGCTGAAGTGGGTGAGCAGACCAGCTACCACATTTATGATGTGAAGCCAGACACCAAGTACATCTTGGTGGTCCGCTGCAGGAACTGGGACAGAAAAGGCTTTTGGAGTGACTGGAGCACCCCAGTTACAGTCAATTCTGGACATGACACAGCAAGGCCAGTGCAATCTGAAGCACAGCGAAGCTGAAGATTCACCACACAAGGCAATGGTTCATCTAGCCCATCATGGTGCATCTGGCATTCACCTACACCTAGTGCTGCTTTGGTAACAGAATCACAACAAACAGGGCATGTGAATATCAGGTGATGAGGGCAGGGAAGTCTGGACTCATCCTGTGAAAATTGCTGCTTCTTATTAACTCAAAGAAACCATAAAAGCTAACCCGCCGTTAGTATTATTGTTAGTGAGCAGAAAGCCCTGACTGTACCTGGCAAGAGCTACTTACTGAGCTTCAGATCCCAATCCCAGCCCTAGGTGGGCCTCTTTAAAAGCCATAAAGCCTTACTGCAAACGGGTTCCAAAGGGGTAGCCTGTTAGTCTAGCTCAGCAAAACACACAAGGAGTCTTGAGGCACTTTTAAAGATGAGCACATTTATTTATCTTGTGAGCTTTCATAGAGAGATCCCACTTCATCAGATACTCCCGTTCTGTCAATTCTCCCCTCTTCAAAGCGCTTGACGAAGTGTGATTTTCTCGCACAAAAGCTCACGCAAGAAATAAATGTATTAATCTTTAACAGTGCCACAGGACTCCTTGTGTTTTTCTTCTGCATACAGTTGCAGCTAGCAAAGATAGTCTTCACTTCCTGCAGCAGCTTCCGGATTCCCAATGATAAACTGAGCAGGGTCCAGGGACAAAACAGTTCAGGCTGATATGGGAAGTGATATCATTAAGTCTGAAAGTTAAAACCAACCCAAATTATATGGAAGGTTGTGTGGCTGTGCTTTCTGACCCATTGTTTAAGGCTGCCTGCAGGCTTGGGGTAATTCTCAGCAGTTACATGAGACTCCCATTTGGAAGAGTCTTCTTTTTTTAAGAAACTGTGCGGGTAGAAACTTAGCATTTTTAAAAAGAAAAGTGAGAGTCTGCAGAAACCGAACATACCATATAGCCCACATGAATATATCAAGTGGGCTGGGTGTTTGACGCCTTTGCTTAAGAGAGTACTAGGGTATCATTTGTTTTTATGACCGGGTTAGCCCGGAAACCTGGAATTTATAAAACATTCCTGGAGAAAGAAAGGGAGAAAGTGCGACTCATAGCTCAACTCTCCACAACCTGACCATGGGACGCTGGCCTTTAAAATGTGAGGCAAACACATCAAATAGTAGGTGGAAAAAAATAAAAGCATGATAAATTGCTACATTTATATAGCATCTACCATCCAAAAACTAGAGATGACAGCCACTGCTGGTCAGATCCAGCCACCTCTGGAGCGGTGTTTGGTTGGTGATGTGCATACAGTGACGGATGGATATTTTGGCCAAGCAAAGCCTTTACTTTCATGAAAAACTGCCCCCGTTCTACACAAAGAAGCTGTGGCTTTGGTTTTCGAGGTGTTATATGGAAGCTCCTATCACAGTAAATGACATGGTGCTCAGTTCATAGAACGCATGGGGAGGAAGACCTCAGCTGACCATGCTTGGCTTTCTACGTAGATACGCATACAGCCTAAATACTTTAGTGACCAGGGAGCGGAGGTAAGGAAATTGAGGCGCAGAGAGATTACAGTCACACGTTTCCAGCTCACCTAGGAATGGGAGGAAGGTCTCCTGAGTCAAGGCCCACCCTGCACCTTAACCACAAGCCCATCCACCCCTCTATTCAGCCCACCCGTGAGTTCATTAACACGCAAAACTTTTGGCCATTTCCGTTTCATGGTTTTGTATTTCTGACATTAACATGTTGCCATAACAAGCTGTGAGTGAACTCCAGGCTCACAAGGGGTACTAAAAGAAGATACCTGGGCTGCATTGTGTGAGATGGAGAGAGAAGATTAACACATGTGACCAATTCTCTGGATTGGGCTGAACAACTGGCCCCAACAGAGACAGACAGACAGGACAGTCAAGTTTCAGTGAGGAAGAGTGCAACAAGTGACTGTTTTACCTACCAAGTTCCTTATTGCTAACCATTTGCAAACCCTCAGATCATCAACGCACCATGCACTGATTCCAATTTCCCATCTTAGCTCCAGTGCTCAGCACAGAAAACCAAAATATGAACTTTACTGTGTCTACAGATCCACTTCAGGAAAAGAATGGAGTTGAATTGCTGTTAGTTACTGAAAAATAAGAGTGTCACATCTCAAGCAAGGAATTCAATGGTGTCAGCCATCTGCTATTAACTCAAAAATCCTTTGAATCGGCAACATAGTGGCCATGTTACTGTCAGCGAACAGCATAAATCCAGAGAGTTATTTTTCCAAAAACAAACAAGCAAACAAACAAAACCCCCCCTAAAATACCTAAAATGCCAGCCTTGACTAATATTCTTTAATTCTTTACATTACAAAGAAAATAAATACACCAAGGCCTTCTGGGCCTTTATTAAAGCACCTCTGAAATATTCAGACCATCCTTCCTCTGTCCCCCTTGAAAAGGTGACTTTTTCAGAAAGTAAAAAGGCAGGTGAAATAGGGTCATAACTAAAACAGCTTTGAAATCTTAACTGTAACATTTACTACCCTGTAACTATGACAACATCAGAGTATGGGCTCCTGCTGGAGAACGACACATCTTGAGGCGAATAAGAAATACCAAGAGCTGCAAAGCAAGAAGACCTTCTGTATTGGTTAGAAGAATGAGGGCTAAGGCTTGGATTAGTTTTAGACTTCAGAAAAGCACGAAAGTCCACACCTACATAAACAAAGATGACTCAATTTTCAGTTGTTCACAACCCACAAAATGAGGCCAACTGTTCACTCCCATTTAGGCACCCAGACCAGGGGTGAATGTAATGCGCTATGCTCATTTGAAAATCCAGCCCACACTGTACAACTAATTTATTTAATTAACAAGAGGTGCCTCATTCCCCTTTGTTATACCCACCACTAGTGGTTTTTAAAACCCCCTGCATACGTGCATGCAGATCTGAGCATTTCATTGAACACCCACAGTTTATTCTCTAAACGTATATAAGAGGGGAGGATAGGTGGGTGAGTTAATTTTCCGCCAACTTCTGCTGGTGGAAGAGACAAGCTTGGAGCTTCACAGAGCTCTTCTTCTGGTCTGGGAAAGATAAACAGCAAACTAGAAGGTGAGATACATTGTTAAGATGAAGGGGATGACATGTTATAAAGAAGTATTTAAAATGCAATCAGCAGTTAGCACCTTTGTAGTTGCAGGACATGACAGGGTTAGTAGCACAACAAACAACATACCTTTCAGGGGCAAAAAATGATAGTACCTGCAGTCTGTAGACAGAAGCCAACCCAGTTGCATCTTGTCTGTTTGGTGTTCCTGGCAGAGCTCCAAGATGGCCACGGATGAATCATATGACCACACAGGTTCAGCAGTCTTGTGTTAAAGACACAGCCTAATCATTCATTTACCCTCAGTAGGCATGACGGACCAACATCATCCTTGCAGTAACTTCATTAACATCCACAGTTGCTAATGTCACTAAATAGAATTAGAGATCCGAAGTTTCCTGACTTTCAATCCTCTGCTTTAATCACTAGACAGCTTGCTATCCTGTGAAACAGTGGCAAGAGAAACACTTGGCAAGTCCAGTGCCTTTGCATATATGGTGTTACAACTGTATGCTGGAAGTGCATAAAATGTAAGAAGAAACATACCTGTATGCTCCTGCGCTCTCTTCCCAGCTTGTCAGTGACTTGCTGGTTCACCTTGAGCATGTAAATTACTTCCACTGTGCCTCAGTGACCCCATCCTTGAAATGGAGAGAATGGAGGGTCACAAGAATGAATCAAAGAAAGCACATATTGAAAATAAGATGTGCAGTATGTGTATTAAACACTATGCTTAGCAACAATGTCTGCAGATTGCAAAGGAGTCTGGTGGCACTTTTAAAGACTAATGAATTTATTTATCTCAGGAGCTTTCATGTGAGAGGATCCCACTTTGTCAGGTGCTTGAAGATGGGGAACTTACAGATGGGAGCAAAACAAATTCAGGGAATTGTAAGTCGTAGGCTCTGGTCAGACTGTAACAGCAAATCAAAGCAGTTGTTAGTATTCAAATAGTGGAGAATAGCAATTAGCAGGGTGGGGGACAAGGGAAGCAAAATTACCTGTTGTAATGGGAGAAGAACCCATAGTCTTTATTCAACCCAGACTTCACAGAGTCAAATTCACATATCCTAACAACTGCTGTAACAGTCTGACTTGATCCTATGACTTATACTTCCTTGCATTTGTTTTGCTCCCATTCCATATGTTCCCCATCTTCAAGCGTCTGATGAAGAGGGATTCTCTCCCATGAAAGCTCATGTAATAAATAAATGCGTTAGTCTTTAAAAGTGCCAACAGGCTCCTTGTTTGTTTTTCTGGTCAAGACTAACACAGCTACCCCTTTGAAATTTGTGGTTTGGCTTGGGGGCGGGGGGGAGAAAGAGGATCAACAGAAAGTAATGAAGTAACCAAATTCCAAACAATTTAGCTACACTAGGGCAAGACCTGTCCTCATGGCATCACACGTCTGCAGGACATTTTTATGGCTATATGAGCCACACCTGTACATTCACATGCTCACACAATTAGAATGCATTCTCTTGCTTAGAACAATAGTAAAAAGTGTATTACCCCACCCAGGTCTTTCTCCATTGCTCTTGAATAGGTTTGTCTGCAGCCCCTTGGTCGCACGTGGCAGGTAGACTGCACCCATCTAACTGGAGAAGCCCTTGTCTTCTGTGAAGAGGAATAAACTCATTTGCACTAAGCAAAATGAGATGATGGGAAGCGGCATTCAGCTCACATCAGGAACACCATCAATATGTGAATGACAACAACAATATCACGTGTGTGTCTGCAGTGTCTTTCACTGGATAATCTTAAAGGGCATAGCAGACAATGAATTAAACCTCTCAGAACTCCTGTGATGCAAACAAGCAACCTGATCTTAGTTTTACAGATGGGGAAACTGAGGCACCAAGAAGTGCAGTGACCTGTCCAAGAGTCTGTGGCAGAGCCAGCACTAAACCCTGCCCTGCCTCAATATCTTAACCATTTGTCCATGCTTCTTCTCCAAAAGTCAGTTTGACAAGACTCAGGCACATTTTTCTTATTAGCTGAGCATACTGAAATGCCACTGTCCAAGAATGACTGCTGCAGTCTAGCAATCAGAGGACAGAGACAGCATTGACAGAGGCTGAGAATCAATGTTACAGCATGGTGGGGGTAATGGACCACACTCACTGTGCACTTCCTCCTTCCTCTCTCCTTTTCTTCTATCCTTCTAAAAAAAAAGAGAGAGAAATGCATTTGAACCAAAAAAGCTATTAAAACACTTTCATTTTTTATTTTATTTTCAGTTTTGGGGTACAGTTTTCCCAGGCTGTCAGCAATTACACTAAGGAAACAGCTTGTACAGTAGTCTACTCAATTTCTCACGAGTCTCTCCCCAGCTTCAGAGCGACAATAATAAGAGTGATTTCAGAGAAATGAAGTGCAGTTTAGTGCTGAGATTAGTGTGCTGAGTTTGCTATGGTTCTCTGAGCTTAGGAATACTCTGGAGTACTTAATGCAGCTCTGTAAACTATATAGACATTTATTAGCCCCTTTTGGCATCCCTGATTCAGCTTGAGTGTAAGCTGGTAATCTTTTTGATGAGTACTTTAAGGTTAACAAAGGTCTAAGGAGATTTTTTTACATGATCAGCTTGGAAAATCCTTATTTATTATTCTAGTACAGTGGCTAGTTGATATGTATTCCACTGCCATCTACTGGATAGGCTCAGAAACTGCACTACTATGTGTCATAGGCCCCAGGCTGATCGTAAGTAAAGGAGATTCTCCTTTAGCTCCTGTAAGTTGGACTTGTGCTTTGAGAACAAGGATCCAAATTTTATACTTGCTTCTGCTGTGAAGTTCTGAGTGTCCACGGTGTACAGCACAGGGACAACCAGGAAATCCTAGGTGACCGATTTGTTACATTAATGACAATTAATAAACTTGGCATCTTATAACACTACATCTTCAAAGCACTGTGTGAACAGCCCAGTGTTCATTAAATTTCAGGTAGTAAGCAAGTGAACTGCTGTCTTTGGTTTACCGATGTAGAAGGTGAGCATCTTCTCTGCAGGGCCATGATTAGAATGGAGGGGCCCTAGAATCCCAGTTTTGAATGCTGGACACGTGAGGGCTGGATTGCTCAGAGACTGGTCATGGAATTGTAGAGATGTAGAGCTGGAAGATACTCCAGTGGTTATCTAGTTCATCTTCCTGCACTGAGGCAGGACCAGCAACATCTCCTAGATTGTCCTTAACAGGTGTCTGTCCAACCGTCTTTTAAAAACTTCCAGTGGTGGGGATTCCACAAACTCCCTTGAAAGCCTATCCCAGAGCATAATCATCATTACAGCAAGAAAGGTATTCCTAATAGCTAACGTGAATCTCCCTTGCTGCAGATTAAGCCCACTACTTCAACAATTGTTCACCATCCTCTAGTCTTTTTAACACCCCTTAACATTGTTGAAGGCTCTTCTGAAGTCCATGGGCATGTAAAGTTACCAGGAGTCCATTTTGGTGCTATGGAAGCATGTTAATTCTCTCAATCTAGTTGGCTTGTAACATGCGTTTAGTACAAAGCATGATGTCCCAGAGCTTTATCTAAGGCCCGCTAAGGTTAATGAGAGTTTTTACTGACTTCTACGGGCTTTGGGTCAGGCTCTAAAATGATGCTCTTCTGAGTGAAAACACAACCTGTACAGACAAACATGGAAATGCACAATAAAAAGCACACAATCCAGTTTCCCAGACTCACGATTTTATTACATCTCCATATTTCAAGCTGCAGTTTTTTTGCCTTTCCAGAAGAAATAGTGGCAACTTCCCATCACTGCTGACCATGGCCAGAGCCATCTAGCCATTTAGAGCTGAATGGATCCATGGTTCATCAATGCTTTCCACATTGTGGCCTCTCTCCCAAGACCCAGTGTTGATGGTCCACTGAGAACTGGCTGGGCATGTGGTGCAGGCTCTTTTTGTTTGCATTTGCTTCCACCAGTGTCCAGATCATAGAATCATAGAACCTCAGGGTTGGAAGGGACCTCATGAGGTCAGCTAGTCCAACTCCCTGCCAAAAAAAGCAGGACCACTCTCGCTGAATTATTCCAGCTAGAGTTTTATCCAGCCAGGCCTTAAACATCTCCAAAAACGGAGATTCCACCACCTCCTTGGATAGCCCATTCCAATGCTTCACCACCCTCCTAGTAAGAAAGTTTTTCCTGATATCCAGCCTTGACCTCCCCAGCTGCAACTTGAAACCATTGCTCCTTGTTCTATCCTCTGTTACTACTGAGAACAGCTGAGCTTCATCCTCCTTGGAGCATCCCTTCAAGTAGTTCAAGGTTGCTAGCAAATCCCCCTTCAGTTTTCTCTTCTGCAGGCTAAATAAGCCTAGTTCCTTCAGTCTCTCAGCCCCTTGATCATTTTTGTTGCCCTCCGCTGGACTCTTTCTAATTTGTCCACATCCTTCTTGTAGTGGGGAGCCCAAAACTGAACACAGTATTCCCAGATGTGGCCTCACCAGTGCCGAATAGAGGGGAATGATCACATCCCTCGATCTGCTGGCAATGCTTCTTCTGATGCAGCCCAGTATGCCATTGGCCTTTTTGACAGCAAGAGCAGACTGTTCAGAGAAGAGTCGGGAACCCTGTAAAGTCAGCTGAAAACAAGGTGGTAAAGCCAATTAGAGGGAGCAAATCAGTGAGGAAACAGGAATGGTCCTCAGGGGTTAGAGCCAGCAGTGAGACTGGAGCTGGCAGCCAGAAACAGGAGAGGAATGTCCAGGGGAGGGGAGGAGAAGGCAATGAAACACCCAAGGACGTTGTCTGAGTCAAAGCAACTTGTTTGAGTTGCTGAAATAGTCCAGCCTGATCTTGTGACTTACACTTCATTGCATTTATTTTTCCCTGCCCTGTTGTTTTTCATCTTAAAGCATCTGACAAAGTGGGATTTCTCCCCAAAAAGCTTGTGAAATAAATAAATTTGTTAGTCTTTAAAAGTGCCACAGGACTCCTTGTTTGTTTTGCTGAACTAGACTAACATGGCCACCCTTCTGGAACAAACCAAGGACAGGCAGTAAGTTTAGGGAAAGAAGAAAGTGGGGCGAGGCAAGGGTGAAGAGCCAGTTAAGCATGTGAAACCTGGCGACAGGGAAGCTGGTGCAGGGAGGGAGGAAGAGCGGAGGACCGGGCAGCAGAGAAGCAGGGGGGGGGGACAAAACAGATGGGAAGGGGATTGAAATGCAGAACCAAAGTAAGCAGGATGATTAACATTTTTTAAAGGGAGAAAACACTTCTTGCATTAAAAGTACACAAATACAAACTTTCCCACAGAAGCCATTGCTAAGAGGAGGAGTGCCCTACTCAGCTGTGAATGAGAGAGGAAGTGTCCCTGAAACGATTAAGGAATGACCAAGTCTGTAATAAAGTTTGAGATCGGTGGTTCTGTCTTACCACCAGTCCCCTGAGACCAGCAATCCTGTCATACTGGAGAGGAAGGGGGTGGAGGGGAGTAAAACTCATTATCAATGAATCCCTGACAAAGGCGTTCATCATTTGCTAACAGTCCACTTGGTAGAGGCCATGCAACCTTGTCACGGCTATTTAATTTTCTGAGCTCTAATCTGATACCGACATTTAAAAATAAGCTAAAGAGATTGGGGGGGAGGAATCAATTCAGTGCTTGTCGGATGAAATATCCTTGCCCTGGTGTTTCAGTAGGCTCTTCTGAAGTCACTGACTAAAAGAAAGACTTGTCAGCATGGGATTCAAACACAGAAAAACCACACTTTGGAGTGGCACTGAAATCAGAGCTCTCCTGCCCCATTAAGGCAAATGAAGCTGAGTTGGGGAGGGAATGAATTTCTGCAGCTGTTTGCAGTCTTTAGTAGAAGATCCATTCGGGTCACTTTTAGATGAGAAAAGGACCTGATTTCAAAGAATTCACTGCAAATAGAGAAATTCTCTGAAAATAAACTGAAAATAGATCTTCTCACCCTTTGTTACACTTTGCAATCCCGCTCTTCTCATGTTAGCCTTTATTATTTAAATTCAACTATTTTGTTTAATTTGGTAAGGCATTTTGGATGTTGGTTGCCATGAATGGAGCTACAATCAGTGGCAGCTTTTGGGGTAGGCGAAGCAGGTGGCCGTCTAGGGCCCCAAGCAATAAGGGGCCCTGTCTTCAATCTGTAAGACAGAAATGAAAACGTAGAAAAATATAGAAATGTTTCCCATCTAGCAGAGCTAGTAGGGCTGGAAGCCTAAGCACTTTTCACTCTTGGCTCATCAAGGCAAGCTATCATTAGGATCTTTGCTTCATCTGAAATGCAGATTTCACCATTCTCTGCCCAAAGCAATAGACAGCACAACAGCAGGAACTTTTCCAGTGGCCTCAGCTTTTAATTCCTCAGTGTGGCCATTTATTTTGCCATTTTTTAATTTTGTGAAATACTGCCTTTTTCTTCTCTTTTTTACCTGTTCTTTTGCCTTTTCCTTTGACTTTGTGACAATTTTTACTTTGGCTTTTTTTAGCTCATGTTACCAGGTAGGTCCATATAGGCTGCTACATCTAAATACAGTGCTTCCCTTAGGCAAGCATTACACCTGTGTGTGATGTCTGTGCTGTATGTCTTTCCTTTGATAAGTAATTTTTTAGCTTCTTTTGTACATAACTATTTAATATTTTTGAGGGGGCCAGAGTCTTATAAACTTGAGGACTTCAGAGAATTTCATTGAAATTTGGTGTTTTTCATTTATAGCTACACACTAGAAACCTCCTTTTCACTTATTTTTATTTATCATAATTATTTGTATTAAATATCTCTAGTGCACATAAACCCAAGCCTATATGAAAAATTTGTAAGATTTCACTGCCAAAATTTTAAATGTGGTATTTTAGTTATTTTTGAGCCATCATTAATGTTACCACTTCTTATTTATTAATTAATGCTCACACTTTAAAAAAAATGTTCACTTCAGTTTTGTAGTTCAGCATTAGCTGATTTATGTTAAGTGAAAGATGATTGACTTACAAGCTTCATGCTGGGAAGATCTTTAAAAATACCATACCCAAGAATAATTTATGAGTTCCAGAGGGATAATCATGTTAGTTTGGTTCAGCAAAACAAACAACGAGTCCTGGGGGGGGTGATATGGGGCAGTTAAGGGTGCAGGGGGGACTGGGACCACAGGGAAGGTAGCAGTGGGGGCCATTAGTGGGCCCTTTAGGGGGCCCCACAATGGGTCTTCGCCTAGGGTCCCCAGTTGCCTAAGGCCGCCTCTGGCTACAATCCATGGGACAAAGCACCTTGGACTGTGTCACCAAGAGAATTCCTCGTCTGACTAGTGGTTAACTCATGTTTCTCTCAGAGGTTTTGGTTCATACCTCAAGCCTTTTTCAGCGTTCTCCCTACATCTTCACTCTGCAGACTCAAGGCTGGAAATTCATCCCGAGGAAAAGATTGTGCTGCCTTGGAAGATGGCTCACGTCCACCCACATGGTGGTGAGTTGGGCATCAGTAAAATAATCAGTAACCGCAGTGGCTGCAAGCTGGTCCTCAGAGCTAGATTATTCATTCTCATCTTGAGCCATTTCTCGAGGTGTCCGTAGGATGAAAATGGATTTCCGACTGATGTTAACTGGCAAAATATGGACAAGCTCCTCATCTTGTTAGCCTTCATGCCCTCTGCTCCATCTCCTTCCATAAGCACCTGCTGGAGGTCACAAATATGTATTGCTGTTTTTCATACCTGATCTAGTCCCTTGGTAACAGCTATAACAGATGGGAAGGTCCCTTCTTGCCACCCTGGCAGTGTAAAGGGGTCTAAAATGAGGCACAGGACGCCTTTGGAGAATATTTATCCCACAGAAGGCCTCCCCAGAGGGAGTAGAACTGGAGTAAGGGTGGGTCACACTGGCCCCAGCCCCTACGAGTGCAGATTGGGAGCATGCCGAAGATGTGGCCAGAGCACTGGATCTCTGTTATTCTCTCCTTTCCAATGTAACCAAGGGGAGAAGACCATAGTTTGAATTGCTCTAACTTACACTGAGGGAGGAACCAGCCCAGCCCTTCAACATGGATTATGACTTAGAAAAGCTACTTCCTTTCACTGCCCCCTCAGCATCTGCCCCCAGTCAGGAAAGGAATAACTGAAGGTCAGATCCATTAGATCCTCCCAGGCAAGATCCTGAGGCTGCACTGGTACTAGTTTACTTTTGAATCTGGACTATTGAAGCAGATCTGTCTAGCCGTACAAAGAACCCCCATCAACCCCTCTGTCAGAACAGTCTGGGGCTCTGAGCCTGACAATTGTCATTTTGGGAGTAAGTTGCTAAAGACATCTGATCTCAAAGCCTGAGCGGGGGGAATTCTCCCTCCCTGTTCTACCTGACCTGGAAGAAGGACTTGCAGCAAGCCAGGGAGCAGAGCAGGGCATTGGGGATCACCCATGCACAGATATCTGCAGCGCTCAGCCTGGCATGCCATTGTACAAATAAAGCAGAAAAACAGCAAGGCTTCATTGTAATGATGTGAGTTACACAAACACTAACTGCAGTACAGAGTCCTATTGAGCTTGGAAAAGGCATGTGAATACAGGAGCATGACAGGAGAGCTGGCCACCGCCAGAGTCATACACGGTCTGTGAAGCTACAATACAGACATTGTCCAGACCTTGTTGTCAAGCGCTGCTCTTTGTTAAAGCCACTGGCACATGATTTATACAGTTGCCATTAAACCAGTGATTTACTCTGATCAAAGTGAGGCCTGTTTGTTTGTGCAAATATGCAAGCTGTGGCTGTGACCAAGCCCTGAAATCCACATCTGAGCTTGGTGCTGTTGTAGCTGGCGCCGGTTGTCAGCCTCTGGGGACCAGTGGGACAGAGAAATACCCAAGCCTTTTTTCCTCTCTCCCAGCCATGATTCTGACACCAGCCATGAGGAAAAGGCAGCACAGAAGTGACCACACCAGCTCTACTCCCCTATAAGATAATCCTACACTGGGGTGAGTTTCTGTGCCCATCTACCCTGCCATCAGGGTCACTGTGGTTGACTGTCTGGTGCAAAACTACCACAGAGCCACCCAGGATTGGGGTCACTGACTTCTCCAACTCCTTATTCCATTAGAAATTTGGTCCCCAAGAAGATGGATCAGATGGAGTGAGCATAAGCCTGACATCCACAAATTTTCTAGAGCTACAGGTCTAAACATCAGCAGGGTCACCTTTATTCCTCCTGAGGTTACTGAGCATGGGTGTGCTGTTCAGACAGTGCATTTAAAGGTTATGTGGACAATAAAGACACCCTGGAATTTGGGGGGGACGGGGGGAAGGTCTTTGATTTGATGCCATTGATCCAAATTGCAAGTGTGCTGTCAGACAGCTGTGTCACCTTCTGCTCTGGAGATGGTTGCATTTTGGTGAAGCAATTCCTGGATGAAGCCATCAAGCAGCCTAGTTTAGGTGGCTGGGCTGTGGATGAGTAGCCAGGAACTTCCGAACTGTAGTGCTGACTCTAGTGTGGCTTTGCTGGGTGGCTCAAAGATCCAGATGTGGCCACTTTTCTGGGTGAGTCCCCAGTTTTGGATGCCCAACCTGTAATGCTAAGACCTGATCTTGGCTGGAATTGTGGGATCCCAGCACCTTTCAGCCATCAGATCCTTTAGATGTTTCCAGTTGGGTGTCAAACCCACTACTCCCCCACATAATTGGTGTCAGTGTTTGAAAATGTTGGCCTTAATGTCAGTCATTGACCCAGTTTCTCTAATTCTAAACTGTGGAGCACACTGATTTACCTATCTGAGAAAGATGCTGTGAGGTAAATGTCTGTAATATGATAACATGTGCTGTATCATCATGCATACGGTTATGTAGCTCCTTGGGTGCCTTCATGAGAGATGCTGTATCGAGGGTGGCAACCTTTACCGATCCTTGTGCCAGTCTCTCCTTCCCAACCTGAAGCAGGTTCCAGTGGTTCCTCAACCAAAGCAAAGCTGGCTGAAAATACAGCAGTGGCCATGCTTGGAGTGCCCACCACCACCAGAAGCTGCTTCAGGTGGCTTCTCTTGGCACGTGTGGGGGGAATGATCCCAAAGTACATCTCCAGAAGAAGCCACCCAGAGTGGCTTTCGGCAGCATGCCTAGGGACCTCCTGCTCCAGTCACCACCAAAAGAAGCCACTCTGGGCTGCTGGAGGGTGGGGAAAGAAGCCACCTCGAGCATGGTGCAGAAAAAAGCCACCTTGAGCAGCTTTTGGTGGCGTACATGGGAAACCCTCCCCCAGCTGCTGCCAAAAGAAGCCACCCAGAGCAGCTTTTGGTGGCATGTCTGGCCCCCCCCTGCTGCTGTCAAAAGGAGTCATCTGGAACAGCTTTCAGCAGCATGCCTGGCCTCCCCCTACTGCTGAAAGAAGCTGCCTGAAGTGGCTTTTGGCAGCAGGAGCAGAAATTTCAGCAGTACCACAGAGGGCACTGTGTGCTACTCCAAATAGGATTGTTTACCACTATTGGGACACGTGCCAGTGGTTGCTGACCCCTGTGCTTTATAAATGACATTACTGCCATTAGGCTGCTAATGAAGGTTAGTAAGGTAAATTACCGTCAATTAGTCTGAGGATAGCCCAGCTATATAAAGCTTTTTACAGGTGAAGAACGCAACATCCAGAGTTATTTGTGAAGTGGAGATTTAACAGAGGTCCGGGGTGAGGTGTGCAAAATTTTGAAGGACAGAGAGAAAATGACTGTCAAAATCTAGTGGAGAAAATTAAAGATGCCAATACATCAGGGCATGACTTGAGGCCAAAAAAGGACTGATCACAGAGGGAGTACAAGAGACATTTCTTTACACAGTGGGTAATGATTGAGTGGATTGGACCACTAACACCAGCAACAGCAGAAATGGCTGTGAACATATCCAAGAGCAAGGCAGACAAGCACTTACAAGAAGAAAACATGACAGGGTGCAAACACTTGATAGAAAGGTGATAAGCTGCTACATGGCTTCCTTTATCCTGAAAGATTCCCAGACTTTCAAATTACATTAATCAGACAGGCTATGGATCACCTGGATTAGTGGTTGTTAACCTTTCCAGACTATGCCACCTTTTTCAGGAGTTGATTTGTTTTGTGTACCCCCAAGTGTCACTATGCTACACCATCTGGGAAGCTAGCTCATGCCCAGATTAGTGTTAAAATTATGCCAGGGCCCACCTGGGCCAAACTCCATAAAAGTCTAGCACCTTTCAAGCAGAAGGCCAAGCTAAATGGAAGAACTCAGTGGCCAGCACATCTGCTTTACATACAGAAAGTCCTGGGTTCAAAGCCCAGGGGGTTGGACTAGATGATCAGACGAGGTCCCTTCCAACCCTATGATTCAATTCAACTCTCATTATTCAAAGTTTTCCTCATACTTCTTATGTGGAGAGTTAGACTATAGTATCATATCAGAGTAGCCCTCACTAGTCTGGCTACTAACAAAAGCTCTGAGAGAGGGAGCGGCCTGCTTCCACTGATCTTTATAGCCTCAAGAGCTGGGTCATGATGAGGAGAACCAGGAACTACCTGGTTAAAGACCTGAGCACATCAGTGGTGTTCAGAAAATGAGGATAAATGCGCTGGGCCAGACTGCTGATGGGTTGGAACATCCATCCGTATCTGGATCTCTGTCTGTGCAGAAGGGCACCTCCCAGCCACTCCGGGGCTGGTTCATGAAGATGACGTTCCACTGATGTTCTGGTCTGGGAGATGGAGGACAGCTAGACTAGGCCAGCTGGAGCTGAATAGCAGCTCTCCATGGCACTGTGGCCCATGGATATCCAAGAAGATTATGAACCCCACTTCATTCCCTTAAGATCCCCTCCGCAGCAGCTGCTGAAAAGACATGCAGGGGACCCTGCCAATAGTTCAACACAGTTATGCTGCTAAGGGAGATCAGCAGGACCAGGAACCACCCTTGTAAAGCTTCTGTCCATCCAGATCTTGAGGGTCCTTTGGGATGCATGGCCTTAGACTCTGTCTGTTAAGGGGATGCTTGGCAGGAATTGCCCTGCCTGACTCTGGAAATGATGTCATGTCCCTCTCCAGTGGCCCTTTCTGTAGCAAGACAATCTGGCTCAAGATGAACATAGTGAATCACTTTGCTCTTGGAATATTATTGTGGATGCCCAGTACACTAGGGCACCAGTCATGTGCTGGTGTATTCCAATTCGGAGGCTAGCCCATGCAGATATTAGTCCTGGAGGCTCCCGATACCCCCTCAGGAACATGGCTAAAAGAGAGGCTATTTGATAAGGACTGGCAGGAAAGGGGAAAGTTGCAGGTACCTGAGGTAGAGGCTTAGAGAGTTAGAGCCCACACTAAGTAATGGCAGTTCCTGTTTGGATCCCAGGGGCAGTCCAACTTAGTCAGGGTTCTTCAGTCTCTTGTGTCTGGGGTGCCCTCTGTCCCAGGAAATGGGAATCGTATGGTCCCAAGCCAGGCTCAGTCAGCATCTCTCCTGGAGCCCCTCTGCACTGGCTCCTGCACAGTTGCTGCTGCTCTGCCCTAAGTCAATGGTTTGCAAACTTCGTGTAGGGACCCAGCACTGGGTCTCAGATCCTCAGGCACTGGCTAGAAGCACCCCCTGCCAAAAGACTGGAATTCATTGCTCAAAGATGTAACTGTTGGGTTGTGGGCTTAAATGATTTTTTTCAACTGGGTCCTGAAAAAGAAAGTTTGAAAACCACTGCCCTAAGTCCCACATAGACCCACTCCCCCACACATTTGTATTTTCCAGGAGGAGCTGCCTCGTCCACTTGTGGCTCTGTCCACAGGTCTAGGGATTCTTTCCTGCCCTCTGCTGCCACGTGGCTCTGCGACACAAGGAGCCAGTGGTGCCAGAGGGCACAGGGTTCACTGTTCTTGACAAGCAACTCCTTTCTCAGACTTGACAAACTCCCTGCCATAACACTCTATTTTAAGGATATTTCTCCATAAAAGGTAGCATGTGAGGTCTCTGCTGGAAGCTTGTCACTTATTCACATTCATTTTGAGATGTGTGTATGGATGGTATTTAAGGAATAATTTAACTGTTTTGAAAACTATACCTTATGGTCCTGGCTATATATAGTGTGAGTACTAAGAGCCACCAGGGGATCTGATGTCTCAGTGCTGGTGCATGCAAGCAGGAGGGAGTTATCATCTCCCCCCAGCTAGTCGAGTATGTCATGTATTGCTCAGTTGTCCATTCTTGCACCAACCCAGAAAAGTCAATGGAAAAGTGTGAAAGATAAATTATAAACATCAAAACCACCTGGCAGTGAAAGGCCAGTGAGGGGAATGCCCTGTCTGCGAAGAGAGACAGACTGAGTTAGTAGGAGCTGGAGACTGAACACAGAGACACTACATCCACTCACCCACCAACTCTCATAGAATCATAGAAACTGGAAGGGACCATGAAAGTCATTGGGTCCAGTCCCCTGCACTCATGGCAGGACCAACTACCCTCTTAAACCCTCTCTGACAGGTGTTTGTCTCACCTGCTCTTAAAAATTTCCAGTGATGGAGATTGCACAACCTGCCTAGACAACTTATTCCAGTGGTTAATCACCCCGACAGTTAGGATTTTTTTCCTAATGTCCATCCTAAACCTCCCTTGCGGCAATTTAAGCCCATTGCTTCGTGTTCTATCATTGGCAGTGAAGAACAATTTTTCTCCCTCCTCCTTGTAACTACCTTTCAGGTATCTGAAAACCATTACGTCCCTTCTCAGTCTCCTCTCTTCTAGACTAAACAAATCCAGCTCTTTCAATTTGCCCTCATAAGTCAACTATTCTAGACCTTTAATCATTTGTGTTGCTCTTCTCAGGACTTTCTCCAATTTGTCCACATCTTTCCTGAAATGAGGTACCCAGAACTGAACACTATACTCCAGTTGAGGCCTAATCAGGGCCCAGTAGAGAGGAAGAATTACTTCTTGTGTCTTACTTACAATACTCCTGTTAGTACATCCCAGAATGGTGTTTGCTTTTCTCATTAGTCTAGTCTAGCATTAGACTAACACAGCTACCTTTCTGGACCTTGTCATGGAGGAGGCATGTAGATGAGACAGGGTGCTTCACTTAACACTGGGTCCTGGCTCTTTGAGGCCACCAAACGTTGCAAAAGACTAAACTGTGTGTTGAGGATCTACTTTATTAGCTAGGACAAGTAACTATTGTAAGTGCAGGGTTAGTTTATGTTTTATGATTTCATTTTGTATATGAACAGTTTGCTTCAATCAGTTGCACTTGTTTCTAGTGAACCTCTAGTATTTCTTAAACACATTTCCTTTTCTTTTCCTGTAGTTCAACCCCAATACTGTGTATGAAGTGGACTAAGGTAAAACTGAAGTACACTGCTCCCTTGGGAATAGAAGTCTGGGATTTCTGTGGGTATCTAGGGATACCTCAGGCGCACACTTCAAAGGGCCTGGGATACATCTACAGTCAACCTGCAGGCCTGGTATAGTGCAGAAGAAAGTTTTCTGAGAGGCTGACACCCAGCTAGGCAAAGGCAAGACTCCCTCACCCTCGAGGCAGGTGGGAACAGGGTGGAGGCAGGTGACTCTCAGTCCTGGCTGTTCCAAGAACAGGATCGTCTCTAGAGGTGTGCAGGGGGACAAACCACATGGTGTGGGCCCCTATCCAGCTCCTGCCTGGTCCTGGCATACATCCGGGAGGCCAGCTGCAGCCACCCGCCTCCTGCTCAGTCCTGGCAGGCAGCTGGGACCCTGGCAGCACTCACCCACCTCCTGTGTGGTCCCAGCTGGGAGGTGGGCTACAGACGCCCGCCTCCTACCCAGTCCGATGTGGGGCCCCCAACAGCACATGGCGTAGGGCAGTCGCCCCGATTTGCCCTATCCTAGGGACAGCTCTGTCAAGAAACATCACAGGATCCCCATTTGCCAACACAGCCCAGCCACTTCCCGGCTGAGGGCTTTTTTCCTTCCCCGGCCACGGAAAAGGAGCCTGCGGTGGGGAAGATGCTGCCAGGTGCCCTTGTCCCGTTCTCTGCAGATCCAGCACGTGGTTTTTCTCTGTTGGCTACTGGTGCTCAGAACTCCACAGAAGCCAACAGGAGACCTACTCATAAGGAGGACCTGTACTGAATCTTGGGACAAGTAGGTTAATTTTTCAAGAGCACAACCCAAACCTGCAGAGAGTAATCTTTTCTGACCACAAAGCACAGAGTCCCCTGGTTCTAGGCAGGGAGCTGAAAGCATAAGCTGAGGCAGGAGTTGACTCTGGGACAGTTCATACCCCAGAGAAAAACAGCCACAGAAATAAATTTGCAGCCTAGGGGCTTGATTCTGTCTGGTGCCGAGTTCCTCCTGTTAGATCCTCAGCAGCCTCCGCAGTCACCAAGCTCCATAGGAACTATGGGTGCTCAGCATCTTGCAGGATCAGATGGCTGAGAAGGGTAATTATATCTTTAAGTTGCCTCAGTTGTCAAATCTTGTAACTAGTCTCAAACTGACAGCTACACACATAGCAATTAACTTGCATAAAAGATTTGCAGATGGGGGGGGGGGTTGGCCCTGTTTCCCAAGCGTGTACACACACACACTCACAAAGTGTTTCCTTAATGCAGCTTAACATGGTTGGCAAATACTCCACCCATAAATCTCGCATTTACCAACACGTTGCTCCAACAAACACTGATCAGTCAAGACTCTGAAAACAAAAGGCTTCTTGTGACGAGTGGCATGCACAAATTCATTTCTCTTCTACTTCCCCAAATGCCCTTTATCTGTGGAACTGTAAATATCAATATATCAGCCCTGCAGTCTTTGTACAGTATCTTGGCTCCTTGTAATGGGTTCTCTGACTTGTCTTAATTTTTTTTCCCCTTTAGGTGGAATAAAGAAACCATTTATCTTAGATTCCCACAGGCTGTGAGACATTGTCTGTCTACCCACAAGCTGTGAGACATTGCCATCTAACCACCCACTGCTTTTGGCAAAGGAGAGTTTTGCATAAAACCATTTGCACTGAGGAAGCTGAGAGGCAGGGTGTCACAGACATTGCAAGGAATTGTAAACCTTTGTATTTCTCTAGGGAGATGGTGACCCAAGGATCACAAAGCACTTCACAAACATTCATTGACTGGGCCTCACAGCACTTTGTCTATAGGACTTATATGGCCACCCTCACTGTAGTAACTGCGTGGCTCACCATTTTTAATATAGCCATCCTCATAACATCCCAGTGAGTGAGGCAGGGCTATTGCCCCCATGATACAAATAAGTCACAGAAGAATAAGGGTGAAATTTTCCAAAGGGCTAAGATACTTACAATGCAGATTCTTAAAGATATTTAAGGTGTTGGTCTGCTCAGTGTTGCAAGGCCTAAACAATTTATCATACAATCATCGATGATCAGGGTAGGAATAAGGTCGCCAAGTCCAAGCACCTGCTCAAAGCAGGACCAACCCTGATTAAACCATTCCAGCCACGGGTTTGTTAAGCCAGGCCTTCAAACTGTATCATTTAGCTGATTCAGTCCCATTTTCAAAAGTCACAGAATCCTACAGCCCAGACACTCAAAGCTATTTCAGAGTCTACGTCTCATTGATTTCAAGGGAAGTTTGGCACCTAAATACCTTTGAGGATTTGGACTTTAGGAGCCTAAATCCCCTTGACTTTCAATAAGATTAAAGTCACACCCATACAAATGCAGACACATGAACAGAGCTATGCAGTAACGATAACTAAGATTTTCACAGTGACTCTTAAATCTGCCGTCTAAGGGATTAGAATAGTAGTACTGGTTTTCTCTGAATTAGGGAGCTAAGACCACCCAACTCCAATTCCCTGTTCTGCCACAAACTCTTCTGTGACCTCTGGCAAGTCATTTAGAGTAGGTTTTGTGGCTAAACCACACGATGCAGAGTCAGAAGACTTGAACTCAGCCAGTAGTTCTGATGCAGTGTCCCCACGTGACTCGGGAAGTCTGGCTAGCTCAGAGTTACATTGTGCAGTCAGAGGGCTGGGATTTTCAAATGAGCCTAAGGAAAGTAAGTCCTCCATTTCTCAAAACATTTCCCCCTTACTTCTCTGATAAGCCCAGCTGGCCGTACTCCTTGATTTTCCCCATCTGTAGTACTCACCCAGCCACAGAGGCACTGGGAGTCCCTTGTGTTTGTAAAGTACTTGGAGACCCTCACACAAATGAGCGATAGAAGGGTGAAGTATTGTTTACTACTACAGTTATGGCTTGCTACTCTTACATAAATTGCTGAGATCTGTGTATGACAGATCACAAAGCAGTCATAGGATAAGAGGGAAGGCCCTCTCATGGATCAGTAACTGGTTAAAAGATAGGGAAAAGAGAATAGGAATTAATGGTTGGTTTTCAGAATGGAGAAAGGTAAATAGTGGTGTCCACCAGGGAGCTGTATGGGGATTAGTGGTGTTCAACATATTTATAAATAACCTGGAAGAGGAGCATAAACCGTGAGGTTGCAAAATTTGCAGATGATACAAAATTACTCAAGATAGTTAAGTTCAAAGCAGATGGTGAAGAGTTACAAAGGTTATGTCTACACTTAGAGTTTCCGTTTGAATTACTGAATTTGAATTAGTCAATTCGCACTAATAATTATTAATTTGAATTCAGTCAATTCGTATTGACACAGCCACACCAGAAAATCCAATTCGAATTGGCATGTCCTTGAACAAGATTTGCTAGTTCAAATTTGGTAGGGGGCGTTACTGTACAGGGAAAAAAATCAAGCTGTGGCTAATTCAAACTAACAGGGAATTCGAATTGACATGGCCACACTGGGTCAATTCAAATTACGGTTCGAATTGACCCTGACTTTGAAGTCAAACGAGGTTTGACCAATTCGAAGTCAACTTTCATCAATTTGAACTGAGGAGTTCCTCAATTCGAATTGAGGAAAGCCAGTGTGTCCATGCACTTAACAGAATTCGAATTGATGGCAATCAATTCGAATTCAACTCTAAGTGTAGACATACCCAAAGAGATCTCACAAAACTGGATGACTGGACAACCAAATTGCAGATAAAATTCAGTGTTGATAAATGTAAAGTAGTGCATATGGGAAACATAATACCAACTCTACATACAAAATGGTGGGATCTAAATTAGCGGTTGCTACTCAAGAAAGAGATATTGGAGTCATTGTGGACAGTTCTCTGAAAACATCCACCAGGGTAAAGTGGCAGTCACAAAAGTTAACAGTGTGTTAGGAACTACTAAGAAAGGGATAGAGAGTAGACAGAAAATATAATGCCATTATATAAATCCATGGAATGCCTATACCTGAATACTGTATGCCGTTCTGGTCGCCCTACCTCAGAAAAAAGATATATTAAAACTAAAAGTACAGAGTAGGAAAACCAGAATGACTAAGGGACAGCATAGTTTCTGTATGAGGAGAGATTTAAAAGACTGGGACTTTTCATCTTGGAAAAGAGATGACTAAGAGGGGTATAATATATGTCCACACAATCAGGAATGGTGTGGAGAAAGTGAACAAGGAAGTGCTCTTTACTCCTTCACATAATAAAAGACCAGGGGTTACCCAATGAAATTAACAGGCAGCAAGTTTAAAACAACAAACAGGAAGTACTTCGTCACACAAAGCAGAGTCAACCTGTGGAACTCATTGCCTGGGGAGTCTGACTTGTGTGTAGTTCCCCAGATCCTCCTTTCCCCTTTTAAAGATGGGCTCTGGGTTTGTCTTTTCCCAGTTGTCCAGGACCTCTCCCGATTACCCTGAGTTTCCAACGATAATGAAATCCTTCAACTGCCTACCATTAGTGAAGTTATTGCAGGTGTGATTATGGCCCAGAGTCTTTACTTTGGAATATTTTCTCTCATAGACACCCTAGTCTAAGTGGAAATCCAATAGGAGAGGATTAGGCAAAATGTATACTCAAAACTGATAATATCATTGAGATGGGACCAGATTCATCCCGGGGGTAGTGCCAATGGTTTCAGTTGAGCTGCACCTATTTGCCTATAGGATGAATTTGGCCCTACATTTTACACAAGCAGGCTTTCATCACAAAGGATTCCTGCACTGCTCTGCAAACAAACTCACAAAGGAGGCCCTCCATGAACCACTAAATGGCAGCCACTTTGAGGAAGAATCTGGCAGACATCTAAAAATGCACATCAACCTCCCACGTGAACAGACCACTTCACTTCAAATGGCCTCATACAATATATATTAACTATCTATGCTAACTGATCTGTTCCATCTGATATTTAGCTGTGACACACTGAGTACCTTTTCCTAGACCTGAAGAGCTTGGCATAGCTCAGAAACTTATTAAGAGCAGGTTAGACAAACACCTGGCAGGGATGGTTTAAAAGGGTCCTTGGTCCTGCCATGAGTGCAGGGGACTGGACTCAATGATCTCTCATGGTTCCTTCCAGTTTCTATGACTTTATAATTCTCTGATTCTCTTCTAGCAGCAGAAGTTGGTCCAATGAAAGGGATTACATGACCCACACTGTCTCTTCAACATCACAAAACACTTTAGGGCAGAGGGTGATGGATCATCTAATTTGATTGGGGACCTCAGTGTCTCCTCAACAAAAGATACTTCCAGGAGAAGTGTGTCCTGGCTCCAGCCTGCACCAATGGTGTAGCACCAAAGAGAAGAAGGAATATCAGCTATTGATTCATCAACGTCAATTCCTACAGCTTCCTTGGATTGCCTTTGAAGATCTCCCATTCAAGTACTCACCAGTCTTAATGCTGCTAGATTCTGAGATTCCAGGCCTAGCCAGTACAGCTGCAAGTTGATGCCTTACATAAAAAATTAAGAAATTTGTTAGTAAAACGTTTTGTTTAATTCACATATGCTTAGTATGCCCACACTACAATCACATCCATGGCACAGCTGTGCTGCTGCAGTACCATAGAATAGATGCTTCCTACATTCATGGAAAGGGGTTTTTCGGTCTGATTGATGTAGGTAATCCACTTCTCCAAGAGGCTGTAGCTAGGTTGACAGAAGAATCTTTCCATCAATTAGCTGTGCCTACACCTGGGCTTAGAGAAACCTAACAATGGTGCTTAGGGCCCAAGATTTTTCACAGCTGTGAGTGACGTAATGAGGTTGATCTAATTTTTAAGTGTGGACCAGACCTGCGTCACAATCCTGCTGCTGGCTGAAACGAGCAACAAGGGGACCTAGATACATGATATGTTATTCTAGAAATATTATCAAGTTAGCATCCTCATCAGACTGGACCCATGTTTAGAGGTAATGCTATTAAAGAGGACTCACAGATTACCCACCCACAGCTTGTCCATCCATAGTGGTGACCTAGGCGGTCACCTAGAGCACCAAGCAATAGGGGGTGCCAAGGGTGCTCCCCCAGGACTGTCCTAGGGGGAGAGGGACAAGAGGGGTGATTACCCTTTGTCCTGTGGTTCCACGGGCCCCACACAGTCCTGCGGTAAGTAGGGCAGTGTGTGGCCTACGCTGCTACCCACCCATGGCTGCAGTCTCCTGCCCCCTCCCTGCTGCTTTTGGCACAGTGCTGAAGCCGGTGGGTAAGGAGGGGGAGCACGCATCCGGCCTCTCTGCTGGGCTGGCTCGCCTTGCCCAAGGGTGGGGAAGAGCTGTCCCAGCCCAGAGGTGGGGCTCCACTCTCTTGCCCCTCCCCTGGGCCAGCTGTTCTGCCCTGGGGGCAAGCAGGGCAGGCCCAGAGGCAAGGAAGGAGAGTGGAGCCCAGACCCTGGACCAGCCTTCTCTGTCCCCGGCTCAGAGGAGGGGCAGGAGTGTGGGGCCAGCCTGTGGTGCCTCCCCAAGCACGGGGGGGGGGGTGCACAGGCCAATTGTCCCAGGCCCTGCACCCTCCCCCTTGGGGGTTCCAAAATTACAGGCGCCTAGGGCGCCAGAAAACCTCGGGCCAGCCCAGTCCCCACCTAAATGCTATCTACCTTCAGGTTCAATTTCTCATCCTTTGAATGACTGTGTTCGGAGACGGGTTATTTTAATATCTCACTGCATTGCGGTATAGGTTGTTTTTTTGTTTTTTTTTAAAACAGCTTTTCAGCTTCCCTTATAGAAGGAGGTGGTAAAAAAAGAAAATCTAGGAGGAGAGATCAGAGTGGGGTTCGGAGGGCCCATGGTATGGTTATTAGGAGGCAAGGCCTTTATTATAGTGATTGTCTTGCCATCATGGAAAAGGCTGGGCAGTCCCTGGTCATTTCAGCAACCTCAGTAATAATCAATCGTTTCTGTTGAGGGAGCATTTTCACATGATGACTAATCAGACAGGTACATCTCCTAGAGGAGCTGTCTTGTCTAATGTCACCAGGAAGGAAACTCCCTAGATTTGCAAGGATAGCTCAGATTTGTTTTATAACCTCTTGGATTTGCCCCATGGCCTCAAACGACCAGACAAACTTTGATCAGTAAGAGGTGAAAGCTCCTCCTTATGTCACAGAAAGGATAATTTCTCCAGAGCTACAAAGTCCTGGATTTAACCTACCAGCAAGACACTGATGTCAAGGCTATTTGACCATTCTGAAAATTGTCGCATAAATACTCCTTGGCATGGTACCTCAGATATTCTCTCTCTAGGATGTGTGTGTGTCCCTGTGAAGATGACACATACATGTACACACTGTATATGGTATAAAGTTTTTGGTCCGTTTAGACAAGCTTTATCAATACCAATAGCACAAGTGAGTCATTCAGATCATTGCAAGGAAGCCCTACTGAACCACACCACTACTTATTCCACAGATGCTAGACATTTAGCAGCCACACTAAAATTAAGTTTTAAGTTTATATATATTATATATGCACACATACAGTTATAGGGATTGTTTTGTTGTGCCTTCATCTGCAAAGCTAGACTTCCTGAGAGTAATTTCCTACTTACGCAGTCAGGCCCGTGTTAGCTCTGAGTAACCTGGCGTTTCACAAAACCAGCCTGTAGCTGCCACAGCATGAACAGGGAAAGAAGCTTGCCGCCCACGTACATAACCAGGTTTGCAGATGGGAGCACACTCAAGGTGGTTAGCTCGCCATGTTGCTCTCACCCCTGCACAGTTGTGCTTCTATTTTTAGCATGCTAGCTTGATCAGAAGTCGCAAGGGTGCATCTGCTTGTGTAAACATCCCCTTACTCAACGTTAAATCCTGGCTCCATTGAAATCAGTAACTGAATTTCCTACAGATTTCAACTGGGCCAAGATTACACCCTGTGTGTTAACCACACACAATTTTCAAGGGGAGGGAAATTCTAACTAATACATTATTTCCATCTCTTAAAATTCCCTGATAGTGCGATTCTTTTCTTTTTTGGTACAAAACAGAAGTTCCAGGGCTAAGCGCTGACCTGCTGAAAAGCTATACCACTTCCTTTTTCGAATGGTCCTGCTGACAGCTCTCAAGGTACCCAGGACCAGGAAGCACCTTGCTACCCCACTGCCTACAGCAGAGGTCTCAAACACATGGCCCGCGGGCCTCATGCAGTCCCTAAAGCTATTTCCTCTGGCCCTCAACGACACTGTTGTTGTATGAAAAAGTTTCAGTGGTGCAGCCCTTGGGCTAACGTACTAGTCCTCATGCTGCCCTATACTAGTTCTCAGGTGGCCTCAAGGTGATTTGAGTTTGAGACCCCTGGCCTACAGCGTGAGGGAGCTGTCCTTATAATAGCTAGACGTCATCTCCCTCATGTTACTTTTCAGCCACTCTCCTCCGGGCTCTGCCAGTCCTCTTTTTGCTTTGCTGGTTAAAGAGTAACTGCACACCCCAGTCTCCAAGTCTCCTGGAAGCATTTCCTTGTGATATCCAGCTCCTGACACTAGCTGCTCCCCAAAACCCCAGATCTCCAGCTCTCTGAGGAGCAGTATTTTGCAGTTTACATTATACAGGAGTGGTGATTTAATGCGGCACATTTATGAACACTTGTAATAAAACAAAAGAAAGGAGTCCCAGTATAACAAGAGTGATGAAACAGTTACAAGATAGAACAAAACCATATAACAAACTAGACTTATTGTAACTTTTCCTGTTTCATAACGTAGGCTCCCCCCCCGACAATGTGCAGTCTGTTGCTTAGCTTCACGGCTACCCAGGAACCAGCACCCAATCTTTCACCCCCACTCAGCAAGCTGTCTCCTTGGATGCAGAGTGCCTCTCACAAACCTCTGATATCTTGAATCAGTGTTTTGTCTCTATTTGCAGACAGGGTGATCTACTGTCTGGTATAATGATCTTTTACTCCTCCAAGGTGTTTTGATCGTTTGCAGTTGTCTTAGATGGTTTTCCACTGACTCATCTCGGAAGGGTAGATAACTGAATCTTGCACTACATCCCTGACTGACCAGGGTGGGATGTCATCTCTCTGCTGCTTGAACACAGCTCTGAGACATACAAGTCCCTGGTGACTAATTTTGACTCCAGGACAGCAAGGCATCCTTTTCTATATAGATATATTGTTCTGTAAATATTACCTGGAAACAAATTTCACAATGATTTTCAATAGTTTACAAATTTGCAGTAGACACCTCCAATGCGACTCTTCACAGATAAAGATCATGAAAAGGGTTTTAGGTGGAGTGAGTTTGTCAAGTCAGAGGGGAGTTGCTTGTAAAGAACAATGAATGCTTTGCCAGCTGGCCCCAACAGTACCTCACTCAGTTTTTAGAGACATTGGACTGCAGACCAGGGCTGAACATTGCTCAGCCTTGGGCTTGCTGAGGAAAACTCCACAGCTGGGGGAAAAGACAAAAGTTCTTTCTGCTGTATCAGATGGATGAAGCTGCTGGAAGGGCTGCAATGTTAGAATAAGTCCTGGGAGACATGGCTCAGAGGGGAGCAGTGGCATTGGCCATGGAGGTATGAGAAATGCATATCTATAAAGTGCAGGTCTACACTGCATATATACAAACACATCTTTCTAACAGACATATGACACATACTGTTTATCACAGGACTGTTACAATGGGGTGTGCATATACATGTAGTGTAGGTGAGGGGGCAGCATTTTAAAATTTCTGGCTGCCCTGTTCCTCAGCCAAGTGCCTGGGACAGCAACTCAAGAGTCCTAGGCCCTGCCTTTGCCTGGCCCCTGCTCCCGGCTGATAGTTGAGCAGGACTGACAGGGAGGCTGCTTATCCTGGTTGTGCATGGCTGCAGTCTGAGACTCAGGGCACGGCAGAAAACGGGGGGCTGACTGACGAGCGCCCAGCACAGGACCCTGAGCAGTTGCTCAGGCTGTCCCATACTTAAGACTGCCTACATGTAGACCTGGAGAAGAGCTCTGTGTAGCTCAAAAGTTTGTTCTTCTCACTGGAAGAAGTAGGTCCAAGAAAAGATATTACCTCACGCTCACCTTGTCCGAAGATAGACACGTATGGGCTTGACGTTTACCCGCTATATCAAGGGTCTCAAACTCAAATCATCATGAGGGCCGCATGAGGATTAGTACATTAGCCTGAGGGCTGCACCACTGAAACCTTTCCATACAATGATATTGCAAATATCAGTAATGATCGTGTCATTGTGGGCCGCAGATAATAGCTTTAGGGGCCCCATGCGGCCCACATGTTTGAGACCCCTGCACTATATAATATTTTACAATACAGACAAAAATTCATTTACCAAGCTGTTGCTAGCCCAAGACCAGCAATGTTACTCCCCCTACTTTAGCCTCACTCCTGCAAAAACAAATGCAAAGAGTTGCAGAACTAGAGATGTAACTCAGGAATCAGATTCCTAAATCCAATTGCCAAACTGAAAGAAAAAAATACAGCTTGGAAGAGGAGCTGTTTGCCTATTGAATAACTCTGGAGTACAGAGAGGAGCTGGAAGTTGAATCCAGCCTCTGTTTCAGGATATGGGAGATAAGCTTCCATTTCAGCATTTCGTTGAAACTCTAAGCCCAGGATCCAGTACGAAAGGATGCTGGCCATGCATGCGTGTCTGCAGTGCGGGAGGGAGGGCTGGTAAGGAAGTGTCTATCTCAGTGAGTTGGGCTCCAAAGGCAACATCCTACAGTAACACTAGTCCAACCACGGCAATCACCATGAGGATGCCGGCAAGCACACAGATGCTAATGAAGACAACGTCGCTGGTGTCCTGACTTCTGCCCTCGTAGGCCTCCACTCCTGCATCCTGCTGGTGGGACTCCACCAGGTTCTCCGCATACTGGCTTAGCCGGTAGGAGTCAGAGTTTGAGATAAGGTTTACCGAGGCTTCTTTCCTCTTGGGCTCACACTGCACTTCATAGGCATGAACATCCTCCTGGTTCCCAGCCGAAAAGTCGATATACAGGATACTAACAATCACAGATGTGTGGTTTCTTTTCTGTAAGACAAAGTTTTTGAAGCGCAAGGCTTTGTTTTCACTTGTCAGCATGCCAAATTCGTCAAAATTAAATCCACAGAGTAATGAGTTTCAGGGCATGCCCTGAGGTAGGCTCTTACAGGGAAAGTATATCTGCAAATGCATTCATGGCCTTTCACTGCCGGCAGCCTGAAAGCATGCACCTTAACGGTCATTAAGAATATAACCAAGTCTGAGGCTCGGCCATTTGGCAGCAGAAACCAGGCTGAGCAAACTCCCCAGAGATGGGGAGCCTTATTTTCAAGGGGGTTTTAATGAGACCAGCAAGAGCTCAACTCCTATACTGCTGGCTACTTCTCACAATAAAGATCTGGGAGTTGGGACTGGCAGGCTCTGTTCCTGGCTCTGCCACAGACATCCCGTGCTGGCTGAGGCAAGGCACCTGGGCCAAGCTTTTCCCAAAATGGCCACTGATATTTTAATTCCTCCGGTTTTTGGCTGTCCTGACCATCCCAGACTCCTGCTGACCTTCAGAGGGAACTACAAAACCTCAGCACCTCTGAAAATAAGGCCTACGGAGTCTCATGTTGGATATCCAAAATATAAGGCCTCCAGAATCAGTGACCACCTCTAGAGATGCATGACTTTCTGTGCCTCAGTTTCCTTGTGGTGAACTGAGGCTAATTGCCCCTGGGCATAATGTTGCAAGGCCAGAGGTTTGTCTAGTGCATGGTCTTCTTTGAATGCAACAGTACGAACTGCAGTTGTGGGGTTTGCTTCTGCCAGGCAGGGCGAAAGTCACATTCAGAGCTGCCAAAAAATGTGTGCAGAGCAATGAAAGACTGGGTGCATAGAGCCCTCTGCCTCTGGCCTGCATGCACATGGGAGGCAGTGTATAGGGACCCACCAGAAATTATCCTAATTCAACCGTACACAACTCTGACCTCAAGCAACTCATTTCCTCTCTCTCCATGCCTCAGTCCGCATCAGTAAATGGGGAGAGGTTTGCCTCCCTGCCGCGTCACATCTGGGACATCTATACTGTGATTAAAGACCCACGACAAGGCCAAGCAATGTAGGATTACGCTGGAGCCTGGGCTCTGAGGGTCCTCCCCATGTGCAGGGTCTCAGAACCCCAACTATAGCCCAAATCCAAATAACTGCACTGCTATTTTTAGTCACAAAACCAGGCCCTGTGAGCCTGAGTCAGTTGATCCAGGCTCTGAAACTTGGTGCAATGGCCTTTATCCCCCCACAGCGCAGACATAACCTTAGCCTTGTATATTTGGGTTACAAGCCCTTCTGGAGACAGACTGGCTTTTACTGAATGTGCGTACATGTGCTTCATTACATGCAAGGTTTTGATTTTTTTTTTTAAATCATCTTACTGTTCTTGTTTAGGTAAATAAGATTCACATCTTATTATACTGATCACTTACCTGGGATTCAGTTCCACAGGTGTCAAATCTTGTGTGTATTTTAAAGTTCAGGCCAACCACTTGGGCAGGACAGGATGGGGTCCCTAAATAAATCTTATTTCTCTCCAGCTGGGCAAGAGACTGCACAGGAATCTGAATCTGGAAGTCTGTTCGCGTGCAGCTGACGTTGACAGGAACAACTGTTGCAGGGGGAGAAAGAAGCAACAAGCTTATCTAAAACTCACAAGACTATACAGTCGACTGGGGGCTTTCATCATTACTGCTCAGTGTCCAACACAAGGCAGTTCCTATAGCTGAGTGTAGCGCTGTTGCCATTTTCACCATGTCATACAAAAAAAGATGACGTCAGGTGGCATCCACAAGCAAGTGACTAATGTTTGTTGTGAGTCTAGTGATATGTGGTAAAACCAACAAGGAATCTGGTGGCACTTTCAAAGGCTAACAAATTTATTTATCGCATGAGTTTTCGTGGGAGAAAATCCCACTTTGTTTCTCTCACAAAAGCTCATGCAATAAATAAATTTATTAGTCTTGAAAAGTGCCACCAGAATCCTTGTTCATTTTGCTGAGCTAGACTAACACAGCTACCCCTTTGGAATTAGTGATATCTGGTGTTTTTTCTTAAAGCCTCAGCTCCTGGAGTCAGGGGACAGGGAAGATGCCATGCCAGAAGCCTGAAGAAAGAGAAGCTGGCTCAGGGCAGGGACTTTCCTGTCTCCAGGGGAGCACAGGGCAGCCTGAAGGGGGAATGGGAGGAAGAGATGGAGTTATAGCCCCCCACCAGCCAGTCAGACTGGTCAGCAAAAGGCTGCATCCCACAAGGGGACCGTGGAGATGTAGGCAGCATTCTGCCTTCCAGGGGGCAGTCAGGTCAACACCACGGTGCCTGCAAACAATGCCTAATCCCCACGCAGACCTAGCACAGCTTAGCATTGTCTTCTTGTCACCAGCTGAACCATCCGTTTTCTGCACTGGTGTGAAAACCCTCTCCTCTAGCAAGTCTACGCAACAGCTTGATGGATCTGCCTAGCTTTCCTCCCAGCTGTCTGTGCAACACCTTGGTCCACCTCAGGCCTGGTCTTTACTTACACTTAGGTCGATCTAGCTCAATCGCTCAGGACCGTGCAAATTCTCCTGGCTTGTGCAAGTGGTAAGTCGACATAACCCCCATTGTGGACACAAGTCGGCTGACAGAAGAATTTGTCTATCGATGTAGCTGCCACCTCTCAGAAAGGTGGATTAACCACATTGATGGACAAACCCCTACCATCCACATAGGAGGCGTCCACAAATGACGCAGCTGGTAGATCCATGCCGTAGCTGCTGTGGCAGTGAGTTAGTTCTCAAAACATGGGATTTTTAAGGTTCCTGTTATAGACCTTGCTGATCTGGCTCACTGTGGTATGCCAGGTTATACTCGTCACAAGTCAAGTATGGAACCACTCAGTGAGTCTGGCCCAGGTCTGAAATGCCATGTAGCTAAATAGTGCAAAGCATGGGACTGGAGGCAAGAATCTCCTGCGTTCTAATACAGTAATGGCCTTGAGTAAACGAGGGTCCTTAGAAAACGGGATGACAACACTTCTCTTGTGCTGGGCAGAGTAATCAAGAGCTGTGGTGAATTCTGAAGACGTAAAATGCTAGGGGGTCTGACTCCTCCTGGCCATGCACCTTGGGCAACAACTGACCACAGTGCACAGTGGTGCCGCACAACACCCTCTCAGAACAGGGTTGTTCCACTCTTACTTTGCACGGCTGTGACTGCCTACCTAAGGAGCAGCGAAATGGAGACTCAAGCCCCTAATCCATCTGTGCAGCCACTGGCCTTTCTACGTGCAGAAGACAAACCTATAAATCATGCTGAAAGGGAAATAAGAACATCCTCCCTCCCTCCATAATATTTAATGGTAACTCCCATTGAGGTTTGGCCCAAATATTAACAGTATGAATTATTGAATTATTCTAACCAACTCAGTTAGAATCAGAGCCTTATGAAACTGATAAGATGCAATAAAATCAATAGGGAAAAGATTTTGCTACTTTACTACACTTAGTACATTATAGAGCCATTAGAAGATTTACCAAACAACTAGAGTGCATTCAATCAAGGAGGAGGAGAAAATGGATCCCCGCTCTTAAGCTGAAGGCTTCCTTTAAAATGACCATAAATCACGTGGACAGCCCAATTCACGTCCTTTCCTGAGCCCAGCTAGACAGAAAAATCTTTATGCTAATTACAAGAGCCTAGAGAACAGCCCGCTCTCTGGATGAAGTTTTATATACGTCACCCATTCCCAGACCATGGCATCTGGACTCCCACAAGGGCCACCTTCTTACAGGCATGCACTGGTGCAGTGCCACTGAGGATGTACCACCCTGGTGTCTTACCCTGCTAGTGCAAACCAGCCTAATAAACACAGGTTCATGCCTCCAGGATGTTTGTTATTCATCGTCCATTAGTGACAAGAGATCTCAACTCAGACTGAGTCCCTACTGTGTTAGGTGCTGTACGTACACATGTAAGAGACAGCTCCTGCCCCTTGCCATCTAAATGCACAAGGGATGCCTTGAGATTAAGTGAATTGCGCCCGATCACTTGGGAAGCCCACAACAAAGCTAAGAATTGAACCAAGTTCACCAGAAGCCCAGTTCAGCACCATAGCCACCAAGCCATTCTTCCTCTCTAGAGCTGGAGCAGAAAACATGACCATTTGAAACCCTATTCCAAACAAAGAGGGAGTCAGAAGCTTCACGCAGGAGGCTCATTCTGCACCGTGGGCAGCAATCCCATGCTCCATCCTGGAGATGGCCATCCTCCTTTGCAGCGGATGTTTATGGTAGGTTTGGTACCACACAGACAGTTAATCACAAGCAGATGCATGCACACAGATCAGTGGCAGTTGTAGGAAAGTCACATGCAGAGTTAATTTACTGAGGAAGACAGCCGCTTGCATTCTCTCTTTCCTGCTTTCATAATTTAACATTAATCATGTGGGTTTATGCAACATGGGCTAGTGGGACCCAGGAGATGTGACTCCCTCCTCTGCTACTGACTTGCTGTGTCATCCTGGGGGGAGGCACTTCACCACTGCGCCTTCATACTGCCAACACTGCCACCTTTGCGTGTCTTGTCCACTTGGTCCGTGCCCTGAAGAGCTTACAGTCCATCACTCACTATGTGTACGTACAGGACGTAACGCAATGTGGCCCTGATCTCCATGATGCTACTGGAAATCAAATAATAAACCACAGCAATTATGAGGACTGAGGCAGAATCTGGGTATGGCTACACTACAAAATTAAATCATTCTAGTGTACCTCAACATACAGCCTCCCCAGCAGCTGCATCACTTGTGCCTGTCTGAATGCCGTCTGTGCATTGACAGTGCACATTCTCACTAGGAGTGCTTGCACTATCCATGTGCATTGTCCACACCAGTGTTCAGGAGCTGGGAACAGTTTTAATAGCAGGGGTGCTGAGAGCCATTGAACCAAACTGTAAACCCTGTATGTGATGGAATCCACTTCAAGCCAGGGGGTGTGGGAGCACCCCCCATACCCCTAGTTCCAGCATCTATCCCAGCACTTAGGTTAAGGTACCTTACGTTGCTCAGGTTATTCACATGGTGCACAATGATAAATGGTTGCGTGCATGCATATGCCTTCAGTGAAGCATGGCAATTACATTGGTGAGAGCGAAATTTTCCTGTGGATACTTCCCTAGTTAGGCTGACATCAGCTCTTTGTGTCAGTCTAACTCCATAGTGTGGCCCAAGTCTCAAGTTCAGACCAGACAAGGGCCTAAATCCACAAACGCAGGTAGGCTACTACCTCTTCCACTGGAATCAACGGACGTGAGGAACCTAAGTCCTGTAAGGATCTGGGCCCAGGAGTCGAAATGCAGCACCTCCCTCATCAGATGAATTACGACAAAATCAGCATGACCTAGTAGGGAACTGAAGTCAGGAGGATGTGGCAATCTCTGGGCTCAGTGAAACAAACATGGGCCATGTCATGCACTTGACAGGCATGCAGGATTGACACCCCTGGGCATTATATGCCTGGGCAGAGAGTTTGCCGTGTCCCAGAGTACCACCTGAAGTGCAAAGGTCTTCAGTTTGCTGGTCAGAGCTGAGAGTCTGCAGCGCCTGTGGGAACTCCACCACTGACACTGATTCTTGCAGCAGCCCGGGACCTTCTTTGCCTCAGTTTCCCCTGTATAAAATGCAAATTCTTAAGAACCCATCTCACAGGAGTACGGTGAGGGTTCATGCCCTAATTTTTAAAAAGTGCTTATTAAACAAACTTAGCCTGCTCTATTTTAAAAGACAGAATTATTTGTTTATGGGTTACTAGAAGGGCATGTTGTTGACCATATGTACTGTCATCCCTTAGCTAGAGGGACTGGACCTAACTTGCCCTTTTCATATGTGAGCATAATTGCCACTAATTTCTACTGGAAAATACGCCCAGATTGAAAATCCAGCATGTTTCTGACTCCTTTTGCTAAGAGCAGTCACTATGAAAAAATAAATATGGGACACTTTATACCTCGCTAGTGCATCAGTGACTTCAAACCACTTCACAAACAGGGATGAGTTAAATATCATAACACTCATTTAAGGAGAGAGAGACATAATCAGCGTTTTACAGGTAGGGAAACTGAGGCACCAGGTGGTAAAGCGAGTTGCCTTAGTTGAGGTGAGTGTAGGCTTACCTTCTGCTGACTCCCCAGTCCTATTGTTTCATTAGCAGACCTTTGTCCCTCCACTTCTACTGTGTTTTCCAAAAATGCCAAGGGCATGAAGCAGATGAATCACTTGCACAACATAGAATTAGGTGACACTGAAGATTTTATGAAGTCACCGTAACCAAAACCGATTGGCTAGTGTCCTTTATGCTGCAGAACCCAGAAGAATTCTGCCCCCAAAACACACTGCTTGGTATAATTTGGGGCAATTGTGTCTATGCACCTAGGACTTTGCAGTGTTTGGACAGGGTTTCAGAATCTCATACACCAACTTTGAACATTGGTGGCTGACTTATAAAACCCTAAGGATGTGAGGTTTGTAATCACAACACTGGTTCTGCCTTAAATACAGCAGCTCTAATCTCCCTTCTCATTCTGTTACTTAACCCAAGAGCTTACACTGCACCAGGACTGTAAGTCAGGGTTTGACAATCCCCCGGCGCCAGCTTGCCATGGCAACCAGGAATTGTACCATGATGCCTAGCTGTGCCACGGTACTTCGAGAGCAGAACTCCCCCTGGCACCTAAAAAAAAAAAAAACCAAAAAGAGAGAAAGAAAAAAGTGCTGGTGCTGATACTTTCGGGGGTCTGCCCCTGCTGCTGAAAGTGCCCTGGGTGGTGGGATTTTCTGGTGGCCTTAGTTTTCGGGCTGGCACTTAGCACACCGCTAGATTTGTTAAATTCTGCTGTAAGTGGAGGAAAAAAGAAAGCACAGTGGACACTATGCCAGTCCCATCCACAAGCGCACACAAGCTGCTCCTCAACTAAAACCCTTTTGAATACCCACAGAAGATCACCTGGAGCAGAAACAAGTCATGGATCATCCCTGACATACAGGGCACCATGGACATAATTATCTTGAAATACAGTGAATGCCATCAATTTGCCAGCTTTTGAGGGAGGCGCAAAGGTTGACAAATATACGATGAGCATACAGAGCCAGGGCTGGATAGCTCCTCCTGCCAATAATCTCTGTATCTTGAAGCTTCCAGTCTGACAGAGGATGGTGCCACAGTCACGGGTTTGCCACAGTTTAGTTTGGGTCCCTTCCAAAAAGAGAACTCACTGATATCTCTCTACAAGCACCAGGTTACTTACGTGGCTTTGCAAATAAATTGCCTAGGGAGCTCACACTGGAAACCGAGTCCGTGGGACAATTTTATCTCCAAGGGAATATTCCTTGTGATAGTGAGTGTCTTGCTGAGGTTTGAAACAGCCTCATGCTCATCTGACATGGATCTTCACCCCCTGCCCGAGGTGGGCTCACTGCTTGTGCTAATTTCAGTCACTGAAGGTCAGGAGCAAGGAACACCCTCCATTCCAGCTAAGCCTCTCTCTGGTCTTGAGGGCCAAATTAGTCTCCAGAGGGGAGGGAGATGGGTGTCAGTGATATAAATAATAATCAAAGAACAGCAGAGAGAGTTTAAATAGGCCCCACCAGGACACTTCAGGTTCACAGATTGTACAGCCATATGAGCATCTCATCTGCCCTCCTGCATAGCACAGGCCAGAAAACCAGTGGCATACCAAGGGTCCCCAGTACCCATGGGTCAATAGCTACTTTTGAGTCCACCCTTGGGTCTCATGTGCCCCTAAGCAGGGCAGGGGAGTCCCTGGCTCCCACTAAATGGCACCATCCCCCAGCTGTCCCAAGGAGGGGGGTGTCTGTCCCTGCGCAGGGCGGTAGGTATTCATGCCTTGTTCCTCCTCCTGCACCACAGGGACTTTCTTCAGTTCTGCCACTGCCACTCACCCAACATCCACCCACCATGCAGCACCCACTTTCTGCACAGCATGGATGGTTTGGCTGGTGCCCCCTCCCCTGGAGGCTGGTGCCAGGGACCTTCCCCCCTCCCTGTGCCCCGTCAGTAGGCCACTACAGAAAACTTTCCCTTGGTCTTGCTAACAACTCCAGGCATGAGGTTTCTAGGACAGGTGAAGACATATTTTACGGGATATAGGATTAGCAGGCTGCATCAGAACAAAGGCTCATCCAGTCCACTAACTTATTTACAACACTGCCCAGCACCAGACGCTTCCAAGGCAGGCGTGAGAAACGCCACAGAAGGTGGACATGGGATAATCTGCCCCACAAGGGAGTCTCACTGTTTAAGGCCAGGAGGGACCGCTAGCCCATACCTCATGGGCTACCAACAGCACCTGCTGCCCACATAGTGAACTCAGCAACTGAAATGAGACCAATATACTACAGCCCATTGGAGACTAAATTGTGATGTGCCACCTGCAGGGGACCAAGGTGGACCCGTGTCCAAGGCACTAACATTGGCAGGGAAATGACTGCAACAGACCCGCATAATCCTGGCAAGCAACCTCCCCCTAACCTGCACTGCAGAAGTAGTAAAGTAACTCCCAAGGTTGCTGCCAATCTGACCTGGGAAACATTCCTTCCTGACTCCACATATGGGGATCACTTAGACCCCGAGCATGCAAGCGAGCACCAGCCAGCCCAACACCTGACGGAGAGCCTGCTTGGTGCCACATCAGAGCTCTGACCCGATGTCCCATCTCTCTCTGTGGTTATCCCTGATGTTTCAGAGGAAGGAGATATAAACCCCAAACCAAACCACCTTAGAATACACTGGGGGAGGGTGTCACTTAAGCCCTTCCTGTCCCCTTCTGGTGGCCAGATGCAACCCTGAAGCATGAGCTTTAGGAACACTGACATAAACCAGAAGCGAGCCCCAGGGGTTAGTGCTCTGGCCCCTCTCATCCCAAGCAACCCTGTCATGCAATCACACACTTAAATTCATCCAGGTATCTCAAAACTAACTTTTCCCCTCACAACTCCTATAGGGAGGCTGTTCCAGATTCTCACTTCTCTGACAGTGAGAAACCGTCTAGTTTCTAGCCCGAGTCTGGGTATTGTCAATTTCTACCCATTTGTTCTTGCGCCAGCACTGTTCTTTAACTGAAATCACTTTCCGCCCTCCCTGGTGTTTACCTTTCTAATGTATTTAGTGAGAGTGATCTTATCTACTTGCAGCCTTCTTGTTGACAGACCACGCAAGCCACATTCTTCCAGTCTCTGCTCGTTAGATAGGCTCACCCTTCCCCTGGCCACCCAACTAGTCAACACCCGCACCTGTTACCGTCTGAATGCAGAACACGGGTGACCAGAACTGTGCACCACGTTCCAAGTAAGGCCTTACCACTGCTGTATTTAGTGACATGAAATATTTCCCTCTCTTTACCGGAAATGCCTAGCCCAGTACAGTCTAGGGTCACACATGCCTATTCCTAACCTCATCACCTGTGGGGCTTTGCTCCTTTTCATGGCCAAACTTTAACACTGTGGTCATGTTATAAGACTTGCCTGTTAAATCAGGCTTTTAAATAACCACCAGTCAGGGTAAGGGTGGGGGTTATGAATTAAGGCAGTAATTTTCTGGAGAATGCCCAGATGATGTTGTGTTAAGTACTTAAGCAACACTTTATGTAAGTAATCACAGCATATATCTTATGAAGACAAGATTTGGAAACGCAGGAAGAAACTACTCACTCAGCTCTCTACTCAGGGTTTGGTCGTCCACACTCCGTATCAGTCCAAATCCTGCCTGCTATCATTCCACAGACTGAGTGACTTGCTGGTTTGTTTGTCTAGATCTCCATAGCAGGGGTAATGTAAGACCCAGGGTCTGCTTATTTTTAAAAGTGTCTTTTCACTTCTTTGTGACTGCATTTGTGAAAATTTGAATAGAAAAATGTCATGCACTTCTGCATGACTCAGCATTTGAACAATGGAGTGCCTAACTGATGTGTGCAATTACTGTGATTGCAGAGGTACAGGTGGGTAATTGCACAAGCAACAAGCCAGTCATTACTCTCATTGGCCAGCCTCCTGCACAGTTGCCCAATTTTCATGTGCAGTTATAGTCACTGCATGCAATAGTTTGGTGCACAAATTTGCATGTGTTTTTGTGTGTGTGCGTTTAGAACTCAGACTGTTAGATTTTTACTGCAAGTCTCTGTGGTCATAATTCTCTGCAGTCTTACCCTGCAACTCATCTGAAATACCCAGCAGAGAGCAAGAGAGAAACAGATCAATGCACTGAGTCATTCCTTACCTCCAATATATGCTACCGAGAACCCCCTGTTGGCTGTGTTCCTGTCTGTGTGGAGGACCAACAGCAGTTTGTTTCTACTGGATGTTATGGGAGACAGCATCTCTCTCCCACACCACTTCCCCAGGAGGGAAGCTTTCTCAGTGCCTCCATCAAACACTGCCAGATGGTCATAATCACAGCCATCTGTTAGGCTGTTCCGCCCCTCCAGAGCCAAGTCCAGGAAGAAGACTTTGATTCGGTATCCTGGGGGAAGCTGGATGGTCCAGTGACATTTGATATTGTTGGGGTAGAAGTTGGGATACTGAGGACTGGAGAAATTTCCTTTGACGGCTGTGTATACTTCCTGGCATTCACCTAGAAAAAGAAAACGCATTACCAACCAAACCAAAACCCATGGGTGTGGAAGGATCAGCTGCTGGGGGGTTCCCTGGTTGTATTGCTAAAATATATTGCAACAATTATCTTTTATACAGAAAGATTTCACAGCCACATGCTGGGCATATCTTCCCCTAAATGCTCAAAGGCTTAGGTGGGGGATTCACTGCATGCCTGTGGCCAGACTCCACCCAACTCAAGAGGACTTAAAAAACAGTGATAACAACAAGCACACAGGTGGGGCTTTCTGAGTGAGGACCTCAATGTGCAAAGAAGGAAAAAGGGTCCTTCTCTACAAACTACAGAGGGGGAAACAGGTGTTAACACATAGGGACATGATCTACAGGTCAGATCAGGAGTCAGAGACAGGATCAGGGCTGGGTTGCTTGCATTGAGGCAAGGTTGCAACTAAGTGGACACAGGTAATATTGCAGTCAGGAGCAGATGCCTGAGCCATCACTGGGCGGCTGCTGCAACTGGGCTTAAGGGCCCCTCTGCTGATGTTTTACACCCCCTTGCATTTAATTTCATTCCTTTCCGTAAGTTCACCCATCTTCGAAGCATCTGAGGAAGTGGGATCTTCTCCCACGAAAGCTCATGCAAACAATAAATCTGTTAGTCTTAAAGTGCCACACAACTCCTTGTTGTTTTTTTTCCCCTCCTAACGTGCAGGCTATACTGCAGCTTGCTACAGGCCAACTGTTTTTGGGAGGTTGCCTGGTGACTTGCTATGCTGCTGCAGGCTCTGATTCCTGACTATGCTGCTTTGTGGGAACTTTGCCATTGGTTTCAAAGGAGCAGGAGCAGGGCTTGAGTCAGGATGGGTCATCGTGTGGTGAAAACTGTAGAGTAGGCTGCAGGAGCTATGGGTGCACATCCCAACTCTGGACAAGGCTTCTTGTCTGACCCTGGCCTCTTTTTGTCCTAGTTCTCCAATAACATTTTTTACCAAGGGTGGGTCCTTCAGTGCCATAATGGGGGGCTGCTGAAGGCTCTAAATAGAAATGACATGCAGATCACATTGTGAGTCAGGGCCAGAGATGGGGAATGAAACTCATGTCTCTGGAGTCCTGATTCAGCCACCGCACTGGTTCTCTAGAATTAAGGTCTGAACGCTCTTCAGTGTGTTTTTCATTTGCACAGATGCTAGACAGCCTCATTCCACTCTCTAGGAGAGAGACCTAAAATTCACAAGCATGATGTCAAACCAATTTGTTTCCATCCCCACCCAAAAGAACCTGGCCAGTGGAGGAAAAACAATGGATCTACTCTGTGAGAACTGCACCCTCGATAGTGGTAGTAAGGAGAGAGCCCAGAAAGCTTCCCATACTTCTGGTAGCTTTCTCTGGACAAGTGGTTGCCACCATACCTGAGAAAAAGTAGGCCTTGAAGCCTCTACCTCCTATGTTGAAGTCTGACTTGAACACCACCAGGAGCTCATGGGTGGAAGAGACAATATCAGGGGGCTTCACGTTCCCACAGTGGTGGCTGAGGTGCATGTCCCCCATTGTGGGCCCATCAAAGACAGCGACATAATCAAAATTGCATCCTTCATTGTTTTCCATCTGAAAGTCAGCAAAAACCAGCTTGATCACGGAGTTGGGCACTGCCTGGATGATCCAGTGGCATTCAGCATTGTTGGGGTAATTTTCGGGGTAATCAGGGCTTGTTATCACGCCGGAAAGGCCCGTGAGCAGCCCCCCACAGACATCTGGAAACAAACACAGACAGGTTATACACACTAGGCTTCAGCACACGGCACACAGCCCAAAAAGGGCCTGGAGAGCATCCCCAGGACTGCATCCCAGGACGAGGAACAAAGGAGTCAAAGAAACAACTTGGGGGTAAATGAGGTTGCAGGCTGTCTCCATTTCCACAGGGTAAAGCGGTTTCTTGCCAAGTGATCAGAGCAACCCAGGCTTCCTTCACTCTGAAGACTAATGATTAATTAACCACTGGCCTGAGAGATTCCTCCTCTGAGGGCAATGCATTGTAGGAAAGGTGAACCAGTAAGAGTTTTGCTTTACTAGACTAACACGGCTGCCCCTTTGGACCTCAGTAAGAGTCTGTTTTTCATTAGACAAACTGGTGCAGCACATGGGCTCATTTCAGTACTATGTTCCCATTGCAGGGCTGAATTCTTCTCTCTGTTGTACCTGTGCATCCCTGCTGCTTGGTAGGGTGTAACAGCAAAGCTAGGCCCCGCAGAACTTTTATTCCTGGTGATGATGCATAAGCAGGAAATCACTGGGACACAATATACCTGGATCCCCAGGACTTTTCAGACTCACTTGTCAGACCAGAGCTGCACTTTACGATAACTCTCTATGCAAGAACTGTCATTTGCGGGAGGGGAGAGCAGATTTTATTCAAACATCCCAAACAGACTAGATTCACATCAAAACTGAGCTGGGTATTCATCACGGCCCTAATTATTTCAACCCTAGAGGATTTTCACCAAGGCATTTTTATGCTTTAACCTTTTGAGGAAACTCCACACAAAACCCATTCCAACCTTTCCGGTAAACTGCAGAAAAGCCATGACTGGCCACGTGTTTATCCGAGTGGAAGATGATGGACATGACATGCCAGGAAGAAGTAAACTGAGGAGGGGAGCTCTTGCCACAGAACTTTCCTAGGAGGTTCCCCTCATCCTCCGAGAAGCCATTGTAGATTTTGATGTAGTCATAGTCACAGTTGTCGTGATATTCCAAGTCAAAGTGGGTGAAGGTCAGCATGGCCGAGGATCCTTCTGTGACCACTATGAGCCAAGTGCACTCAGTGTCATAGGGGTAGAGTCCAGGGAAATTAGGGCTGGAGAAGTTGCCATATGGTGCTGAGAGGACTCCACCACATTTGACACCTAAAGAAAACAAAGCACTGTTAAAAAACATGCAGGCAAATCACAGAACACATTTGTGCTTTGTAAATCTCCGCAGTCTGATTTGCAAACCAGTTATAGTAACTGCAGATTGTAGCATTTTGCTCTTACACAGCAGCCATGTTCCACCCCAGAAGTGGCTGCACTTCAGTGGTGGTCAAATTGATTGTCATTAAATCATTACATTCAAATCAAATCATAGGGCTGGAAGGGACCTCGTGAGATCATCGAGTCCGCTGTATAGCCTAGGTAACATTTGCAATGTATTTTCAAGCTGAAGAAAGCAGGAGCCCAGAAGCAGGATTTTAAGTTGGAACTCAAGCTGATGGTGATGCTGTTGTGCCAAAGTCATTTATAGGAACAATAATTAATGGTGATTGATTATATTCCTAAATGTACTTTCAGTGAGGGAGAGTTTGCTCACTCACTTCCTAATCTTTTGCCCCTCTGTTCTCAGGCTACTGGGCCCTGCCCACTACCATTGCCACTCAGCAGGTTGTCCATATTGTTAAAGCCCTGCAAATCCGTGGATATCCGCAGATACCCGCCTTATATCTGCATGCGCGGATAAAACATGGATATGTGCGGACCATTTCTTGCAGATGCAGATCGGATACGGATCCACACATTTTTATCTGCACAGAGCTACAGCCCTGCAAATATGCGGCTATCTGCATTCTATCCGCATCCGCGGATACAACATGGATATCTGCAGACCATTTTTTGCAGATGCAGGTAGAATACGGATCCACTTATTTGTATCCACGCAGGGCTCTACATATTGTGTTTGTAGATGAATATGAAAAGTTCAGTAGAGCTTTTTCACTTTAACTAACTCATTCTGCCTATTTGAGGTCTTCCTCCAGGAAATGAGCCCCTGTGTGGTCCATTCTACCATGGGGCCTTACCTTCCTGCTGGAAAAAAAAAGAGTGAATCTAAAACCAGTGGAGATGCTGGCCTCAGCTGAACTCAGCTTAGAAAGCTGCCTGCACATTCCAGAGCCCACTGGCTGTCTGGGAGATGACAAGACCAACACGAACTGAAACAATCGTCTAACGAAGTGGGATTATCTCCCACAAAAGCTCATGGGACCGTGCAATGAGAAAACCTTTACTTTTAACTGAACATAGTTTGTTAAACAAGCGAGGAGTCCTGTGGCACTTAAAGACTAACAAATTATTCATGGCATGTTTGTCAGTTTTTAAGTGTCACAGGACTCCTTGCTTGTTTTGTAGAAGTAACCTAACACAGCTACCCCTTTGGAACATAGTTTGTTAAGTCAGGCATTAGCTGTGTTTGATCTTTTGTGTTTCTTTTAACCATTTCTGACTTCTATGCCTCATTACTTGCATTCACTTAAAATCTTTCTTTTGTAGAAAATAAACTTGGACTGTTTTATCAAATCCTGTGTGTTTTAACAGATGCATTTGGGCAACTCCTTTTGGTGCAACAGGATTTGTGCATATCATTTCCATGAATAAAATGAAGGACTTCATATGAGCTTGTGTTGTGCGGGAGAGTCTAGCAATACAATTCATACATTCCTGAAGGAAAATCTAGGACAGGGAGTGTGCTGGGGTTGCACTGCCGTATAACTCAGGCTGGTAAAAGCCTGGGAATGTTTTTTTTGCTCGAGGCTATTTGTGAGCAGTCCAGAAGTGGAGGGAACAGAAGCAAAACAGTGTAAAGGACACCCTAGCTTAGAAGGTGGGGGGGACATGACATAGCTACACTCTGGTCGAGATTGTATGCTGGGTATGACACAGCACGCAAATGGCAGGAGCCTGAAAGCATGAACTTTAAAACAAGCTTACAAGCAAAGTAGATGCGCACTCAGGCTTGGCAGTTTGGTCAATGTTCTTTTAACTTTCATCCTTCAAGGGCTAATATGCTGGGTGGGGAATATATTTAAAGCTGGTATCTTAGAACCCAAAATGCAAGAAAGAAGGGCTGGATTCACTTACCAGTGACCTAGGCATGGACCAAACAATTTTCTAATGCAAACTTTCTACCACAATGTAATTACTATAAAATAAAGTGGTCAGAGAGAAGCTGGCAGACACCTGCTATTCACCATAATCAGGGAAGCCATGAATGTGCAGATGTGCTAAGCATCTCTACACCATTGCAGAACAAAAAAAGACCCTTGGTCCCCTCTGTGGGATGTGTGTAGATTCCCAGACAAGTCTATGTGTTGTCAGTTTGGGCTGAGTCTGTTGCTAATCAGTAACTGGCCCTTGCACATTGCTTGTCATTGTGCTCTCCAGTGCTGTGGCCTGCTGATGAGGGAGGGTGTCTGTGTGCCGGATGATGAGCCGCCAGTGACATATAGGTAATGTGCATGTGTGTGTGGGTGCCTTTTGTGCACAGGCAGGATGGCCAGATAGCAAATTGACATAGTAATTCCCAGGGTGAAGTGATACTGTAATGTGGGGAAGGTGTTAAACCAATAATGTTATTGAAATCAATAGCCGGGAGGGGAGCTGCAGCAGGGGCAAAGGTTGCTGCTGTCCCAGGCCCTCCAACATCGGCTAGTTGGACAATCCACCAAACTAGCAGGTTCTTTTCCAAGCCAAACCAAGTCCACAAACTCTTGAAAGCTTGCCCACAAATAGCAAGGGCCTCCATGTAGAAAACAATTTTCAAAGAAGCCCGGTTATGCCATGAACGCCCTGATGATTTGTGAAAATGTGACAGATTTAAGGGCTTGGTCCTGAGGGATGCACATTCTTAGGTCAGGATCAAACTCATGTGGCCTTCCTTTTAGAGGCAAGCCAGAGCTAAGACACTTGACCAAAACAGATCCCAACTTTGCTGACAAGTTTCAGAGGGGTAGCTGTGTTAGTCTAGTGCAACAAAACAAACAAGGAGTCCTGTGGCACTTTTAAAGATGACATATTGTCCCATGATCTTTTGTGGGTAGAATCCCACTTCACCAGATACTTAAAATGGGAAAGGAAAACTTATAGCAATTCCTTCCATATTGTCAGTTTTCCTTTTCCATTTCAAGTGTCTGTGTAAGTGAGATTCGACACACCAAATTTCACGTGATAAATAAAATCAGAAGTGCTGGGGCTCAGTGCTCTGGGAATCAGGACTCAAGCTGCATAAGTGCACCGCCACCATAAGCGGCCCAGCAGCGGACCCAGGACTCAGGCACTGGGACTCAGGGCTTAAGCCCCAAATAAATCCCTGAATAAAGTTGTTAGTTTTTAGCTTTGCTGAAGTTCTGATCTCAGTCCAAATACCATGTCCTATCTCTCTGGCTTTGTAATGAGCTTCTCCATGGGAAGGAGTGTGGATCCCTCTAATTAACTTAGTGACAAAACCAAGCTGTCAAAATCTGAGTACAAAAATCCTCAATGTGGCACCTCTTCTTAGCTAGAATTTCATAGGCCAGAGATTCCCTACCTACCAGGGCCACTGAGCCATTTTAATAAAAAAGAGGTTTGTTCTTTTTTTCTTTTTTTAACCTTAGAGAAGCAAACAAATATTTCCGAAAAGTAACTGGAAATTGATGTTGAGATATCCCCAGTGCCACTTCTCAGTATTTAAAAAATTAAAAATATGAAGCACAAAGCCATCAAAGTAGATTTCTAAAGCATGTGATCCTCTGTCTGGTGAATGTCCAGAAAAAAACATAACCTCCCCCAAATGAGACGCGCTGGTCCACGGGGTAAGTGATGTAGCTGAAATATTTAGAATCTGTAGTTAAAAGCAAATTCAGAACTTCCCCAGCTTTAGAGTCAGGCCATCAGTTGCTATAAAGGGGCCCATTTCCACTGACTTCAATAGAGAGACCAGTGGGGGAATTAGCCTCTACAGTCTATAGCAGGCGTGGCCAAACTGCGGCTCAGGAGCCACATGTGGCTCTTGAATGAAAAAGTGTGGCTCGCGGAAGAATGCCAGCAAATCAATTTAGTAGGTAAATGTGTATGGCTACACGCCTCAGTGCGGCTCTTGAAGGTTTAATAATCAACTTGTGTGGTTCTTGGGTTCCATAAGTTTGGCCACCCTTGGTCTATTGTGTAAACTTTTGGGATGAGGCTGCAGAAACAAGGTAGGAGTGTGGCCAGCAAGAGACTTGGGATAATCAGATTAACATAAGCAAAAAAGCCACAGCAACTGCAAATAACACCCCAGCCTAGGGCTAGTGCCAGCCCTATGACCCTGGGATGAGGGGAGCCCTGCTATTTGCCTCCTGTGTCTTCCAAACAGCTTGTTTATAGCCTGTCTCCCGAGCACCTTGTTAACCCCTTGCTCACTGGGGAATAGGGAACAGCCCTGCCCCAAGCCACAGTGCATGCGCTGTACTGTTGATGCATTAAAAATCTAAATAAAAAGGAGACATGCATGAATACATATGGTAATAATAATAATAACACACAACAATATATAGGGGCCTGACCAACGGCTGCTTACTCACACATCTAGGTCCATTACGGCCATGAGACGGTACATGTGTAAGGATGCTTCCTGTGCACAAGGGTGGGCAGGCTCAGGGCCTAAACCAACATCAAATATTGATAAACCAGGCAGAATATCCAAAAGACCCAGAAACAGGCATGATTCATGCATACACACTGCGGGTGACCTCAGAGCGTGCCTGCTGCAAGAGTCCGATAATTTCTACCCCGCCTGGACATCAACAGCCAACTGAAGGAGCCCCTTAAAGTTATCATCCTGCGGTCTGGTGCAGAGCACAGCTCACTAGAGTCTTACCTTTCTGAGCATGCATTCTGTTTGCCACCCACAGGAAAGTTATTGCCACAAGACACCTGAAGTGGATACACCACATCCTCAGACGCAACTGTGATTGGAGGCAAACAAATCTACTTTCCTGAAACGGCAAGGATATGCTCAAAGCCATCTAGCTGGAAAAAAATAAATAAAAAGTAGAAGTAGGGTAGAATGAATAGTGGAATGAATAATTCATTGCATGTTTGAATTAGTAACCTGATCTATTCCTTGCTTCCTTCACTTGGTTTTAATGATCTGGATCAAATGTCTCTAGGATTTACACTATACTAGATACCTTGTCAATATGCTATATTTAGAAGAGATATTAATGTTTCGGTTATGGTGTATAACTGCAGTAAGTCTGTGCTGACAACATGCCCTTCTGGGGCTATGAAAATAATTTAGTTCACAATGCAAGACAGTGAACCAAAATGAGAATTTCAGCCTTAACACAGGGAAGTACCTAAGGAATTAACTTGATTTATACTGCGGCACAGGGACTCGCTGCACAAAGCCAACTGTTGCTAAAAGCAAGAGAAACAGAGAACATATTTTAGTCCTTATTTTTAAACAAAACCACATTTCACTGCTCTTCCCTAAGATGTCATACAACACACATATTGAAGACACAGAGATCTTTAGAGGCAAAGGTGTTTGTTCACTGATCTGCCCAAAGGCTGGGTTAGCTAGTTAATTGCAACTGCGGTTCAAAATTCCCAGAGAAATAAGCAAAAGCATTTTCCCTACACAGCAGGGGCTGGAAGGGGGGACATGTTTAACTAGCATTTAGCAGGTTAAAAGCAGATGAGAAACCACAGCCCATTTGCTAGAGTGTGTCTTACGCTTGGCTTGAGCAGCAAAAAGCAGAACACTGAAAACCTGGCAGGACTGTGGCTTAGACTGGTGGTTCACTAGTGCCCAAGAATGTGGGGCGAAAGAGGAAACCATTGTATAGTCAAGAGAGAACAAATCAGGTTTGTTTTGCTGGGACTGTCCTGAGATGTTTGCTTCTAAAAGATTACATCACAAGTTACTTTAATTTGCCTTCCCTCCCCCGCAAATGTCCCAGCTTGACTTAACATTTTAATATATTGCTTTTAAAGAAAAAAACCTACCAAGATGCATGAGCATCTGCTATGATCCGACCCTGCTGTCCTCTTCGTTTTATCCTTTCTTTATGGTTATTTTGTGCTGTGTTTTGTCTCTCTTAGGCTGTAAGCTCCTCGGGGCAGGCCATGCCTTTGTCTATTGTCTGTAAAGCACCTTTCTACCCCTCTTTATTATTAATAATTATTTGTATTATAGTAACATGCCCAAGTTCCCAGCTGAGCTCAGACCCCCATTTTGCTAGCCACTGTAAATTCATATCGAAAGAGACAATCTCTGCCCCATAGAGCTTGCAAGCTAAATAGACAAGACAGGTGGAAAAAAGGTGGCAGAAAAAAATTATCTACATGCCACAGATGGGGAACAAAGGCACAGAGAGGTTAAAAAAAAAACTTGCATGAGGTCCCAGAAGAATTGGGTAACAGAGCAGATCCAGACTCAGATCTTCTGGGTCCTTCAGTCTTTGTGTGGTGTTGTCTAAACAATAGTTACATGTAAGGAGAACTGGTTGGCTTGCCCAATTGGGTTGGTTCGCTGGCCACATGATTTACTTTTCCCACTGTGCACAGCTAGGTTGCTACTACACCGAGTTTGTTGGTGTAACTCCACTGTTGATTTTTTTTCTAGCCCAACCACAGCATAAACACTAAGAAAAATTTAACATCTTTTGCTTACAAGAACGCATTTGCATTTCTGCTGTGGGAAGCAGGAGTTATTTGGTGCTGTATTGGATACACACCCCAATGCCCAAGTTACCCCTCCTGTGCAACCTAAACGGAGGAGGCTGCTGTTGTTAAATGCTGTGCGATGAAGTATTGCTTTGCCAGGTGGTATGCGCAGGGAAAATGCCACATTCTCAGCAGATGAAGGTGCCCCTTCCTAGTCATGTATCAGTTTTGGTGAAAAGTACTAGGTTAATGGTCTTGGAAACCAAAGTTCTCTCTTCACTGATGAGATAAGCTGCCATGGTGAAGATTCCTCCATGTTGTCTGCCATGCTTTAAAAAACTTACTCAGGGGGATCACTTCTGGGGTTGAGAATAATTAAGTGCCAGGCCTATTTCGCCTCTGGAATGATAAAGAAGAAGAGGTTAATATGGCAGTGCTTTTTCTGATGTAGTCATTCATCCCCTAAGAATGGGACTGGGACCCATCAACACATCTCACATAGGCATCAAAAAGTTCCAAGAAAATACCAACCTGGGATAGAATATATCCCAAGACTTTATAGGCCCTGTATTCCAGCCAATGATTTTTATTCAGACGCTAACCCAGCCATGTTGTTTGTTAATTTGTGCTACCAACTCTCATGATTTTATTGGTAGTCTCAAATTTGTTGCTTTTATGAAAACCTCAGCTCCTGGAGTCAAAAGTCACCTGAGAATCTCTGCTTATCATTTACAAAAACAAGTATGTTTCTAACTTTACTGATGCAGAAAATGTGATCGAGTGTAAACTAAAGGTTCAGACAGCAGAAGCTCAATAAGAAGAATGCAACATAATTTTTTTGGTAGCTCACAATTTCATGAAGTCACAATGCCCTATTTTTTGAGGCCTGACAAGATTTTTGAAAGACTGGGGTTGGCCATATTACATTCATCATGGTTATTCCCTCCAACAATGTTATCTATTGACATGATCATTCCTGCAAGTAACAATTTTAGGTCATTTTACCCAGGAATCCTACAATCAGAGAAACTGGAAGAGCCATGAAGGGTCCAGTCCCTGCACTCATGTCAGGACCAAGTTGCCTCTTAAACCCTCCCTGACAGGTGTTTGTCTAACCTGCTCTTAAACGCTTCAAATAATGGAGATTCCACAACCTGCTTAGGCAACTTATTCCAGGGGTTAATTACCCTGACAGTTAGGATTTTTTTCCTAATGTCCAACCTACCCCCCTCCACCATAATGTAGGCACATTGCTTGTTCTCCTATCAGCAGTAAAGGAGAACAATGTTTCTCCCTCCTCCTCATGACAACTTTTTAGGTACTTGGAAAGTGTTATCATGTCCCCTCTCAGTCTTCTCTTTTCCAGACTAAACAAACCCACCTCTTTCTATCTTCCTTCATAAGTCAAGTGTTCCAGAGCTCTAGTCATTCGTGTTGCGCTTCTCTGGACTTTCTGCAATTTGTCCACATCCTTCGGAAAATGATGCGCTCAGAACTAGACCCAATACTCCAGTTGAGGCCTGATCAGAGCTGAGTAGAGCAGAAAAATTTTTTTTTGTGTTTTATTTACAATACTCCTGTTAATACATCCCAGGATGGTGTTTGCTTTTTTGCAACAGCATTAAACCATTGACTCATATTTAGCTTGTGGTTCACTAGGACACCCAGATTCCAGTGATGACAAAGATGGAAGTGTGCAACGGCTACCAATTGAGACAGGTAGGCAAAATACTAGATCTCCTTTTGCTCACTGGATATTGGTATAAAACCATTTAATATGAAGTCCCTAGAGCTTCACAGTTGTTTCATGCCAGATCAGATCCACATCACACAGGTTCCCAGGCCCTGAGGTTTGGGTCTTCCGCATCTTGGTGGGGGTACACGGGCAAGTTCAATGTGCTCATTCTGCCTGAATGAATCTACTTATAAAGCATCAGATTCTGCAGGAGCTAGGTGTGATGTCATTGGGACACTGAGACTAGAAGTGGGGCTAGTGGTGCTCCTGGAAAGTATTATTTGGCCTTTCTAGACTCATAGGTGGGAGAGAGGAAAACAGCAAAGATTAGACACACTGGCCAATAGCAACCTTGAAGCATGCTTCTGGACAGCCTGTTGGCACCGTAGACCTTGCATTCAGAGGTTCACAGACATGAGCAAAATTTGTTTGGGGCACTACTGGTTCAGAAGCTGCTGTCCTCACTCAGCATCAGTGGGAATCTCTAGAATAAACTAGCACAGACACTGTTCCTGTTTGCACTCTGATTTCCCTCCTGCACTTGGATTACCATCCTCAGCTCCTGGGATGTCCTGAGACTTTTCGGAGCCATGGGTCAGGAGATACCATGGAAGTACAGGGACACCACACAGATGATCCTAGCTTCCAATAAATCCCAGGACAGGTGCTTTTCAGGGTTGCAACCCCGTCTGGTCAGGCAGCAGATAGGGCAACCCACTGCTTCCAACAAATAACTGGTCAAAAACTACACTTTTCAGAAGATACTGAGAGCCACACCGTGGTAAAAAGCATATGGATTCAATCTCAGAGCCTAAATCAGCTGACCCACCCTTATGGGGCTATAAAGTAGCAGTGTCGACATTCAGGCGTGGGCTGGAGCCCACAGCCTGAAACTCTGGGAGGCGGAAGGGTCCCAGATCCTGGGCTCCATTCCAAGCCTGAACGTCTACACTGCAGTTTTATAGCCCTGCAATCCTCCGAGTCCGAGTTAGCATACCCAGGCCAGACGCAGTCTTTTATCACAGTGTAGCCATACCCTGAACTTCCTCCAGCTTGTTACTATTGTATTGTAGGACAGTAGCTCCTAGAGGCTGCAGCAAATATCAAGGCCGCATTGTGCTAGCTTGTACGTATGCATAGCAAGAAACTGTTTCTGCCCCCAAAAGCTTACACTAGACATGGAAAAGTGTTGCATGGGAAACTGAGGCGAGGAGGGATAAAGTGACTTGCCAAAGTCACAAAGCAGGTCAGTGGCAAAGCTGGGAATAGAAACCATGTCTCCTGTCTCTCATTCCTTATACACGTGTCCATTTGGAACTAACCCCTGGCCTACAGAAGACAATTTTACCCTGAGCCATTATCATATTGTTATCGTTTTATGACCCCAATATGGGCAACATCCCTGAACTGATTTACTTAATCTCTCGTCTTCAGATTGCTAGGGAGGTTAGTTTCAGCAGCAACATTCCCTGGAGCCTCAAAGAGTTTATGCTTACAAAGGGAGAGCCATGGCAAAGGACAACCGCATTTGTCAATAAAGGGCTGGCCTTCTGATGATTAATGGCGTAACATCTCAGCAACTGACTTAGTGAGAACAAAGCAAGTACAATTGAAATAGTGCCTCTTACTTGCTCTCTCGCTAGTGAAAGAAATGCAAATCTTGTTTGCCTAGACAGAGTCAACAGAGTAGACAGAATAAGTAGCCAGAGGAGTGTCAGCTGTCCATTTTGTACACACAGGAGGGCGTCCTGTTAAGTAGAAGTGGCTGTATTTTATTTTAACTTAAGCTGGTCTTGGTTTAACTTGACAGTCACAAGGAGAGCAAAGCACCTCGAATGGCGGCTACTGAGGCAATCTGCAGGTAGGACCAAAAAAATTCCTCCTCCTATCTGTCAGTTACTAGGGTGTCACTTTCCAAAGGGGCAGTGTGTTAGTCTAGTCCAACAGACCAAACAAGGGGTCCTATGGCACTTAAAGACTAATACATTTATTTATCGCATGAGCTTTCATGGGAGAAAATCCCACTTTGTCAGATGCTTGAAGAAGGAGAACTTACATAATGGGAGGACAATAAATACAGGGAAGCGTACATCATAGCTAGGATCAGGTCAGTCACTGTAACTAGAGCCTGTGCGGTAGAATGGAGGCGGTCGGAGTCTGGTTTTGTCAAGTATGCCTGTTACCTTCTGTGCCGACTGCTCTTACATATTTATCTTCCTTAATACAGGTACTCAAGATTCGCAAAGGGAAAATATTTCTGATACACTGAGGGCAGAGGCAGTCTTTGGCTACAGAGTGCTAGGCGAAGGCACATCGTGGGGCCCCATATAGGCCCACTATGGGGGCACCCTCCATGGCCCTGGCTCTCCACCACCCCAGCACCCCCCCTCCAGCCCTAGCTCCTCACCACCGGCCCTAGCCTTCCCCAGCCGCCATTCCCAACTCCCTGCTGCTGGCCCCAGCTTCTCCTGCTTCCAGGTGATGGGGCCCTTTACTGCTCGGGGCCGTAGGTGTGTGCCTGCCTCGCCTACCCCAAAAGCTGCCTCTGCTGAGGGGTCAAATTGGCTCACTCAGATTTATATCTGTGTAATACCGTTGACCTAACGGGCACTGCTCTGTATTTAAAGTGAGTCCAGACTTAGACCCTGGCTCCCCTGGCCAATACTAGCTGGCATTATCAAAATGAGAAAATACATGCGAGCAGCCCTAAGACAGGCAAAAAGTTAGAAATGCTCCACACGATATAGCAAGCATGTTGTTTACCAAAGGCAACCCTGAAAACAGCTGTTTATGGGACTGTCTTGTAACCTAAGGAAAAGCAGCTGTGTTACTTGACGCCACACAGATAAGTTCCAGTTTGATATTGACTGGGTGAGACTGCACAGTCCTAGGCCAGGTCCGCGCTGGCCGTGGAGTTCGGCGCATCTCCCTTCAACTTGCAGCTCTCCCTTTGACTTTCTAATGCCCTCTTACCTCCTTGGCTCCACTGTGCTGAGTTGAAGGGAGATGCCATCCCGACTCTGCAGTCCGATTTAATAAGATCAACGGAGTGGGTCTTAACAGATAGCTCACTCAGACTAGAAATATCAGACTGACAGCAGCAAATTGGCTCTAATCCAGAGGTCTCAAACTCAAATCACCACAAGGGCTGCATCAGGACTAGTATGTTAGCTCGAAGGCCGCACCACTAAAACCTTTTCATACAATAATATTGCAAATATCGGTGACTATATTGTTGCTGCGGGCTGAAAGAAATAGCTTTAGGGGCTGCATGCGGCCCACGGGCCGCTTGTTTGAGACCCCTGCTATAATCTTTAAACGTGTAAGATCTTGGGTCCCAGCTTTCTAAAGCTAGCAATGACTATGTTTTTTGGGTGCTCAACCTGAGACATATAAAAGCTGGGATAGTCAACAGGCAGATTGTGGGCCAAATCCATACTTCCAAATGTTTTTGAACACACCCCAAAATCTTTTTTATTTATATATTATTATTTTGTCTGGAGCCTGAGCCTTGACTATACCAAGAGATTTGAAACCTGACAAGAAATAATGGACTACCTCTCCTTAAAGCAGGCGGGCAGCAAACTTTGCTGAGCTCTGCCAGCCTCTCCTTCCTAACCCTCAGCTGATTCTGGCAGCTGCCTAAAAATCTGGCTGCAGCCACAGCCGGAGAGTTCGTGGGGGTACTTCCCAGGCATTGTGCTGAAAGGAGCCGTTCATGGAAAGAAGTCATCTGGAGCAGCTCTTCTTGGGGGTCCCCAGGCACGCCAGGGAAAGAAGCTGCCCGAAATGACTTCTTCTGGTGGTGGCACACTGTGGCGAGCCGCCACCCTGGGCAACTGCTTTATGTGGCATGGGCATGGCAGGGATCCCCCATGCCTCCAATGCCACCATAAGAGGCCCCCTGGAGAGGCTTTCGGTGGGAGGAGCAGCAATTTCTGTGGTGCCACAGAGGGTGCTCCATGCTGCTCTGAATGTCGCCTACCCCTGCCTTAAAGGGACCTCATTTACAGAGGAGCGTACTGAACTCCTGAAAATCTATCTCCTTTCTGGCAACTCAGGGGGCATCCAAAATCACTAGTCATTTTTGAAAACAGGACTCAAGTCACTTGAGGACAGTGCATCTGACTTTTAAAACGTGATAGGATGGTAATCGCTCCTAATTAGTGCGGTTGTTTCTCAAAGACAGTTGCTCGACCTAAAAATAGTAAATCCAGCAAATAAAGAAAGGGCTGAAGATGAATGGTGACTCATAGGCAAGAAATTGATTATTACAGAAACCGTTAAGACCTTGGCGAATTACAATGTTCTTGCTCGTCAGCCCGTGCTCCTTTTTGTGCAGACTCTTGTAAAGCGGATGTAATCAGCTGAGGATAATCAAGACTTTGTGTGACTTCTGAAAGATTTGCTTCTCGTGCCATGCCACATTAGCCAGGATAACACAGAAGACAGCAGCGTGTCATATGTCGCTCTTCCTTCTAAGAGTGAAATTCTCTGCTGCTGCAACCCAACACCACTCAGATGAATGCCAGGAAACAAAAAAAATTCAAGGCGGCCTCAAAAGAGAGAGAGACAGGTGCTAAAAAAGTCACCTTCAATGCAGCCGGAAGAGAAGAAACAGCCACCTCTAAATCTAAGCCAGTGAGACATGTTGCATTTATTAATTAAGCAATAGGGATCGATACCTAAGACATTTCTTGTGGATTAATGTCCAGCTGGGAGGAGCTGACAGCCTGAGGAACATGAACGCCAATCCATCATCAATCCCCAGGAAATGCCCTGTGCCAAGGCCATTAAGTGTCTGGATTTATTTCATGTGGGGTGATTATTAATAATAATAATAATAATCCTCATATAGCCTCCCCTTCCGTGACTCCCACCCCAGCAGAAGTGCTTAAAGTGCTGTGTAATCACAGCAAATCAAATACAGTACAGTAAACGCAAGAATAGCCTGCCCTCTTTTCACATACAAATGTGTGTGTGTTTGAGGGTTCTGTTTCATGTAAAGAAGGAAAAAGCACTCAAATACTGTGGTACCACTGCGGGGACCATGTAAAAACCTAGATTAGATAGGTAAACATGGATCCCCACCCGCAGATGCAGGGAATTCTCTGCCCCCATTAACACCACACCGTGTGAGTAGCTGGGATGCGTACAGTAGGGTTGGGGTTTACGGGTTTGGTTTGGTCCAAAGGGGCAGCCGTGTTAGTCCAGTTCTGTTTGGTTAGAGGGTCTAGTGAGTATTTTTGTCATAGCCTGGGGCAGGCTCAGGGTTACAGCTGCCAGGGCTGGCTGGGTCTTTAGCTGCTGAACGAGTGGGTCACAAAAGTCGGTTCTAGGAAGAGCTCAGGCCTGACACTGGGGAACAGAAGCTCCTGCAGCTGACGTCATGATGACATTGAAACCACGCTCCACTCAACCATCCATACTCACTCACTTCTTGGTCTGTATATTCCCCTCAAGGCCCCAGGTGCCCCTGCTGTTGGCCATTCCTCACCTTCAGAGCTTCAGATGGGCAAAGAAACCCCAAGAGCTTCCAAAGACAACATGGCCACACCAGCAGCTGTCAGCCTAAGGGGCCTTCTAGCTGCGCAGAGGCTAACTGAAGAATTTAAGGTACTGTGATCATTGCTGTAGATACACCCCTAACAAGATCCACTTAAGAGTGGGTGCCGTAACCGCCAGTTCTGCTGTGTGCCGTGACAGGAACCGTCCCCAGGAAGTTTTAGAACAGGAGCAAAAGAGGCTGTTTTGCTGCTAAGCAGTTATACCTAGTCCTATTAAAGAAAAAAGCAAAGGAAACTGAAGCCTGGGGCTCTGCTACCCAGTCCAATCACCAAATCTCCCTGGCCAAACCCATCTCCCTCTGCAGTCCCCCAGTCTTCAACCCACGACACCAGCAGGTGATCAACATCCCCATTGGGCCAGAGGCCCAGCCCAGTGTTTTTGACCAGTCATATCACTCTCAGGCTGGTCACAACTACAGCAGAGGTTCAAGACGGTGTTGTAGAGCTCCTTGCCTTCAGTAGCCTGTTCCACAAACAAAGCCAGCCTCCTGGCATGCCTCCCCAAGGGAAAGCCATACTGACTCTCTTTAGCATCCCACCTGCCTTTTGAAACCAGCCTCCCTTAACCTAATTAGCCCTGAGATTAAATCCATTTTACTCAATGCAGCAATCAATGATGATGGGTTTGACTCCCCTCCCATGCAGCTGCCCTGCCTGTTTAAGGCAGCGGTTACTGTTGCTAGCAAGAGATCCTTGGGCACTGACTCTCCATTCAGACACAGCCACTGTTTTGTGGTGTTGAGTACTCAGCTAAAATGTGCAATGCCTCACGCTGGCGCTGAGGCATTTTCTGTTGGAGAGCAAGGCAAGAAACAGGATTTACAGCATAGCAAGAGGTGCCAGCGAATGATGCCTGACACTGAGTAGCTCCCATCTCAGCCACACAGTGTATTAAAGGGCTGCCTACTCCCTTTAGTTAAACAAACAAAGCCCGAAGGAGCTCTTAGAAAAGTGCTTCAGTAGGAGCCGAGATGTTAACCACAGCGTCTGGGACAAATTCCAATTCAGGCAATGACATCTAGCTAAATTCCCCGAGCACAGGGCAGGGAGTAAGGAGATATGGGGTCCGTTTCCAGCTCAGTCGCTGACTGGCAGTGTAAGCTTCCAGCTGGAAGACAGGGATAACAACATAGGTATGGCCAGCATTATGGGGCTAGAAGGCAGCTAACGCTCATGAGGGGCTTTGAGACCCCAATATGGCAAACAAAATAAGAATGCATTTGATGTGCAGGCTACGTGAATAAAATGTTGTTCTTTGCTTCCTGCCTGAAAATATTGTGCTCTGCTGCTAGCTTCAATCCCAGAGGCGGCTGTTTTGAGCAGTTATCTCTGTATCTCCCTTACCAGTCTCATGGAGACATTGCATAGCTTAATTAGCTCATGTTTATACAGTGCTTTGAGATCCTAGGATCAAAGGTGCTGAAGAATGGCGCAGTGTGACAGTAGATCCTGTAGACTGCATTGTACTAGGCAGTGCACACATCCCTGGTCAGTCAGAGTCTGATGCTCCCTGCCCTGAACTTACCAGCATGTGGCTATGAAAGGTGGGCTGGAGTGTTATTGTCTTGCTCCTGATAAAGTATGCATTTGCCTTGTAGAACCGAGCCACTCTGAAAAACAAAGCAAGACTCCAGATCTCCCGTCACAAGTCTATTGCCATCATCAGCGAGGAGGTATGTGGTCTGTCTGCCTAGCACGGGGTCACTACCGTGACATGCATACTGCAGTTTTCTCATGGCCATTCTTACAGTTCATGGGGACACGCCCGCAGGTGGGGGGCAATAAAGAGTGATCACTTCGTGCCAGTTACAGTGGGATGCACCACGGAGGTGCCCTCTCTAGGGACCTGCTGTGTGTCAAGGGCTTGGAAGAGCTGGGTTGGACTGGGTCCTCTTTCAGGGACAAGGATATGTGTGTGTTATAGGCACCACTATGATGACTATGAAAACCCAGTGTGTACATCTTTTGGTGCCGAAAATGGAAGCTGAGCTTATTTGAAAATTTGGGCCTGATCCAAACACCACTGACAGCAATGGGGTTTGGCTCAAACCTCTGGGTGGGAGAGGAAGTCTTTATGAGGGAAAGAGGCATGTTCCCAACTTTAGGAGACAGGCACAGAGCAGGCTGTTTGTAGTTTCTCATTAGTGGTTTGAGTTAAAGACTATGGAGAAGCCTAGATCAGTGGTCATCAAACCATGGGTCGCAACCCAACACTGGGTCGCAAGAAAAAAAGTTTGACGACCACTGTCCTAGATGATAGTACTAGGATTCTACGTCATGTTAATTATGTGTTGGCTAACTTGAGTTAAGAATGAATGATCCTTGTTTCTGAGTGAAAACAGGGCTTTAGAATCTGCCTTTTAGTCAGTGGCGTTGCTGGCGCTGGGCACAAGGGCCATGTCCCCCAAGTCCCAGCGCCAGTGCCCTGAGTGCTCTGTGGTGACAGCAGCACGATCCAGCCCCACTCCAAGCCGGAGATCTGGGCTGGGCTGCCTGCAATGTCGTCTGCCTTACTCGGCCCCAGCCCCGGCTGGGGATTTGGGGCCAGGCTGGAGGTGGCGGGAGCCCCATATGGGCCCTGTCTGGGGTCCTGGAGACTGGATGAGGCCCAGGCACTGAATCGGGCCCCAGGTCTTTTTCCGGGGCAGTGTTGCTTCTGCTTTTAGTGCTGCTGAGTAGCCGTAACCTTCCTGGGGTCAAAAAGTGCTCTGTGGCTGGCCTTTGCTGTTCAGAATAGCCTCCAGAGCTACTGCCATGGCACACATTGCAAGGGTGGTGATTAGCCTTCATGTGGTGGCGAAAAGCAGACTCATCACTTGCTTCCTCCACACCTCATTGTTGTCCAGTTGGCCAGAGCATTTTGGCTTTCCCCTGCCCTCTGCCAAAGCATCCATCAACAGGAGGCTTGCTTGGATGATCATTGATCTGCTCTGGGATGATGATGCCTTGGATGCTCTCGCTTTGTGTGGTTTAGCAGTTTCCCCATTCCCTCCGGCTGCATGCCACGTCTCCAGCTTGTGGTATTTGTTGTACCCGTTGGATCCATTACTCAAGAAACCAGGAGAGGGGGTAGAGAGCTCGCACAGGCAGGCCAGCAGTGATGTGTTCCTAGGAGACAGCATATATCAACCTCATGTCACGTTCACCCTCCTGTGACCTGGGGCCTGCAACTCAGCTGCTGTGTCTGAATTGAGGGATCAACATTTGTCAGCAAGGCAGTGCTGGGCTGGGTGGGGGAAAGAAGCAATAATGGTGAGTTGCCAGGTCAGGCCCTTCAAACAGGAGTCTAGCCACTAACAGCAAGGACAGTGGATTAGTTTGTGCTGAAACCACTTTGCTTCACTTGAAACAGTTATGCCCTATGTGGGTATCACACAGTTTCTACCACGAAGGACTCTATAAAGTACAAGTAGAAAAAGACTTGGATTAATTTAAACAGAAGGGATGTTATCAAACAGTGGGACATCAGAGATGATCAAGGCCTTAAATACAGTACCAAGTAGGGAGAGGAATGACTTAGGCTGGAACATGAAGTAATGAGGTGAAATTGAGAAAGAGAATATCTAGGCTGCAGCGCGATGCATTAGAATTGGCTCCTTGGGGAAGTACTGAAAGCCTCATTGCTAGGGAGCAGGGAAAGCACTGGAAATGTCTTCTAAAGGGACCAATCCTGGCCTGGCAGGGAGATGAGCGAAGCTCTCTAATCCCAGCATGCTCACACCAAAGGAGCCATCTGCCTCTCCAGAGAGAGCTGTACACACAGCACTAAGAATTCCTTTAATAATTGATGCACCAATCAATAGCTAACCTTTTTTTCTTCAATGAAACTTCCTATGGGATAGTTCTCCAATCTGCTCCTAGAGTCAGGAGAGGGGGGGACCCATCTTCCTTTAGTACATAAACAGTGCAGGCAGCATCCTGCCAACTGAGCCCTGGTGCCACACACATGCTGGGCTGCAGCAGGAGGAGTAAAATAGCCTGTCTTTGCAACATGGCTTTCAAGCATAAAGCACTTATCAAGAGTCCCCATCTCCTCCAAATGTGGTCACCTGATCCAGGGAAAGGATAGAGGCCAGGTGGAGCTGAGGGAGTCTAACAGCCAAGCCTGCAAAGACAAAACGATAAGTGGAGTGGGGAGCATGTGGATAGTGAAGAATAAAGATCATTGGCCACAGGTGGACTCCCATCCCTTTAGAGATTACTGTTCCAAAAGTGGCTGCTTAAAGAGCTTCACATTTCCAGGATCACCACCCACACTAAGTGGAAATGCCCCTGAAGAACTGCCCCCCTGCAGGCAATGCAGAAGGGTGGGCTGGTGGTGCATAAATGCCACCCTCTCAAAGTGCCGTCTGCCGTTGCAGGCTTGCAACCCATAATATTCACAGCCTGGTCTGCGTGTCTCTCACTCCCCTCCCTTCCAGCCAGGAACAAAGAGAGAGGCTTAGCAGCAGAAGGGCCAGACCAGCTGGGCAGGGCTCTGCCCTATCTTGTTCCATATGTGCTGAAATACCTAGACATATTGGGGATGGATTTAAAGTAACAGTTCCAGCTTTAACTCTCACATTCTTTGCTAACTTTTAAGTTACACCACTACATTTGCAAAGAGTTGCACCAGAGACATCTATGATGCCAGTGGGAGTGTGCTTCCCTGCTTGGCTAGACACGCACATGAACTTTGCTCAAGCTGGAGTATTAAATGTAACAGTCTAGCTGGGGGTACCTCAGGCTGGGGCTCAATGTCACTGGTTCAGTTCATATCCAGGTGGGGTTCTGTGTGGCTTTGTACTAGGCTGGCTAGCCCAAAAGTCCTTGGGTGCCAAGCAAGGAAGCATGGTCCAAGTTGCAATGTAGACATATCCACTGGTGTCTTGGAAAACCTCTACATTTTCAAAGCTAAATGCATGAGAACAAGTCTTCTAAAATTTGGCACAGTGTTCTAAGTCGATACCCTCCCTGTATTCCTAGCCAGGGCCAAAGTACAGCCAGCTACTGAATCTATTTCAGGTTTTTTGCGACCCCATACATGTTGTTGGGCCAGGGCTTGGGCATTCAACATTGGGCAGACGTTCTGAGATAGGACAGGTTCATAGACCTGCCACATCTACCCTACCAGTATAGTGCAGTGGTGCACAAAGGATCTGTGGTCCACAAAGGTGCACGTGGTCGGTGGACAAGGAAAAAAGATAATTACTGCAGGTAACTGTACTGTGATGAGTACAATATGGTTTTGAGTAAGCATAATAAATTATTAGTAATGGTTGCATTTTTAATACCCTTTGATGTACAACTCTGACTCCTGTCAGCTGTAGGCTATGTTAAAAAAGCTTAAAATGGCATGCCTATGTGATGGTCTGTAAAAGCCTTTGATGATGATGCAGTGGTGCACCAAAAGAGAAAGTTTGAGAACTGCTGGTTAAAGTGGCTACCCCCCAAGGTGGTAAAACATGGTTTGATACACAGTGCAGGTCTAAGTACATTTTAACTATGTGTTTGCATTGGCAAAAGACCTGGCTATAATTTAGTGCAGCAGTTCCCAACCACAGATATCATTTTTACAATGCTGAAGGGCCACCAGTCTCTGCCTCCTCAGTGACCTCGTGTATCCCTGGCTGCAGCTGGGAAACAGCATGTCCTGTAGCCCTGTGCACTCCACCTGGGTCCCTAGGCAGTGGCTTTCTTCTACAGTTGGGGGATGGAAGATCAGTTCACGCCCCTTCCTCTGTTTCCAGCAGGGACCCCAGCGCCTGTGAACTTAGGTGATGAGCTTTGCCATGTGCCTGCTACAGACGGGGAGGGAAGCGCTGATCTCTCAATCCCCTGGGCTGCAGCAGGGAGCCTGCACTGGGGTCTTTTAGCCCTGTGGAAACATACTCTGCCAGGGTCCTTAGGCAGTGGCTCCATTCTGCAGCCAATAGGAGGGGAGCTGCACGCCACACTCAGAGCCCCCCACGGGCCAATTTTGGCCCCCCAACGCATGTAGGAAACCACTGATTTAGCATTTTACCTATGCTGGGGCAGCAGAACCACAATTTTGCATTGTGGGGCTGACTGTATTGTGTACAAGTCCATTGAGCCAGTTGCCTTTTTTTGCACGTGTGTGGATGTGCGTGTGTGCATGGCTGTTAGAATGGTGAGTCCATAGTGAGTTAATTCGAGACTCCCAATAATTGGACTCAACTCCCATTGACCTGACTGGACATTGTTTAAAGCCCATGTAACTGTTTGAAAATGCAGAGGTCCATATTTTTGGAACAGAATTTGTTTTGGTTTAATCGTAATATCCATGGGTGGATGTGTTTGTAAGACATCTAATACAATAGGCCCCAATCCTGAACAAGGTCTGTGTGTGACTGTAATCCAAATAAATGCATTAAATTACATTATAAAGCTGGCTCTTTGTTACAGATTCCAGTCTCATCTGCAAAACCGAAAGAGAAATTTTCTTGTGCTAGAACAGAAGAGCTGCTAAGGGAATATTTACCAACCAAACTCTCGCATGTTACTTATGAGCCTACAAAATGTGCCAGCCTCACCACCACATTAAGTGATGAAATAAAACACTTGGTCAAGCAAGTCACGCCTCCTCGATATAAGTTAGTTGTCAACGTCACCATTGGGAACAAAGGCAAAGATGAGAATGTGGATATTCTGGTGACTAGCCAGTGTCTATGGGATCCTCATTCAGACAATTTCACCTCCTCCCAGTACATAAATGAGACACTTTTTTGTGTTGTTTTGGTACATGCTGTCTATTTCGAGTAACCATCCAAATATGTCTCCTTGGCATGTGAAGATCTTAAGTATATTACTAGTTACAAATAAAGTGAGACACTCAGATACTCGAGTTTCATGGCAAACCTGGAACTGAGCCATACACAGTATGCAGAAATTCTAAAATAGAATAAAAATGCTAATTAACATGAATTGAAAAATTGGGAGAGAGATTCTGTTCCATGTTATCATGTGCACACTTGCATGCAAGATGCCCTGTTATATCATATAATAATAAACAATACCTGGCTCTTATGCAGTGCTTTTCACTGGCCTGTCTCAAAGTGCTTTACAAATCAAGATAAATACCATGCTATCACTGGATGTACTCTTACTAACAACTATTGGTTTTCATTAAAATTGTGAGGTTTTAAAATGGAACACATTTTCTCAAGTAGATTTTTTGGATATCCTTTTATGCTTCATGTGGAGTGTTGTATGCAGAACATAAAGGATTTTACATTTTTGGGTACACAGTACAAACCCATACTAGTGCAACCTATTACATCAATATGCACTGAGGCAAGGCTCCATAAATGCAGTGACTGTATGAATTAGTGATGTCTAACTGCTTTGTAACCCTGGTCTGTGGGATATGGGCTGTGGACATGGTGTTTCCAAGCCCATGCTTGAGCATCCCACACTGCTTCATAAACCTGGGCTTACAACTGCTGAATCCAGGTCTCACAGGCATGTTAACACACCCATACTACGGCACCGGGCAGACCATCTGTCTTTGGGCTGTGCCTTTATCTGCGTCTGCACTGCAAATGACGGAACTTGGTCTTGAGTCACAGCAAGATTTGGGTTCTAATCCCTTCCCCTAAAGGGTCCCAGGACATTTGCCCTGAGAGCTTGCTGATCTGAGTAAGACTGATTTGGAATGAAGGATTGGGCTTTAACCTGAGTCAGAGAGTTGTCTTCCGTGCAACGTAGACATACCATTAAGATCTCTTATGGCAATACCTCTGGATTAAGAGTTCCCAACTGAGCACAGTGGCATGGTAGATACAAATGGTATTCAGCTATGTCAGCACAGAGATTAGAGCACAGTTACTTACCCTCTATTTTTTATTAGCAAATGAAAGCGAGGACACAAAAATGAGGTCAAAGTGATGTAAATGTCTCTTTTATGAAATTCTGAGTTACTGCTTCTGCTAGCATCCTTCTTGTTTCCTGCTGTGCCATGTTATTGTCATAGGGATGTTTTGTTGTCAGCTAGTCTATAGGGATGTTTAAAATAAAGTATTAAGAATTATATTAAAGATACTGTATACAGTATTTTATAAAAGCCACATATGAAAATATATGCATGAGAAACCCCAACTGATCAAAAGATCAAAAGACAAGTTTAGACTGACGTCTGCATGAGAAAGAGAAAACTGGTGTATACTTGATCTGCACTTCTTTTCTGCGGAAGTGGGTTTGGAACATACTGCTAAAATACAAAATAGGAATCCTCTTTGAGCCCTATAGCTTTCAAATATCTAGTCATATCTTCATTAAATGCTACTGAACCACATATCAGCACAAATGGCTTTCTTCTACAGGAATTTATCATATTCTTAATCAAGTTCTCAGTTATACGACCAGTGTGTGTGTTTTCCTGATAGCTCCAAGGAAGTTTCTCCAGGGAAGATTCCTGGAAAAGCAAAAAATATACATTGTATCAAATTATTTTAGGAAAAAAGGATGGTTAACACTTCAAAGGGGCACTGGTTAGAGGCAGACCAAAACCAGCAGACCTTCCTTGACAGTGTTTCATCTGAAAGTTTCACCCGTCAGGTCAGTAACTAGTGTAAATGAACCACTGTGACAGCTGTGCTTTTCTGAGACAATGCAAATCACAAAGCCCAGGATGAAGCAGGTGAGAGCTCGGGACAAAGCATTCTGTGTCTAGGGAATCTGGCTATGGAACAATCTTTCAGAGGAGACTGGGCAAGTCCAGAATCTGATCATTTTTAGGAAATGATGCAAAACATTCCTTTTTGAGACAGCCTTCCCACCAGAGGTGACACTCACAACATGAAGACCTCCCTCTACTCCCAAGCCCCTAACAACCTCCCCTCCACAATGTAAACCCCACCCCAAGCAATGGGATCATCCTGAAAAGGGAGAAATCCCAGATACTCCATGAAGTCCACTAGGGATTTTGCTATTTATTGTTATTGATTTCATGTGGAAAGTGCTTACACGCTACAGTGATGGGCAGCAGTATAAACTGATTGACACATGGACACACAGAATTATAAAAAGAAAGCTGCCCAACTCGATGTTAAATTAAAACAAATCTCCTATGAACAGAAATTACAATGAGAGAAGACAAGAGATAAAAGAATGGGCAGCCATGTACTGATTAGTGTCAAACAGGCACCACTGTCCTTTACTGGATGGAATTTCCATTTGTGATCATCTTGTTTCTGGAAACTGCCCTGCAAAAAGGCATTCAGGAGCAGAAGATCATGAGTTCTGTTACCCTTGGCCTGTTCTGGGGGACATAGTGTGTGACACCTTTCACAATAAGAGGCACAAAAATTATTCATGCAGGAAACTTAATATTGTGGGATTCATTTAGTTAGCATAAACAACTTCTTATAATCTCAGTGCAACGAACCTTTACTTCTGATGTAAATAATTTGCATCAATAAAAGTGAGGGAACACCAGATTTATGTGGAACCTAATTAAATTTGGGGCTAAACGCGCAACAGCCCGCAAAATGAAAGCTATTTGAGAGACAGGCCCTTGTTCAGGTATTTCACATAGTTTGTAACTTTAAAAATGTCGCCACAACTTAGGGTCTTCTCCTAAAAGTCTTTTTCTGGAGCAGGCACCAAAGAACAAGATGATCACATCTTGGAGGTCTTGAAATTCCACCCAGTACAAGGCAGTAGTGCCTGTTTGACACTAGTCAGTACATGGCAGCTTTTACTTTTGTCTCTTATCTTCTGTCACTTTACACATAGGTGTGACAATGGCTTCATCAGAGGACTCCAGCGGGAACTGAGCTGATGAGAAGCTAGTGGATACATGCTTCAAGGTGAGACACCAAATTAGCAGTGAACATTTGCAATGATAGAAAGTAGCTAATGAACATGAGCAGTGAATGAAAGGAGCTAACAAATCAATGCAAGGGTAAAAGGAAAAGTCTCTGGGTGCAGAGTTTGTTTACTGTGAACCTCACAGAGAGCTGAGATTTTATAAATGTAATTTTTTGGATGCAGCAATGATCAGTTTGGAGGGGTGAAATAATCTATGGCAGACATGGGTCAATGGGACATTCCTAAGAGAACCTCTGTCAAGGCAAGTCAACTAGCGAATTACATAGCTGAAAGATTCTAGTTAGGATGAACGGGATTTACAAACATGTTATCAGACAGATGCTATTGGATCAAGAAATGGTCTTGTCCACTCGTAAGAAATGAATTTAGATAAACTTATGCAAAAGCAGAGAAGGCAGAGAGTTGTTCACTACAGGGGACCCAGAAATGAGTGTACTTAAATCAAACCGTTACCTGGCTAAGGACATAACATGTTCGGACATTCCAGTATCGAGCCAAATCTTGGAGAAGAGGTTTCAAATAAATACTTTCAAAAGTTCTGAAGCAACCCACCAGGGTTATAAAGGTTTCATCATCTTCATTTTCTGTTATATACTGGAGGATGGGGAGCATCGGTGCTATGCCAGTGCCAGAGGAAAGCATAAAAAGTTCTCCATACTAGAAATTAAATAGAGGATTTTGACTGGACTATATCAGGGGTGGCCAAACTGTAGATCGTGAGCCACATGTGACTCTTTTACAGTTAAAGTGTCACTTGCAGAGCCCCTTATGCCCTCCCCCTTTCCTCTCCTACCAAACTGGGAGGAGGCACTTGGAGCTCCTGCCCTGTGGCTGGATGCTGGGCTAGAGGATTCTGCCCAGAGGACAGGGGGATCTCTGGGTGTCAGTAAATGTGGAAACCCCTGGATTACACTAACTGGAAATAGAAAAACTTATTAGATTGCTCCATTCCCTTTGAAAGAGGTGTGACAAAATCCCTATAATTTCTGATATGTTCTCTGATGCGGGACTGTAACTGTATCAGGTACATTTCCACACAACATTTAGCTTCTTTGAAAGTAAGATTTTACAAAACCCATCTTCAACAGAAATGTTTCCACGATTAAAATAAAACTGAATGAAAGCTATTTTTTCTTGGATATAAACACCCCTGAGGCTTAACCCCTTGTCAGCATACACTGTATTTCCAATGTAGATAGGCCCTGAGATGAAGGGCTAGTCAACAGGTGGCCTAGGGTTCAAATCTGGTCTGTCAGAAGCTTTCCACTCAGCCATGAGATGTGCTAGGATTTGGAGCATGAGCCCTGTTGGGACTTCGGGCTTCAGTCCTGTGGAAAGCATGCCAGGACTCGGGCATTAGCCATGCAGGAGACTGGAGCTTAGGCTTCAGCCCCACTGAGACATGCTGGGGCTCTGGGAAACAGCCACTTGAGAGACACACTGGGGCTTGGGGCATCAGCCCCTGCTGGCTGTGCTGGGGACTTCCCTAGGGCTGAAACCCAGAGCCCTAGCAGTTATGCGGGGCTGAAGCCCTGAACCCTGCTGTGCCTGAGGGGGGTTCATTCACGGAGGTGGGGGAGTCACCTGCCCCTTTGAGTTACAAGTTAGTTCCAGGCACCTGCTGGGCCCTCACTGTCAGTGCCATAGGGGTGGGGTACCTGCCACCCTGAGTTACCTGTCAGTCCTGGGAGTCAGCTCCCCCAAGCACACCAGCCCATGGCCAATCACTCCTCTACCCACACTAGACTTCCCTCCTCACTAAGTGCCCAAAGCCCATCCCCCCCCAGTTTTGTGATCCAGTCAAAAGTCTCTCTGGAGGTCTAGATGTGGCACACCATCCACCTATTGACCATCCCTGTGATAGGCCCTGGGCACATTACCCAGCATTGCATTTGTTTGTTCAGCAGGGACTCCTGCAATAGGAAAAATGTTTCTCAGAAGTCAGGACCTTGACCCAGCTACAGGGTGTAATTTGGACACCAGCAGGAAGGAACTGATTCCTTCTCTGTGAAAGTGCTTGATGCATTCTGAGAGTTCTCAACCTTTTGCAGAGGCAGGGACTTTACAAATAAATAATAGCAATACTTGGCACTTCTTACCCACAGAGCTCAAAGCACACACAAAAAATGGGTGAGCATTATAATCTTCATTTTATAGACTGGGAACTTCAGGGCTTGATTTCTGGAAATGCTGAGGGACCTCGGCAACTTGCTGAAGGTCACACAGAACATCAGGGAACCCTGCTTTCCTGGTTCCTCAGTCTGGTGCTCTACCCACTGGACTATGCTGCCTCCCCTAGCCATGTCTAGGGACTGGATATCAGTGTACAAGTCATGAATCATCAGGTCAGAGTCTGCTGACTCTGATCACTTTTCTTAGTTTTAACACTAATGAAATGGATGCTCAGCAATCCTTGCTAGTGTTCTACGATCCTCCCTGCTCCTCGCTTTTCTCTCCCTCCCTATATATTTTGCATTCTACTAAGATCCATTTACTCCATCAACTGCAAATGGTGAGGTACTATACAGTAAATAAACAAAATAGTAATCTAATTGAGAATCTCCCTTTGGTACATTAAGCAAAGAGAACTGCCAGGTGCTGGACATCTCCTTATCTATTATATAACTAACCTGGTTAGGTCTATATGGGAAGCCTCCAAATGGCCCTCGCCAAAAGACTGTATCTCCTTCTTTCCAGGATTTTATATATTGTGACATTAGCCCAGCCTCATAGCACTATTTAAAAAAAAAAAACACACACACACACACAAAGAATAATTATACTTTGCTGGAAAGTTTCCCAGCTTAAAGTTAATTACGAAATTATCTCTGTTTAAACAAAAGTGGGGGGAGAAACATTTCAGGAGTTTAAAAAATGACTGTTCTATTTGCAAAATAATATAAACTTGTAACAGAAACAAAGACATTTAAATGAAATGATACTGGATTAAATCCAGCTTGAATACAATGTAAATACAATACACACTTATGAAGCCTAAGCTTTCTGATGCTAGTAAAGCCCATCAAAACTCTCATTTACAAAGCATATAAAGAAGAATTCCTTACAGTCAAAAGCACAGCAAGATTTCTTGTGTTCTCCAGAGCTCAGAACACAGCCATGTAGCACTGTTATTAAATGACTGGGAGCAGGAATTGCATTCTGGGTATTGATATTCAAATGAACACCACATATTTTACTTTGTTTCAGATCACCCAGACGCTACAACCACACGGCAAGTAATTCCTGAACCAGAGTCAGGTTTCATCTCTGAGATGTTAAAACAGATCTTTTTAGGACAGATAATCTGAATGTGAACAGATGCTCTGAGATTTTACAAAAATGTTGACACAGACCTTACTAACAAAGGCATTCATAAAAACTGTTCTTCATAGACACACACAAAACACACTGTAGAGGCTTCTGCATATAAGCAGGCTGACTTCATGTGCTACTGACAGGAATCAGAGCTTGCTGCAATAGAGAAGTATGCAAAGGGAAACGCTAAACCACAGGATCATCTGCTTAGTCCTGTTTCCATCTCTAGTGGCATCCAACCACCATCAGAGACATTTTACATTCAATGGACCTTGTACCTTGGGTAGTCATTTAACACTTATGCAGAGTGGGTGGAAAAGGTTGTCAAATTAGAATGGTTTGAATGGTAAGCATTTTACACTCACCTTCCACAAGTGTAAATGGCAACACAAGGTATAAGGCAGAGGAAAATCAAATTCTAAAGGGGCAGCCATGTTCAGCCATATTTCCTTGACTAGCACAGGAGAAAAGTATTTAGAAGTGAAACGTGCTCCACGCTTAAATATCTCCCCTCGACCTAAATAAGAAATGACTGAACTGCTTTAAAATTATTTTTTTGTAAACAAAGACAAACATCACCTTGGGTGAAAATTTCTACATTTAGTTTTAAGCCAACCCCCACCCCGCCCTGCCCAATATTATAAAATCACTGAAAAGGAGAGTATAACAGTGTGGCTTGGCCCTTAAAAGACTAGTGCAGGGGTCAGCAATCCCCACCACACATGCCTAGTCACAGTGGCATGCAAGGCTCTGGGCTCTGCGGCACTGCAGATGCTCCCCCCACTGGACCCAAACCCAGTGGGGCTTGGGGCCACACAAGCTGTGCATACACCACGGCTCCTGTCACCTGCTGACTCTGCTTCCCTGCTAGGGGGTGGGGTAGGACCAGCAGGGACAAGAAGCTGCCTGGAGGCATGCTCCTGGTCCTGTCCTCACGGCTAGTGAGGGTGGGTAGGGAGGGGAAGCTAGCACCGGGGCCAACAAAGATTGCTGACCCCTGGGCTAGTGGCCTGGAGCTAGCCAACTCTGACTACAGGAACTGCTCCAGCCCACATGTACTGTGGGACCTGTTGGAAGACAGCTGCTTCCCCTATTAGGGACAGTCGCAAGCTGCGGTAGAGAGTGAGGGTAGCCTTTTGCGGGGAATATGAAAAGTCTATTGAATTAGAACTCAGCTCTAAGAAAGAGGGATGGGAACTTTTTACTGAAGGGGAGAGAGAAATTGATTAGGAGTGCTGGGGCGCAGGCAGCTGAGGAATGAATAAAGTGGGCCCCAGAAAGGGAAAGTTTTAAATACTGTGGACTGTGAAGCTCTTAAGGGGCCCTGAAGAAGGGGAAACAGGGTGACCTTAGGCCACAAAGGGGTGCTCTGGAAGTGGCGGACCCTGCTGCAGAGCGTTGTGCACGGTAAATACCAACTCCCTCACTCTAAATGGTAGGATCACAAATGTGGTAGTGTAACAATAGGAAACAAAGGTGTTTGAACAGTGCTTGGATTGCACAGGAATAATAATATGGTACTTCCCAAAATTGCCTGAATAGTGTGAAATACACTACAACCTACACAGCAAGTCATAAAAATGGGTACTTTCTCAAGGGGTGTTACCGGTCTTTTCTTACTGCCAGAGAATCACTAGCGTTCCCTTTGGGATGAAAGGTTCTATATAAAGGAAAGCTATTATTACAATCATTACTATTATTATTGAAACGCAAAACCTGTGTAATAAGCACGTATACATGAAATTTCACAGTGAACCTATAAATGTATCCTATTAATGCAGCTCAAATGTAGTCCTTTTCCCCCTGATTGCCACAAGAATTGTGAAATAACCCACCCATAAATGCCTTTTATAAAAGCTACACACATTTCTAAAGGACTACATTCTATCATACAATGAATAATAAATCCTCAATGGTATAAACTCCTGGGAGACAGGTGGAGGCTAACTGATCATAGTCTGCCTAGAAGCCGTAGTTCTGAGAATTTTACATGTAGGCCTAGTCTTCACTACAGACTTTTGTGGACCAAAGTCAGCTTTTTGCAACAAAACAGCAGTAGTGTACATCCCTCCCTTGTCCACTGACCCAACAGCCCTGATTTTGTGACAAAATAAAACCATCTCAACAAATGGCACAGGTTTTTTGCACCAAACTTTTAGCAACAAGGAGTAAATGTAGACTCTGTGCTTGGTTATGTCGCAGTAAAAGGCCTTCAGGAAGTATCCCACAATGCTGATCCTAACTGCTCTGGCCATCAGTTTGAACTATGCTGCCCTCCAGTCATCTGCCCCTCCCACTTCAAAGTGCTGGGAATTTTTTAAATTTCACTTTCTGCTTGGCTACAGTGGAGATCTCGCATTTCATCTTCCCAGCTGACCAATTATAAAACTCTGGTCTTGATTTTGTAAGAATTACTTAATAGGAAACATGTTGTAAATAATTTATTTACAAGACACCTTTTCTCAGTTTTGTACGTGAAATGACCGCTCCTATCAACAAAGCACAATGACCCCTAAATAATTACAAAACAACATATATTTGTAATGATTATTTTCATTTGTATGGTATTAACTGCAGTGCTTTTTTTGTGATAGTATACAGAACTACGGAGTACTGGCACCCTTCTGCTTGCCCCACTGCTCAGCTGGAGTGGGGTGAGGAGTCAGCAGGGAAAAGGGCAGTAGCAGCACCTTTTTTTTTTTTTTAAACAAAACAAAACAAAAAGGACTGATTAACTGTGTGAGTTCTGTACATTCAACGGAAGGAAAACACACTCTCAAATTGTTTACAATCCAAGCTCACTAATACAGACTACTCACTTTTATTAAAACGTCAAAGTATCCTTCAGCATTCACAGGGCTAATTGGAGTGTAAGCTCTCTGAACCTCCAAACCATTCACCATCCCTCTAAGAAAGAAAAAAGATGACACAGGAACCCGCTACAGGAATCACAGATTGGTATAGGACTGCTGTTTGAGCACTCAGCAAAGGCTATTGTCTGAAACACACAGTAGTTGTTCTTCTCAGTGGGCCATCCTTTCCTGAGATAGATGTTCCCTCAATTAGCTATAGATCCAGGGAGTGAAATAACCTCAGATTTCTCTGTAGACACTTTACAACACTCTCTGTATTTCTCTGATTCCCTCTGGAGGCAATGGCACCAGCTATGGCACATGCACAACTTCCCTAGACAAACCAGACAGGGGAGAGTAGCAGACGTTTTGTGTGGAACAGCTGAACATGCAGCATCATGAGGAAACATTGTACTGATAAATTTGGATTGTAAGCAGATTGTGGTAGGGGCTGTCTCTCACTCCATTTCTACAGCATCCAGTAAATACATAATAATAACTGATACCTATCAATGGTGCCTGTGTTCTGACCTTCTGTATCTGACAACGGTCGCCATAAGAAGCTAGGACAGCTGACAGCTTGTCCCATATGACCCCTTTTTAGAAAGTATTTTGTCAGGGGAGGGAATGATATTCCTGACCTCAGCTGGCAAAGAGCCACAAAATACATGGACACTGGATACAACGGGTGCAATGTGCTTAGCTATCCCAAGCCACGGGGCCTAGCATTGATCTCCTGAGTTAGTAATTTGCCTTCGTGATACCATATTGATATAAATCATCTGCCGAAACAACGATTTTTCTCTTTTTGTTTTGTTAATTGGTCTTCTTAGCCACCCTTAGTTCTTTTTTCTTCACCACCAACACAAAGCTAATCCTGAGAAAAATGCACCTATGGAGTGGCTTTCACCATAAAATTAACAAACCTAACAAGCTAAGGAGTTCTTCCAAATGTATCATTTAAAAGCATAAAATTATGATTTGCTTAGTATGAAATCTTTGTATATTGATAAGCTGCACATTAAGTCATGTAATATAGCCTGTTTAACTACAGGAAAGTACAGTACCTTAACACAATATGTTGCCCTAAACTCAGTCCAAGGTTGCTTTTTCCTGGGAGCTCAAATTTATACTGGTAGGTGTCCTCTGTTAATTGTTCCACAGAGCTTATCATGAAAGCGGTAAATGTATCTGGATTTAATTCTGAATTACTACTCTGCAAAACAACAATAAATAATTACTGGGTTAGACTGCATCCTTTATTTCATTTTTTTGGAAAAAAAATATTACCTCCCCCCTCACCCCCAAACTTGAGTGGGAATTTAGTTCTGGTGAAACCTGGGGCCCCAGCAAAATGTGCCTTGAAAACTCGAGGGACTTGCACAGATTTAGGAGGTCTTTCTAATGGCTTGGTTTTCTGCAGTGCTTCCCGCCTGCCCACCAGAATCTAAGATTTTGTATTTTTAAAACAACTTAGATTCTAGATCTTATGGCCTGGAAGAAACACTGACCAGGCTCCAGTGTAGTGCTGTCTTCCTGTGTATGCAGAGAGACGTCAGCAGAAACAGCTCTAAGAGATCGTAATGTCCTAATGGAGACTTAATGCTCAAAACTAATGATGACCGTTCTAAAGGTCAACACTATTAATTATTTCACTGCTGATTATGTTAGTAGAAACGTATAGTTTTACCAGTATGGCTGGCTTTATTTAAAAGGACATTTGACAGGAATAAAACTGTGTTTTGAAGAGACAAATAATTGAATGCTATGCCTGATTTCTTTTTCTGATCCTCAGGATATGAACCTATAAATGAGGACAAAATACAATATCTCTAAGGCAAACGGTGACCCCTATCATAGCAGAAGAGATGCTGACACTCGTTTCTTCTTTTCTTTTCTAACAACTTGTTGCCTCATATCATGGAATCTCCACCTAATCTCTTCTACGTACGCACATCATGTAATATCTGAGCACTTTCTGTAGTGCATTAAACAATGTGACTAACATCTGTCATGTGTTGTTTGTTCTCTCATCCTCTCCCCAGGGAGAGATATGTGCAGTGAAGTGTCTTGTTTTGGTAGGGTTTTAGATGATTTTTTTAGCACACATGTTGCAATGTATTTATATTAGAGATAGCAAGATTAAAAAAAAAAAAAAGTACCTTGCACTTGCAGCAGATGGTGGCAAAGTTCACAATAGCCCCGTAAGTTTCTGGGTGAGTTCATTTTACAGTCTCAGACTGGGCCCCCAGAAAAGTTTTGCCTCCTGCACACAGAAGTCTTACCCTTTTTGTCTCACCTTCATGTGAGCTTACCGTAGTGCCACCAGAAATTACACTTTAATGAGGAACATAATGATATCGAGAGAGCTTGGGAACGTCCATTACAGCAAGTAGGGTGGAGAAGGTTTACATAAGAGGCTTTTACTGATCGCTCCCACCCTTGGTGTTACAACTATCAAATGCTAACATAAAAATGTGATAAAAGTATTGATGTTAAAATCCCTACCTTCTCCTTCTGTTTGTTCAGGAGGGTTTTGTCTTTCTTTGCTCTGGCTTCATTCCACTGAGCTAGCTCTTTCTGATACACATCATAGACACAGGGTTTGCAGCCGCTGCCACAGCACTGAGATGCCAGCGGTTCAGTGGGCATAAGAGAGAGCCAGTCTTCCGCATCTTCGCTCATTACCTACAAAATACAACCCAAGTATCATCCACAGGCTACACGTCTTACGGAAGAGGCACACGTGAATCTGATGCTAGGTCTTTGCTGTTTTAGAGCAGGGGTGGACAAAATTGGCTTACAGCTAGGTGCCAGCAATTTTCCTTTTGGTCGCCAGGTGCTCCTCCTTTACGTTTCTGCAGTGGAGCCAGCGCTGCTAAAACTGGTCACCATGGCAATCAGAAACATAGATTTGTCAAGGCCTGTTTTAGACATGCACCTCAATATGTTGAAGATTGAATTCAGTGGGATCCAAACTTTTATCTAGTTGAAAGCACATTGCGTAACATGACACAAGCAACACTCCATCTTCATTTGAGTGACTGAAAACCTCTGCTTTGATTAACAAAAAATTGCTATACTGCATATAACCACTGGCCCACAAAGTTCGGTGTCCTATGAGTAACAGTAGCTAATACTAGATAATGCAGAGGAAAGTGTAAGAAATCCCTTAATAGTTTGGTTACCAGTTTATGCTCAGCAGAGTGGCTGTTTTGTTTATGAATTCTTTTTGCTACTTAATATAACTGGATGTTCTCACTATTTATATACATCCATCCATATATATATTTTAATGTCTAGCTTCTTGACTTCTGTGATCAAAAATAAGCACTGTGATCTGGATCTAATATTTCTTGTCTGTGAGCCACCACCCTGCATTAAAGATGAATACAGTCTATGCTCTGGTCCCATCTTTTCTTGCCTTTCTTTAAATCCCCTCCATTAACATATTTTTATTAACATGCTGTTTTCAACATACAAAATAGAGTTCTAACACATGGCCTGCATCAGCCACTGTTTTTAAAGAGGGGTTCAGCCTCTGGGCAGCTGGAAGATAGTAAGCAATCCTGAAAAAATATAGGTGGCAGTCAGAGAGAGGAATTTGACAGGGAGCAGCATTTAGTGAAAGCCAGGGCTGGTTCTACTGTGAGGCAAGAGACAGACATGGCTTCAGGTGACAGTTCTTAGGGGCACCTAGCCCCCCCTGAAGATCAGGCTGGCTCCTGCCTCTTTAAATCTTTCCTAGCAGCTCAGGTACTGTTCGTCAACCTGCAGCTTAAGTCATGTAGGCAGAGTGCACTTTAAATCCCTCTGCAGGCAGATGCTGGAGATTTATGCACTTTGGAAAACCGTTTTCAAACTCCATGAATGAGATGGGAGGGGTGCCAAATCAAAATTTGGCTTGGGGCGCCACAAACCCTTGAGCTGGTCCTGAGGAAAGCCGTCAAGCGAAGAGCCGTTTTGGTGAGTGGGAGAGTTGATATAGTTACAGAGCAAACAAGTAGGTGAGGGTAATGAGCACGGTAGAATTATCTTTAATTCCCCATCCAAATATCCTCGTATCAGACACAGTCCTTCATGGCCTATCAACAGAATCCCCAAAACTGACTTCTTAGGGACATTTTAACTTCTTTTTATACACAGCTAAACTTATTATTATTGTTAGTACTCTGACATATACTGATGAAGAGTGCTAGATAAGAGCTAGATATTGTTAATGCTGTATTTAAACACAATGAAAATTATAAAACCACAAGTCACAGGACTGAAGACTACTCAACACTATAACAGTTTTCATTTTCAAGCTGGTTTGCAGTCATTAAAGCTTAGCTTCACCCCAGTGACAAACATGCTCTTCTCACTTGATGGCTGGAGAAATGCAAGCCAAGAGACTGAGCCCAGTATTTTCAAGCAGTAAATCCAGGGGAGGACGGTGCTTAGCATCCATAGCCCCTAATACACTCAATGAGTGTTGCGTGTTCACAGCACGTCTGACAATTTTAAGTCCTAAAAACAAGAGACCTGTGGCACCTTAACGACTGACAAAGTGGGTTGCAGCTTATGCTCAAAGAAATTTGTTAGCTGCCACGGGACGCTCATCGTTTGCCGTACAAAGACTAACACAGCTACCCCTCTGGGATTCAGTCCTAGATGTCCTTTAAAGCATCTGACAAAGCAGGACTTTCTCCCCCGAAAGCTCATGCGAAAAATAAATCTGTTAGTCTTTAAGTGCCCCAGGACTCGTTTTTTTAGCTCCAAATAAGTAGCTATTAAAAAAAAGTTAGCCTTTGTGCCCTAGCCAAGGAGAAAGACAGACTCAGCGACGAGCACAAGGCTTATTAGGCGTGCTGACGCTCAAGACGCCACCCAGACCGTGCTGCCTTTTGCTCTCCCAAGGACAGCAAGCTCCTGGGAGCGGGTATTATGCCCCTAGCTTAGTCCTGGGGAAGCGCCCAGGACGCCAGGGAAGGCCGGGCTCTCTGCAGCGGTTTCCAGTGCGGACAGACGGAGATTGGCGACACACCAGACGCCACAACCCAGAGCGTGCGGGGAGGCCCGACAGCAGGCCTCCCAGCCAATGCTCCCTCCAATGACGCGCAGACGGTGCGCGCAAACCATTGCAAAAACGTTTCTTTGTGCGCACCAACATTAACGCTGTTGAATTGTTTGGTCCCCACTTTATTTTGTGGTGGGCGCAGGTTTCACGCCCCACACGCGCACAGCTTAGAGGGAACACTGCCCGCCCCGCTGTGGGAAGAGGCGAGGGCGGCAGCTCTTTTGAATCCCCAGCTGCTGGAGTCACGGGATTTGTGGGGCGGAGCCTGGCTGGGCGGGGGCAGCAGGCCGCGCGCACGAGCCGTTACCACGGAGACCGCCGCAGCGCCGCCCCTCCGAACCAGGCCGGGCGCCCCCGTCGCCGCCAAACCCCGCCCCTTTGCGTCAGTCCGCCGCCTCGGCGCATTCCATGACGTCACGGGCGAGCGCTTCCCGCGCCGCCATTGGCGGGCGGGGCCGTCCATCGCTACCCGGCGTGCTCCGCGCGGGCAAGATGGCGGCGCCCAGCAGGGCGGCCTGGCGCGGGCCGCTGCCCCGCACGCCCTGGACCACCCGCGGGCCGCCGCCGGGGGCTCCCCCGCCGCCCGGCCTGCGGGAGAAGCGGCCGGTGCAGGCGCAGATCCCCGGGCTGGAGCAGGTCACCTACGCCGAGCGGCAGTACTACCTGCCCTGGCTCGCCAGGCCCCGCCACCCGCCCTGGGAGCGCGGCTGGCACGACCCGCGCCGCCCCCGGGGGCCGCGCTGCGAGGAGATGCCGCTGGACAAGGAGCGCGCCTGCTACGTCTGCCACCAGCGCGTCAAAATGCTGGAAGGTGGGTGGGGGGGCCCTGGCACCCGGCTGGGTTTGGGGAGAACAGCCCCCCTCACAAACACGGGGGGGGGGCCACACGGCTAAACGCCTCCGCGCAAACGCATGGCGTAGCCCCAAACCGGCTGGCGCGCGGGCACCGGTTCGCTTCAGAGCGACTTCCGCGCTGCCGCAGAAATCGCCACTCCTGCCACCAAAAGCCAGCCTGGGCTAGGGGTACCAGCTGGCCCCGCAGGGAAAGGAGAATGTGTGGAGAAAATGTCGGCTTGATTAATAGTCTTCTCTTTTTGGGGGCCCTGCAATGCTTCCCCCTAAAAATAGGGTGTTGCAGCATACTTCAGCCCCTGTAAGTAAAAGCCAGACAAAATCTTGTATTTTTAAAATGCCTGGCGGACAGAGGACGTGAAGGTAAAAAGAAAGACGTGCTCCTTTTGCCTGACGTCTGGTAACCCTACTCAGGGTGGCTTCTTTTCAGGTGCAGCTGGGACGCAGGGATCCCCCTGTGCCTGTGCCTCCATGTGACACGGAAGAAAGCTGCCTGGCGTGGCTGCGCTCTGTAGCGTGATGCTCCCCAAAGGGGCCACCCAGGTGGCTTCCTTCTGCAGCGTGCCAGGGAACCCCTGAGAGGAGACGCTGCTTTTCGTGGCATGCCAGGGGAAGCCCCGTCCGTGAGCACACCACCAAAATGAGCCACTCTGGGTGCTGTCTTTCTGTGGCATGTCCAGGAAGCACTCCCGCTCGAGCTGTCACCGGTGCTGAATTTGCAGGCAGCCACCATGTTTTGTCAGCAGAGGGGGTTGCCAGCATCAGCTCAGGGTGGGGGGTCCTTCCTGGACCAGCACGGGGGTCAGCAAAGGTTGCCAACCCCTGCTGTAATGTGACTGTGGGGTGGGGTGGGGTGAGGCCCCCTACAGCAAATTCATTCATAAAACACAAGATGCTCCACTCACGGGCTCACCCTGTTCCTTCTCAGAAAGGTGGGCTTCTGTATAAGGTGTGGAGGGCAGGAGCCATGTCACCTGGCAGCCTAGGCCATGGACATTGGGGGTCTGATTTATGTTCAGTTTTTAAAGAAGGCTAAGGAACTGAGGCAGGGCACAGAGGCTGTCTTTCACTTCCCTATGAGTGCTGCATTTTATTTCAGATGAACTCTGCCTGGAACCCAACACAAAAACCTATTTACTTTTAGCATGAAATAATTTTTCAGCCCATTTTCTGCTGGGTTGGATGCAGTCTCTCATATCTTGCTTCCTTAATTAGGAAGCCAGTATATTAGAATTAAAAAGCATGTGGTGGGGTCAGGGGCATTGCTGGTGCTGGGCTTACGGGGCTTGAGCCCCGAATCCCAGTGCCCAAGCCCCAGGTCTGCTGCTGGCCTGCCTGTGGTGGCCATGCGCTTATGCGGCTCGAGTCCCAAGTTCCAGCACGCCAAGTCCTGGGTCTTTTTCCCGGGCCAGCACTGCTTCTGGGTGGGGGGATGTGCTTCTGCACTAATGTCTTTACAGCTAATCTATATGGTGCTAATGAGGAATACACACTGTATTTTCAGTGTTGTAAAACTGTACATAAATGAAGGGTCAGACTATTTAAAATTAATGTCCCTGCTGACTCAATCATGTTGAGATATATTCTATTTTAGTAGTGGCTTAAGTGCTTAAGATTCAATAAGTAAAAGAGTGTTTTTATATTAACTCATTTATGGCACAGCTAACCCTGCTGAATATCTTCAATAATATATTTTGATTTGACTCCAAGGAGTAAGACAAGCACTCTGGCTAACAAAAACAAAGTTAATAGAAGGCTTACCTCCAAAAGTACTTAGTATTATTGATGAACCAGCCAACCAACTAGAGAATCAGGATGAGAGAGTACAAAATGCAATTTCTCATGCACGCCTCTGGGAGACCACTGAATTTATTCCCAAAAGAGAGAATTATTGGTAAGTTTTCAAAAGTTAAATCTTGACTTACACTGCAGACTTTTTATGGTAGCTCTGCTTCAAACAGCCAGTTAAAAGTAAGGCTTTTAAAAATATTACCACCAGAACATCATATTTACTGTTTAACATTACTGATGTGAATTCAGTTTGTATCTCAGTGCCAGCCCTCATTTGTTTAGTCATATGTGTTTGTATATTAAAAACTTGTTTTCATCTTGGATCCAAGTGTGTAAAGGCTGTGGGTTTCTACAAGCTTAGCCCTAGTTTAAACATATCTTTACTAATACAGATGTCAATTTTTTAAATAATTGGAGCACAGTTGGTATGTCAGATGGATTTAAGTATTAAACAAATCTGCATTAACCATTTGGAAATGTTACATATTTCGTACAGAATGTTTGATGGTTTAAGTTTATTTGTATTGGATCATCATATGCATTCTGTACACCTAACTTTCAAAGTCAATTTTTCTTATACAACTAATCCTTGTCCCATTTTAAAGCCCTATGCTCTTGGAAGACTTGCTACATTTGTGCAGGACAATGACTGGCAAGTATCCTGCACTTTCTAAAAGAATGTTGGCTAGAGACTACAAAGTGGCAGCTACATGGGAGAGAGGTTAGTAACTTTTTGTGTGTGTGGAAAGTACATCTCTCTTTACAGGTAAACAAAAAAAAATACTGGCTTTAAAGCCAAGGACATGGATGAGGATTAAAATAAAGCTAATACCTAGAAAACCAAGTCTCTCAGAACATTTCAGCTTTAAATAGTGTGCTGGGCATACTTGACTTAAGATGGCTGGGTACCTTGCCTTCAGGTGTTTATCTAAAACTTAACAGGATGTGAAAAACCCTGAGGGGGAGAGGAGATACGGAATATAGAATCATAGAAACTGGAAGGGACAATGAGCGGTCATTGAGTTCAGTCCCCTGCACTCATGGCAGGACCACGGACCCTCTTAAACCATCCCTGACAGGTGTTTGTCACTCTTAAAAACTTAAAAGTGATGGAGATTCCACAGCCTGCCTAAGCAGCTTATTCCAGTGGTTAATCACCTTGACAGTTAGGAATTTTCTCCTAATGTTCAACCTAAATCTCCCTTACCGTAACGTAAACCCATTGCTTCTTGTCCTCTCATCAACTGTTAAGGAGAATAATTTTTCTCCCTCCTCCTTCTAACAACCTTTTAGGTACTTGAAAATTATCATCATGTTCTACCCATCTCCTCTTTACCAGACTAAACAACCCCAGCTCTTTCAATCTTCCCTGATAGGTCAAATGTTCCAGACCTTTAATCATTCTTGCTGCTCTTCTCTGGACTTTCTCCAGTTCCTCCCCATCTATCCTGAGATGAGGCACCCAGAACAACACAATAGTCCAACTGAGGCCTAATCAGGGTGAAGTAGAGCGGAAGACTCACTTCTTGTGTTTTACTTGCAATATTCCTGTTAATACACCCCAGAATGGTGTTTGCTTTTTTTGCAGGTGTTAAACTGTTGACTCATATTTAGCTTGTGGTCTTCTTACACCCAGATCCCTTTCCTTCCTAGGCAGTCAGTGCCCATTTTGTATATATGCAATGGATTGTTCTTCCCTAAGCAGAACGCTTTGCATTTGTCTTCATTGAATTTCATTCTGTTTACCTCAGACCATTTCATCAGTTTGTCTAAATCATTTTGAATTGTGATCCTGTCCTGCAAAGCAGTGGTTCCCAACATTTTCTTTGCTGTGGCACACCTTGATATCTTTAATTATTTTGAAGTACGTTCCCATAGAGTCTTCACATTGGCTCATGAATATTCATGAGCCAAGCCAGACTTCTGACAGGTTTTTCAAAAAATTCCATGGCACACCTGCTCAGGCCTGACAGCACGCCTATGGGCCGTGCCCACACTGCTTGGGAAAAACTGCTCCAAAGCACTTGTGACCCCTCCCACCTTGGTATCATCGGCAGCTTTCATAAGCGTACTTTCTATGCCATCATCTAAATCATTGATGAAAATATTGAACAGACCTGATCCCTGTGGTGCCCCGCTCCAGCACAACTGTGAACCGTTTAACTACTCTCTGGGAGCCGTTATCCAGCCAGTTTTGCATGACGACTGTGGGCATTGTTTTCTCCAGAATTGATAATTTATCTGTTTACTCCATGTGTGGATGAAATCTGCAGTCTTTCAGACCACATTTGGCAAGAAAAATGAGACCAATAACTAGTGAACTGAGTAAATAGAAGTGTTATATTTGTATTCTGTGTAAAGCATTGTCTTCAGTAGAGCTGCTATTTAACATTCATGGGCTGGGGGAAGATGCCTTGCAACACAAATTAGTATTCTTGTAGTAATACTGTTGTGACAGTTCATGGTTAACTATGGAAAAATGAAGCCATAAGTTGCTGCATAGAGCAGTAAACATTAGCAAATGAAATTCTAGGGCATCTTTTCCTTTGAATACATGTCATAGTAAAATTATAGCAAGAGAAGAATAAATCTGACTGTAAGGTCTGTTAAGTATGAGTGGTTAGCAAGTCCTTATAGTGTGGTGTCGGCATACAATATGATGTCGTCTCTCTTTGCAGAACCATCTATTCTTCTTCAGGTTCGTGGCATGAATGGAATACTTTTGAATGCCACTAATCCACTACTGCCAGTCGCCTCCAAAAATGAGATTCTAGCTACTGAAAACCATATTCTAGAGACTTTCCATCCTGTCTCTCCTACAATAGATCTTCAGGAAGTTCATGTATATAAAGAACTAAATGATACAGGTAAAAATTATCCAGTACTTGCATAACAAAGAAAAATTCAGGCTAATGTTGATGTTGTCTGTTAGTAAGTAAACATCCTCCTGTTTAAAGGAACAGGGGAAGTTAAGACTTCACGTGCTGAGGTGAGATGGTGCATGGCACACATCCAAGAGTTGAGAGAGGATTAGTTGATTGACTAGTGCTTAGATACAATATCTTTACATTTTCTTCACTGCAATAATTCAAATTTTACAACTACTGAAAAGAGTAAAGGGAAGACTGACTATTAAACTTTTTTTTTTTTCCCCATTCATTGTAACCCGTAACTCAGGTTTCAGAGAGGGCTATCCCTACGGTCATCCTCACACTTTGTACTTTGTTGAATCGACCCAATATCCAGCACGATTTAGACCAGAACAGCTCCGGGCTAAGATGCTGATGTTCGCTTTTGGCAACGCACTGGCAAAGGCCAAGATTCTGCATGGGGTATGTATTAAAACGACCATGGAAGTCCTTGTTCGTGGAAGCTCTTGTAATGGTATTACCTAATCCTGATAGCTGGGGATGAATAAACTGCAAACTAGTGGCAAAGAGATTTTTGCTTCTAAGTTCTACATCATTGCAAAATGGTGTCGTGATCTCAGACTTGGGTTAGAAGGTAGATGGTTGAAATACCACTTACTACCTCCACTTCACTGTGGAGATAGAAGATACCTGTTGCTGATTTGTAGTTAGGACAAATACAGTCAAGAGAGGTGGTTCAAGATTTCCTATGCCACCATGTTCTGGGGTGCCACAGTACTGACCTAGGATTATCAATGCTGGCTGGTAGGGAGTAGTTCAGCCCTGGAATGTTGCAGCTGAAATTTCCAAGAATGCCAAGCATACTTTTTTTTTTTTGGTGATGTGGACACTTTTCCCTTTGAAACTGGAGTGGAACTCTAGTACTTGAGGCAACTAAAGTTTAAACAGCCACTAGATGGCAATGACTTAGTCACTGTTAACCTGGATTGAACTTGAACTGATGACCTAGAGATGAGAGCCTCTGTCTGTTAAGCCTGATATTTTAATATTTTGAAGCCTGCATCAATCTCATCTAGTGATTTCATAGGCTAGATATTAACGTGCAAAGATGTGTTTGGATTCTCAAGCTGTTTCTCAGGTGAGAGGAACACCTTGTCATGCCACTCGCAGTTATTAGAATGTGTTTGTGAAGGTTGAGAGTAGACTGGCAATGAGGAGAAGTATGTTGCAGCAATTGTCTTGTGGCTGAAATAAACTAGAATACAGACGTGTGAGACTGTTTACATCTATATTCCATTGCCATTTGAAAGAAGTCATTTAAATAGAAAATCTATATTCAAACTGTTGGACCAGAGTAACTGTCTGGGCAAGATAACACAAAGTCCTGGCTTTAAATCAAATGATGAGTTGCTGCTTGTGTCTTCTCATTCAATGTCTCTGATAACCTTTCTCTCCACAGGATGAACCCAAGGTTTTAGAGCACCCTGTAGTAGTGCAAAGTATTGCAACAGAGGGCCGTATTTTCCAATTTATGGTATTCCAGTTAAATACAACAGATTTGAGCTCTAGTGATGGTGTTAAAAACCTCGTCTGGATTGATGCTGATCAGTACCTGTATGACTATGCCCGGTATCTTCCAAAGATCAGGAAGAAAGTTGTAACGGTGAGTTAATAGGATAGAGAGAACTAGTTCATTCACCAGGATTCAGAGTAGTGGAAATCCTGCCCCTTACAGATACAGGTCTTGGGCAGTGATTCCCAAGCGGTGTGCCATGGTAACCCCTTTGATGTGCTGCCAGTGGCAGCAGGACGTGGCCCTGGCCATGGTCACCGTGAGCGACCGCGTGGCGCAAAAAAAGGTTGGGAACCACTGGTCTTGGGAGCTGGAGTACATGGTATTGGCTGAAACAGGACAATAATATAAAGTTCTGATTATAAACTTTATTGTGAACTCTGAATCAGTGTAGGACAACTATCAGTCCTGCATCCGTATCAGTGTATTCGACTCTATAACAAGCTTAAGGGGCATCTTATATAGATGTACAATTTCATTGTGCCTATTGAAATTATTCTCCAGTGAAGTCACTAAGAAAACGGATGCTTGTGTGAAACAATATAGACTAATCAGAGATTATTACTCTCATCTCCCCTTAGCCTAGGAAGAACTTGTGGGTGGGGAATTGACCTACTGATATTAAGGCCAATGGAAATACTCTAAAATACCCTTCTCTGGGGGAGAAGGCTCATTTCAGGGAGGCTGCCTCCCTCTTTGAAATTGTCATCAAGTATGTTAGAACTGTTACTTGGTAGAGTGTAAGTTCATTACAAACTGACTATCCAAATCTCTTCTCTGCAGGAGCCTCGGGGAATCTATGGCTATCATCCTGATACATTCAAGAAGTTTTTGGCACTCTATTTGAATGGAGCTGTGTAATCCTTTGTTTACTTTCCACTATTGTTCTTTCATCAGAAGATCAGAGTCAAGCAAGTGTGCTAAGATGCGGTTCTTAAGTGGAGTCATTTGAGTTTAAAACCTATTTTAAAATAAAGATTTTTTTTAATTGTGCGCATCTGAAACTAAATTTTCATTTTAGTAGCCTAATTGTACTGTTATTTCATTATACATGTATGCACTCAGTTAACCCTGGTTACAATGAATACTTTCCCATTATCACCATGAGACAATATGCCACCCAGACTGTCATTTATTTCTTACTGTTTGTAGGCACAGATTCTACCTGACTCCAAAGCAAACAGTATAAAAGTTACATACACATTTGCATTAAGTAGAGAACCCACCCAGCTGAAAGCCTACAGTCTTAAGAGAATAGGCCTTCCCACTCACCGCACTTTGGCATTACCTTTGTTTTTTACCACCATTAAAATGGAATTTCTCTGTAGGCAGAGAAATGAAATTATTCATGGCCCAGTCATGAGTAAAGAGTCCTGAAAGTTTGTAAAAGATGTGTGAACAGTTTGTTTTGCTTCCTGAGCTACTAGACAGGGGGAGTGAGGTTCTTTGCTTATTTCACTCCAAGGAGCTGCAAGAAATACTCTCATTTCAAGGTAGGAGCTTTCCTTTACGTATGGTGCCAGAAACTTACAGTACTCCAAATAAACATGCTCTTAACCTAGCCAACAAGTTTATACAGATTAGTCTTTAGCTGCTTTTGAATGTGCTGTCAATAGCTTTACAAGAACCTGAGTCTCAGTTGACTATTGTCAGGGTCTAACATAGCAGTATTTACACCACACTGAATGGCATTTCACATTCTAGAAAGCAGGAGTTGCAGTATTTGATGAGTTCCAAAGGGCAGCCGTGTTAGTCTAGTTCAGCAAAAAAAAGCAAGGAGTCCTGTGGCACTTAAAGACTAACAGATGTATTTATTGCATGAGCTTTCATGACTATGATTCAGTCGTGACTATGGCTTCTTTTCGCATTACAACCGGTAATTTAACTTCACCCTCCTGTATGTGCTGTTTCCCAGTATTTGAATCTTAGCTCCTCTGATTTGCTGTTAAACAGCATGACCTGATCCTATGTATTACACTCCCCTGCATTTATTTTCATCCCATTCTGTAAGTTCCCCCATCTTCAAAGCATCTGACAAAGTGGGATTTTCTCTCCATGAAAGCTCCTGTTAGTCTAAGTGCCACAGGACTCCTTGCAGTATTTGACAAGTAGGGTTTTAAATACCCACCCCTCCTAAAATAATGGTAAGTCAGTTAAAAGAAACCAGTTAGTGGCACTTTTACATTCAGTGCATTGTTGTGTGCAAAACTAAGTGGAAAAACTTGATTTTTGCTCAAGCAGCATGGCTTCAGACTGTAAATTAATCCACACTGCTAGATGGAAGGGAGCAAGGAGGAGGTGGAAAACTGTGTTCTGCAGTTGTGACACTAATAGCTTTCAGGCTTTGTCACTCTTCTGATATAAAAACTGGCAAGGAAAGGAGTGAGATAAAAGGCATCCCGCTCTTACTGTCTGTGTGTGCAAGAACCTCAATGTTCTGATGTTCATCTAGCTCAATGCAAAACTAACAGCAGACTTGGTGCCCTTCCGACAACGAGGGAAAGTGGGTCAGGGATTTTAGATGAATGCCTTGGTTCCCATCTTTATGAAGAGGATAGTACTCCTCTGCATTGGTCTTGTGTTTTTCTGGTGTAAGCCCCTTGAGGCCAGAACAATCTTACTATGATTATGGACAGGGACTAGCACTACTGGGCCTCAAGCTCCGTGGCAGCATCTGCAGGTATGGTTGCACTGAAGGGGAAGGGGACTTCCCTGCCCAGTTAGATGGATGCCTGCCAATATGCTTAAAAAACAAAAACATGAATTCCTCACTGCTAAGTTGCAGCTGAGGTTCATCTGAGCCCCTAACTCTGTTTTTAGCATATTAGAGCAGCTCTGGCCTGCTGGGTGGCTTGTCAGGTGCAATGTAGACATACTTAGAACCACAATTCAAGAAGGATATTAATACAGTTGGAGGGAGGTCAGAAGAGCCCCAAAACGACACATTGAAAGGATTAGAAAACATGCCTTATAAGATAGACGCAAGCAGCTCAGTCTGCTTAGCTCAAAGAAGGGGAAGTGTGACTTGCTTACAGTCTAGAAGTGCTTATAAAAGGACCAAATATTTACTAATATGCTCTTCAATGTGCAGAGAAAGGTATAAATACAATCCAAGGGCTGAAGCTAGAGAAAATTCATCCAAGAAATAGGGTTCAATTTTTTTTAATAATGAGGGTAACTAACTATTAAAACAATTTACATGGGGCTGTAGTGAATTATCCATCACTGAGAATGTCTTAAGACATTGGTTGTTTTACAAGAGAGAGTTGCTGTAGGAATTGTTTTGAAGACGTTGTATAGCCTTTTATACAGGAGGTCAGACTAGGTCATCATGATGGTCCTGACTTCTTACCCAGCGGACAACTAAGTTTACCCATCTTCGAAGCATCTGAGGAAGTGGGATCTTCTCCCACAAAAGCTCATGCAAAAAATAAATCTGTTAGTCTTAAAGTGCCACACAACTCCTTATGAATTTAGACTCCATCTTCAGATCAGGTGGCTGTAGCTGAAGAAAAGAGGCTCGAGTAGCCGTGAGCCATGTGTAAGCATTTTCTCACGCCACACGTCAAGTCCTTAGCATGAAGGAAATAATATGCTGCTTGCAATATTTTCTAAGGCATAGTAGTAAAGGAATTTTTGGACATAGTAGGACCTCAAATCTGACACCACTATCTATGTCATCTTGTTGGATGATCTGACTGAAAACCTGGGTGTTCCTAGAACAAAAGAAAGAGCCTTAGCTCATACTTAGATTGCTTAGAAAGCTAGAGTTTCACAAGTCAAAACTCTAGATCAGCAGTTATATCCAACAAATCTTGAAATCAACTTCTGTAAATCAAGTTGAAAAATTCAACATCCAGGGGCACATGCTGGCAGGAAAAAAAATCAACTGAAAGTCCACATTGAGTTAATGCTATTAATTTGCATGTTCAAGAGATGAATAGCTCATCTAGTTATTGGAGTCTATTCTTTGCATGTAATTACATAGGAATAAATCTGGATTAATAGCTATACAAAACCTGCATCACTTATCAGATGCTAGATAGTGCTGCTCTAGCATTTGCTGTATCCTATAGCCTTCCAAACAATTCAAAACAATTGACTAGAAGTGGTCTCCTTCATGGCCTTGCTCCCTCAGCTTCCTTCTGAGCACAGAGACTACACACTGCAGAGGCAACATTCCCCAATTACCTCCTTAAAATTAGTTCCTGCTCTAGGTGCTAAATAATCCTAGGGAAGCTATCCTGAGGGGACACTTGAGACCCTTTTTGCACTACCATGACAGTTAGTTTTTAGCACTGATATGGCAGGTAATTGTGTTTGGCATCAGATGTCAACCATGCAGTGCTGCACCAAGAGTGGGCCACATCACTACCCTACAGCATAAAGTGCCTTGAGATTTTATCATGACCACCCAACATGTGCAGGACCCAGGCTAGCTAGAGACTGAGTGGAAGTAACCACTCTGCAATGCTCAGCAGTGCTTGAAAGCAGCACTCTTCTTGGCTCTTACAGACACTTTAGACTCCCCCCCTTACCTACTTCAGTGGTATGCCCCCCAATCCTAGTTCAGCTTTGGCACACTATAACTGACAGTTCCAAAGGGGCAGCCATGTTCGTCTAGCTTCAACAAAACAAACAAGGAGTCCTGTGGCACTAAAAAACTAACAAATCTAATTATTGCATGAGCTTTTGTGGGAGAAAAATACCCACTTTGTCAGATGCTTTGAAGATGGGGGAACTTACCGAATGAGAGGAAGTAAACTCAGGGAAGTGTAAGTCATGGGATCAGCTCACACTAACGGCAAATTAAAACTGTTAAGATTCAAACACTGGGGAACAGTATATAGAGGAAGATGAGGTCAAATCACTTCTTGTCATGAGAAAAAACAAACCCCTAAGTCCCTATTTAGCCCCGAAGCAACATAGTCAAATTCACAAACAAATTCAAGCTCTGCAGCTTCTCTTTGAAGCCTTGAGCTGTTATTCATTTGCCTGAGCACAGAAATTAGTAAATCGCCAATGGAGTGATCAGAAAGATGCAAATGCTCACTTATTGGTTTTTGAATGTTGCCACAGGACTCCTTGTTTGTATAACCGAGCGTGCATCTCTCTGCTCCAAACCCCAATCTTGCAGTGGCTGGGACAGGTGCGGGGATTCCACATACCCCCAAGCTGTATTGCACAGGGGTTAAAGTAAGCCAGAACATGCTGGAACAGCATCCCAGGCCCCCCTAAAAATAGAAAATGGAGTTGGAACGCTGCATTCCAGGGTGCACCATTTAAAAATAGTGGGCACCAGAATGCAGCGTTCCGACTCCATTTTCTATTTTTAGGGGCCTGTCGAACACTGAGCCCCTAAAGATAGTAGGTCCTGGAATGCTATTCCGGCATGTTCCAGGGGGGCAGGGAGCTGCAGCAGGCTGGGAGCTTTTAAGTCTCCCACCCTGAGCATGCTCAGAGTTTCTGAGCATGCTAAGTCAGAGCAGGCTCCAGCTAGGACCTTCCACTTGGGCTGGGGCCACTCCACATGGCAGCCAGGTGAGGGGGCTGTAGGGGTGGTAGGTTTTGGGGACAGGTGAGCTGGCCCAGCAGGGAAAGGGACGGGATTGGCCCGAGGCAGTGGGGGGAGATGGCACGGCACACTGGGAGGTTGGAGAAAGATTAGGGGACCAGCAGCGAGATGGGGGGTTTGGGAAAGGTTTGGGGGACCAGCAGCAAGAAGGGGGCCGGCAGCAACAGCTGGGGTGGGGCAGCAGTAGTTGGGGTGGTGGGGCTGTAGATGGGATGGGTGAAGGGGGCCCAGACCTGCAGGAAGGGGCCCCAGACCTGTGTGAGGGGAACCTGGAAATTTAGGAGGGTTCCAGGGCCAGCCAAATTATATTTTAACCCATGGTATTGCAGGTTCATTCATGTATGTTAGCGGGTAGGGCAGCATTACACTACGGCTTAGAAGGGAACCTGGATTTCACCTTGTGAGGAGGATGCGTCTTGAAGGTGGGAGAGGAGGAAGACCCACAGAGGAAAGGAGTGGGGGAAGGCAGGTTGTTGGTGAAAACATGTAGGAGTTCACTTTAACAAAAACACCACCCCATTTTCTGGAGATATTTGTTTCCCCTGCTGGCTCACAACAGCATCAGCACCGGCTGGCAGCACCAAGAACTTAGTGCAGTGGGCAGCTAGCACTCAAAGGTGGTCTCCTTGCCCCGGAGACCCCATCCCATCCCCTGGGCGTGGTATTTGGGTCTGGCAGCTTTCCATCTACTGGCCAGTTAGTTGAGCTAGAGCCCCCTTGGAGCATTGTCACCTACAGGCAAAATAGAAGACGGGATTATTTACTTCAAAGGATTGCTGCCTCCAGAAGTGATTAGGGTAGGGAAGAGAGATGGATCAATTCAAATGAAATTCTGATGCCCCATTGGGGTAAAACTGAGTTAGACAAGCACGGCTTTCTTATGGAAGAAAGGGTGAACAGAGAATAAAACAGAATTTGCACATCAGGGGCTGGGGTGAGAGTGAACAGAAGGGCAACCAAAAGGCGGTGCCCCCAAGGCTCAGGAGGGGTAACACAGGCACTAGATAAGGTCTCAAGAAGCCCCAGTGGCTCATTTTACTGAAGCGTGCCATTGACAAGCAGTCGCCATTTTGTAAATCTGTTTTGAACACAGCTCATCTGTATCTACACAGACCAGGGAAGCAGTGCTAGCTCGGTCCTTGCTTGCACGACCAGTTGAAACTTGCCTAAAGCATGCAAAGGGGAGCTTCAGGGCTGTCAGTCAACCAAAAATGAGCAGCAAGGGGGTGTCTGGCATTGTAGAGAGACTTTGAAGGCTCTGCGGAGCAACGCGTCACACATAGGCCAGCTGTATAAGCTGGATGAACTACATACTGAACAGACTCCGCACTAGACCTAGATCAGGCTAGGTTTTTTAGCAGCTCATCTGAATGTACAAAAAGGCGTACATGCAGTAACCAGGAGTAATCAGTATTCTCAACGTGCCTCTGCTACCCCCCTGTTTCCCTTTTGTGAGTGGAGACAAACACCTCCTCCTCCTCCTCTGATACTACACTGACAATTCCAAGGCTGGCTCCCGCAGGGACCAGCCAGAGTGTTTTGTGACAGGCTTTTCAAGCAGCTCCCACTCATTGATCTCGTGTCTGTACTGTTTCAACAGGTATTCAGGGCTTAGATAAAACATTTCTCGTGATGAATCCCTCATGCTGTTCAAGGGGAGAGTTGTTTCTTAAACAATATGTTCCCTTGAAGTGTGCCTAGTATAAAATCAAACCCTACAGGGTGTACTAATAGCGCTACCAAGTCAACTCAGTATTTAACTGGAAGCTCTGCTTGTACGGCTCCTCCTCTTGCATTTAACTAATGAAAACTCTGGTGGGAGACAATTAGCCCTAAGCTGCGCCCTGAAGACCATTTATTTGGGGAACGTGGCAGTTTCTAATGCCTGTATTTTAACAAATTAGTCAGTCACCCAACACAAAGCAACCAAAAAGCTTCCTCTGTCCCTTGTTATGAAAATGGAAGAGAATCAGAGATAAAGAAAGCTATTCTTGTCTGATTTTGTAAGCTAAGCAGGGCCATGCCTGGAATGGCATGTACTTGGAAGAGAATGACCTGCCAGAAAATCTACCATTTAACTGAAGTGGATCTGTTCAGTGTATAATATGGAGCTAAAAAGACCATTACCCTGCAATGACATTCAGTAGATGCACAGGCTCCTGGCAGTGGTTAAAGCTTGGAGCCACTGGGCACATGCCTTAGGCATGGCCACAAAAGCTTGCAGGATGATCCTGATTTCAGAATATTGGCCCAAAAGCCTGTAGCACAATTTCCCCCCGCAGCCCAACTCATTTCACTGAGGATCTGAAAGCCTAGTTGGGTTCCCTTCTGCTCATGCATCCGCCCCCCCATCCTTTACTATTTGTAGGCATCACCAAGGACAGAGTTAAAACAGCCATCAGCATTTAAATCTGTAGACCATGCATAAGGAAGAATAAAATCCAGCCCTCCTCCCATTTCTCTATGAGCAGTGCAGTAGGTGGATAAAATCAATTAAATAAAACCAAAGTTTTTTTTTTTTAAGTTGTACTATGGAAAGGCATTTTTTTCATTTTAAAAATAAAAAATATTTAAAATGAAACCTGAAATAATAATGTACATAAAAACCTAAATTCACTATACATGTGGTGAAAACAATTTCAGTTAGATAAAAATAATCAAGAAGTATATATTTGCTTCCAAAGTTATGCAGAAAGTGATATCATTAAACTCACAGAAGGTACCTGGAAGCAGAATTTTCTCATGTGCTAAACAAGCTTGTGACAAGAGTAGCCCCCTGTGCAGGAAGAGAGAGAATGTTTTCATTTCAATTTATTCAACTAATTAATTTTAATAACTAATCCATTCAAAGTTAAGAAACTGATTGCAAGAGGAAAAAGGAAAGCTTGTTTTCCTCATCCAATCTGTAAATAAAAACTAGGTCTGAGAGGATGTTTTTAAAAACCCAGGAGGACACAAAGACCACAAAACAATCAGTTTAATCTACCAAGTGCTATTAATTCTTCCTTTGTTTAATAAGTCAGTTTTAAATGAAAAACATGCCTTGATAAACTTACTCATTTTTAATTGTGTCTGGCACAATTCATAATTCTATTCAGTGCTTTTTTGTAAACCGAGGAAAGATGCTGGGACTCAGACAGGGACCTGGGGCTGCCAGTGATGGAGGCAGGAGCTGGGGCCACATCACTGTGAAAGAAAAGGTGCTGTTACTTAGTACCCCAGAGTACCGTCACAAAAAAAGCCCTGGTTTGATTTAACTCACAACAATTTTTAAGTGATTTTGTGCAATTTAATTCATCCACATAGAGCTTGACTTTAGATCAAAAGTAAAAAGACTGAACTTGTAAATAGAAAATGGTGAACAATGCACTTCTTTGAAAAACCATAAAAAGAATCTGAATGAATATGTTAGAACAATTGTTTAAATACAAGTGTATAGACAGTGTATCCTCCTTGTTAGTAAAAGGAAGAACCAAATTTAGCATAATGGCAACATTTACTTGGTTTTGGTTAATTGTTACCAACCAGTGAGAATCAACCACTTTAGGAAAACCTAAGCGCACACATGCAAAAGAAAATGAAGATCTATTATTTAAATCCAGGTTTCCTCCTGGATTTGAATGGCCAGTTTTACAAAATTGGCCCTACAGAGCAAGAATGAGAGTCACGAGAAAGTCGAAACTTATTCCTGGCACTGCAGCCAGCAGATAGGGTTTGAAGACCCATAGGGATCAAATATGTTGAGTAGTCCATGTTTAGAGAAGACCTGCACAGAAAAATTACTACTCTCCATTCTCCCATCCTTGCTCACTTTGCATGATATCTTATTCCATGTGTGGTCTTGCTGATTTCAGCGGCACTAAGCCCACAGTACGGTGCAACATGATGTGAGCAAGGTAGGCAGCACTGGGCCCTGAAGTGACACAGAAAGAGGGTGTGCTACACCACGGACAGGGTTTGTGGTGCTAGAGAGGCAGGGTAGAGTGAAACAGCCCTTGGCAAGCGTCTGTTGCCAGCAATCGCCCACCTACCCTTTCAGCTCCTTAGTCTTGTGGCTGGGACCTCAGGAGTCAGAGCACACTGGAGAAGCAAACAGGAACATGGTAGGGGGCAGGGGCTCATGCTGTCTGTGGTCATTCAGTCCAAATGACTCACCAATCAACCAGCAAAAGTCCTTTTTCAGCCTGAATTAATTCACTTTGCTTTGGAATGACCTTGCAGTCTGCAGGGTACAAGGAGTGCTGAAAGGAGAAGCAGAACAAATCACTATTTTACATGGAGTTGTTTTGATACCGACAATACCAAACAGCCTTAATGATGGGAAACGATGGGAGGAGGAGGCCCAAATCACTGTTTCAGTGCCCCCCACCTCACCCCAATTGGACTGACTGCCAGGGCTGGACATAAGAGCTCTGTCACGCTCTCCACAGAGACCGGAGACAACTGCAAAGTTGTTAGTGTCACAAGTGATAAAAAACAGGGGAAAGATGGGTGGGCACAGAGTTGTTGCTGTTTCCTACAGCACTGTTTCCTTCCTTTCCCTCCCCTGCCCCACGTTTCAAGTTATCGAGAAGCAGTCTAGCCAGCAGGCTGAGAGCTAGGAACGCCCAGGGAATGCTCTGCCTCAGTTTCTCCATCTCTATATCCTGGCTAATACTTTACGTCACTATGACTTCTTGTTAGAACCTAGAAGGTCTGAACATTTAGATGGGATCCCACAGCCTGTTTGCTGTCCAGCCTGTGACATAGCTGCCATCACTCTGGGAGAAGGTACTACACCACTCCATTACACTCCCACTGGTGTATCGCCTCTTCCCCCATGGATTTTTAAAATAATTCAGAGCTATTTTCCTCAGGGAGAGGTGGGAAATCGACACTTAGCCACCTTGTCCCCTGCCACTGCCTCTCCTGTCAGCAGATTGCTTAAGTAAGGTTGGACCACAAGCTAAAGCATAACAAGGAAGAGGTCCTTAGTTGGTCTCCATATTTGAGAGATGTCTGCCTACCATAAAGAAATAAATAAAGAAATAAATAAAAGAAGGCAACCGGGAGAAGAGAGCACACAAGCGGCTCCCTTTTAATGTAAGCAAGATCGAATTTTGGAACTTTACATTTCTAGTAGTATTTTGAACAATCATGCCCACCTTTAAGTGCAGGAAATCCTTTGCCTGTGAAGTTGATTGCTTCAAGTGGTTCCATGCTACTCCATGGGCTTTATTGTATGGGACTAGATGGACCGCTGGTCTAAGCAAGGATCCCGCCTCTCACACTGGCCAGAAGTTGCATCAAAGAAAAGTGCAAAAGAAACCCTGTGGGAACAAGTCATTGTACTAGAAAACACATTCCACGGAGAAGAGTTCAATCAGTTACTCCTTTCTAAAATGGGTGGGTTGGCAGATGCTGCTCCAAGTTCCATTCATCTTCTAAAGTACATGCAGAGCAAACATTTGCCATACGGTCCCAACGCCATCACTGGAGCAATTAAACATGGAGCAATGGCCCTGCCTGCCTGGCACAGTGAGAGTTGGAAAAATTAAACAGGTAGGACATTACCCTTTTCGAACAGCATTTTTAGCATGGTAGCGTGATGGAAACTAGTGCAAGTCTCTCTCTTCAAGCTGGCGTTTACATGGTCCTTCTCAGGTATGGACATGCTTTTAAACCAGGCATGAAGTTTCCGCCCCCCCCAGATGTGGTTCAGAGGTAACTGTGGTGTAATGCTGGGAGAAAGGATGCCCAGATGCCCTGCTTGACACCATCCACACAGGAAAATTTCTTGCACTCAGAACGAGGATGCCCAGACACTACAGTGAAGAGGGCCACATAGGTACCTAGCAGACGCTGGAGCCAATTTACCCCAGCACCGATTGTTGCCTCCATTCATTCTTAAATCTGATAACCTTGGAAACCTTAAAAAGTTCAGGAACCATGCTTGGTCCCACCTGACAAACAGCTCCATCACCATAACAGACATGATAAACATACCACACCTATCTGCATATAAGCCACCACTCCAATTTAGACACAACATTTACAATAAATTCCCTGTTTATAAGGGAAATAGATTCAGCTGGATGCGTGTATGGCTGCAGGGAGGCGTGAAGAAACAATTGAGATCATGTTAAGGGACCAGTAGGCAAATGCTTAAACCCCTGCATCCCAAGGGGTTCAGGAACGAGGTGCAGACAGTGACAGCAGCGTTTGGGAGAGGAAAGTAGGAACAACAGAGCCAGGCATGAGGCCCTTGGACAGCAGCTGGCGGGCTGGCAATTCTGCAATGGCAGCTGGAGGAAGGGTCTGCTAGCTGGCTGTTTTGGGGGATGGGGCCGCCGGGGAAGGAGCTGCAGAACCAGCTGTCTAAATGAGCGGTTCTCAAGGGGCCATTAAAGCAGTGCATTGGGATTAAAGGATTAGCGCGGGTGACTGTTTAGCCTGGCAGAGGCCCTCACACAGGCTAAGGGAGGGCTGTGCCTGGAGTTTTGCTTGTCAACTGCTTTTTAAGAAATACCATTTATCTCCAAGATGGGAGCCCAGTTTGTTTCTTCAAGCCCTTGCACGGTTTCTCAGGCCCTCCACAAACCAGCCTCGAAGGAGATGGGTATTAGAGACACCTGAATACATATTGGCTCTCTCTTTGAAGCAGAGCCACGCAGGTGCCACAGACTCTGCTGTGGGTGGATGGAGTAGATCAAACAAAAAAAAAAAATCTGGAGAGACGTTCAGCTGTGGGAGGGCAACAATTTGGATGCTCCCCAATGTGTTAACCAGGGTTCTGCCACCCCAAAGGTCGTGGCAACTACTCTGTGTGAGGTGGTGTCAGGAAATGCATCAAGTGGGGACACGGCTGTACAGGAGATAGATGGACAGGTGGAAAAGTATAATATAAGAGCGCTCTTACTTTAAAACTAGCCTTCACTTGAGCTCAAAACGCTTACAGATGTCTGCAATGGGTTAGTAAAACCAGGGCTGGACCAACCAAGGGGTTTTAGGAGCTGCAGTCCTGGGCCCTGGACGAAGGGCAGCCCTGCTGTGCGCCACCCGGAAAAAATAAATGGGGTGCAGCTGGCGGGCCTGGAATACCTCTGGTGACCAGATTGAGCCCTACGCCAGTGCACCCCACTGCCGAGTGCTGGCTTGTCCCGTGTGGCCGGCAGGGCTGCCTGGCCACAGCGCCTGCACTTGCCATGGAGGGTGACGGGGGTGCAAAAGTGGAGAACCCTGGCTCCCCAGGAGCTTTAATCCAGCCCTGAATAAAACACCCAACACTACACCCTTGATAATCACTGAAGTTTTGGGTGGTGGGAGGGAATCTTTTGAGTGCTAACAGTCCCGGCTCTGCAACTGGCCTGATCTTCCAGCTGTCATTGCAGGATCCTGAAAATGCCTCCAAGAAGAGATCCCAAAGAGTCCAAACATCTTGCTGCCTTTATCCTAGTTAGGAGACAACACATCAAAGGGGAAACAAAAAAACACACACAACCAAACCCTTGTTGGGTGACATTTTCAAGCTAGTCCTGAGGTTGCCAGAGTACTAATTAACTACGTTTTCCTACAGAATCTGCATATGTTAAAGCCCAGCCAAACATCTCCCAGGGGGCATGATCAATAAGGTTCCTGCTTTTCTCCTAAAGACAGGTCCCGGCCTGTCCTTCCACATCATCAGGAGCATGGGGTCAGCCAAAGGCTGAGCAAGAGGCTCCCCTCATCCCCTTCCCTCCTGGCTTAGGCATGCCAAGGCCGCACAGGTCTGCTAATTCTGGCTGCTGTTAGCAAGAAGTTTGATAATCAATATTACACTACCAAGGGGTCCCAGGCTCTTTTACCAGGCTCTCAGAATCTCCCCATTCAAAAGGGTTTTACAACCAGAACTGGGCTGTCCCAGGGGAGTTATTTCTCTTCAGTGGGGACCGAGTAAAACGGCTTTGGATTTAGTAATTTAAATGTGTCCACGGCCACATGGAGATCAACTGAGGCAGCCCTGATGTCCCAGTGTGGGTGCAGTGGAAGAGTCAGAGGACCATAGCTTTTTATTGTTTCTCTGAATGCAGTCATTTTAACTGCTATGGCAGGAGATGGGGGAGGGATGGCCTTGTAGAAAAGCAAGCATGGAAGCAAACAGAGTCCTGTGACACGTTTAAAGACTAAAATTTATTTATTGCATAGACCTTCATGGGCGAAGATCCCTCTTCGTCAGACTCTTGAACAAAGTGGGATTTTCTCCCAAGAAACTCATGTGATAAATAAATTTGTTAGTCTTTAAACATGCCACAGGACTCCTTGTTTGTTTTGCTGAAGGAGACTAACATGGCCACTCCTTTGGAAGATGCCAAGTATGCAAAAATCACAGAACACTCAACAGCTTTTTCACCCTCTTGTCTCACTGCGTCTTTTGGGGTTGGGATGGCTTTTGGTCACTCCTGACTATATTGTCAGTCTGCCTTGCAGGCTCTGGGAATGTCAGCCTTAAGGCAAGCATCCTTTAAAGAACAGCAGAGCAGTCTAAAGGGATGCTGAACCAACATTTGCTGATGGGAACGAACTCACCTCTTATGCCAGACATACAGTGAAAGAGAAGAGCTCTTCCTACGAGTAACTCCCCTCCACTTTCTAGCTCTAGAGTGATCCCTCAAATCAAGGGGCGGTCATCTTAAAACCTCTAGCTAGCGAGACATCCTACCTCCTCTTGGAATGGTTTTCCTCTGCAAGGTATTTGTCCCACATCCCAAGGCCATGCAGCTATGCTGACTTGAATTGTCCCCTGATGAGAGCTTAGCATTTTTCTCCTGAATGAAGGCAGGAAAGTAGGAGACTGAAGACTCTTCTGGGAGAGGTGACTTCGTAAATACAACTACAAAAAAAAAATTACATAAAGCAGGGGGCATATGGGAGGGGTACCTGCCTGTACACAAGTCACCACCATCGGGGTCCCATGGACTGGGGTTAAAGTATAACTTGGCGACTCCCAGAACTCTCCTAAATTTCTAGACCCCCTTCACCCAGCCCAGCTACTGCCCCCCAAACACCTGCACCCCCTCAGACCCCTTTCCCCATGTCCTGCTCAGCCCCCATCCCCATTCCCTAAGCTCCCTGCCCCCATGTCCCCACTCCAACTCTGCAACCCCCCCATATTCACTCCACTCCCCTTCAGCCCCTCAACCCACTCCACACCTCTCCAGCCCATTCTCCGGACCTCTTCTTCCCACCCCACGCTGAGCCGCCTGAGGGGAGGCCGGAGCCTGCGTCACATTCGCTTACCTCCAGTGCTGCGCGGACGCCCGAGGGCTGGGGCGAATTGCCCCTTAGCCCCCCTCCAGGCTGCGCTCTGAGGCTTTTACCTCAAAAACACAGCCTGCGCATGCACAGAGGGGCCAGCTGGCATGTCACAGCAAGGCAGGCAAGCCCCCCCTCTTCCTGTACCAGCGCCTGCCCCGTCAGAACACGCCAGCTCCATTTTCTATTTTTAGGGCCCCAGAACGCAGCTTTTGGTGCTTTCTGGTGTACTTTAACCCACTGCCCATGAACTGCTTAGCCCTCACCACAGTATCTGAGTGGAGCGATGGAGGGACTGAATGCTGACTTTCTCTGCACAGGCGCACAGACTAACCAGTGTGACTTACACACAAAGAACATCGCTACAAAGGGCCCATGACACCCTCCACTCTGCAACAAGTGGAATGGTAAAGGGATGAAAAAATGAAGTGCTTTTCAGACAGCTTTTCTCCCAAGAGGACCTCACTCCAAGAGCCACCACACCTATAGCAGAACCCAGTCACTTCCCGGCTACATGGACAGTCAGGAAGAGGTGGTAGCACAGACGGGCTTCATCAATTAGGTGAAATGGTAGAAGTCTAAACGCACAAACCAAAAGATTTGTTGGAAAAATTACCGGTAGTACATTTTTCACCACGGTAACTTAGTCAGTGTGCTCTCATGCTAATGGACTTCATAGACAGATTTTTCTTGGTGTTTTCAGTGCAACAATTCAAATGTGCAGTACAGCTAATCTTCCACAGTGGTCTGTGGATCACCAGCGATGAAATCCTTCCTGAAAAACATGCTGCGGGCTGCTGTGAGCAAAGATGGGTCTACATCTGATTAAACAGTCATCTGCAAAAATGCTCCCCTCTCCACATGAGCTAGTGGGGTGGCTAGTTCCTGGTTCTGGCATTGTTTCGCACAGCCACAAACTTCCGTGCTTACATGATACAAGAAATGTTGCCTTCTGAAGAAAAACTCTCTAGAAAATACCATTAAAGCTACATCATTCTGTTTAAATGAACAATTTCTAGACCATTTTTTAGAAATATTACTTCAAGCCATTTTAAGATTCCCACAAGCAAAAGGCAGGGGAGAGGGCAAGGAAAATTTCAAACTTAGCTTTTCCTAACAAGTCAGTTATCAAAAATAAAGAGAACAAGTGTCTGATAACTGTTCACAACAAATTAGCAGTTCTCCACAACCCCTCAGTTACATCAAGATGTGAGAAATCAAACCATTTAGATTAATTCTTAAATGAAGCTTCTCAGTCAAGTTTTGTTTAGCAGAGATCTATTAGCAGAATGTCTGACCTTCTCATCTTATAGCAAAACAGACATTCATGCACCTTGTCACAGTTCAGAGCAACTGCATGTGTTATTCATGCTTTAGGCTCCAGATATGTCAGCTTGCTCCCAGAGACCCATAATTCCCTCCCACCTGACCGGGATTTTTCCAGGCTTTAAAGTTCCCTGTTTACACTGATATCCCCAGCAAGCAAGACCACCTGCACCTGCCAGCGTCTGCACTTTGTTTTCTCTCAACATACTATGAACAGCCGTTGTCAGCAGTTACAAGTCCATACTGCTCTTTCTAAGCAAGCACACTTATTCATAAAGTAAAAGCAGTACAAGACATTGAAAATAAAACCCTACATGCATGCTAATAGACTTACCAGAGACCATTCCAACTAAAAAATGGCTCTGGCAAGGAATCAGACTGTAAAACCTTAAGTTTTTTTTTTTTTTTTTTTGTGTGTTCCAAGTTCATAATAGCCTTAGCTCAGAATCCCAACATTCACACCAAAATCTGAAAAAACAAGTCTTTTTTGAGTGTTGTCTTTAGCACAGCTCTATTAAAGATGAACTTTTAATCATTTCATTTTATCTGCAGCAGGTGCTTAGGAGTTGTGGCCTATGCCCCCATTGTGTTGAACACCGTAGGTCAGGGGTCTCAAACTCAAATCACCATGAGGGCCACCATGAGGACTAATATGTTAGCCCAATATGTTAGGACCAATATGTTCAGCACCACTGAAACCTTTTCATACAGCAATATTGCAAATATCGGTAAGAGTGTCATTGTGGGCTGCAGGAAAACAGCTTTAGAGACCATACGTGGCCCATGGCCCATGTGTTTGAGACCCCTGCTGTAGATCAGACCTCTGTGTTGCATGTGCATGACAGCAACTGTTTGCTGTTCTCACCACCTCTACATGGCGTACTGTATGTTAGAACACCATGCGCTGACTTGACATTTATGATTCCTTACAAAGCTGTAAACTGAACCTGCAAATAGTTTTCTCTCTTTGCTTACCTTAATCAGGATTTCATGCAACAGATGTTGGCCACAAGTAAATCCCAGCTCCTTTCCCTACCTCCCCCACTTCATTTTCCATATTTGATACCAGAGTCATTACAGCTCCCCGATCTCTCTATATTTGTGGATAAAAGCACCCTGTGCTCCACAGCTAATGAACATTCACTGACTGTATGAGGAACAGGCCCCTGAAGTGGAAAGTGGTGGAATTTTTTTCTTCTTTAAAACCTGGTAAGCACTTTACACACATTTTACTAGGGTGAAACTCTTTCAGTCCACACCGCTGCATAAAGCCAGCGTTTGGGCTGTCTACTCTGCAATCAGAGGCAGTTGCAGTCCAGTTAGACACACCCACGCTAGGAGTTTCAATCTAGCTAGCATAGCTAAGAGTCACAGTGAAGCAGTCGTGGCGTGGGCCTCAGTGGAGGCTGTAGAAGCTCTCCTGGATCACCGCCTGTGTCAACACATCATGACAGCTGGTTTTGGCCATGTTGGCTTGTTTAAAGCTAGCATGGGTGTGCCTGAGCTGCACAGACAGATTAAATGGGCTCTACCCTTGGAAATAACTATGGACTGGAAGATAGGAGAGAGTGAAGAGCATATTGCTTCTAACTTGGTTCAGTTTGCAGCCCCCTACTCCTCCCTGTGCAGATGTAATGGCATCCCCCACTTCCCTCAGCACCAGCTAATGGGTGCAACTTGCCCAGCACACATGGACGGGAGAGGAGGCAGAGGACCTTAACCTTTGTAGGGAATCACAGGCTCTTTGACGGTGCAGAGAAGGGAATCTTACTCTTCCTCACTGAAGCAGCTAAATTTCTCAGTCCCCTCCCAGCAAGCATGCTCACAAGACTGTTACATCCCTGTACAGCAGTCCTATCAGTTTACCTGGTCCCACAAGTCAAGGATGAGGAATTGTAGCGTTTCTCCAATGGATAAGAAATGCGCCAGCTAGCTGAAGTTTTGAGTTTCCATTTAAGATGAAGAAACTCTGACTTTGACCCCACCCAACAAAAAACTGTTAAAGCTTCCTGTGACAGACGACAAGCTTCCAACCCCCCCCCCCCCCCGGTCTTTGGGATCATCAACGATGTCTGGGATCTCAAAAAACTCTGGGATCTTTGGATGTCAGCTTCTAAAGATATCCACAGATCAGTCCTCAGCAAGCAGTCAAAGAAATTGTCTATTCCACAGAATTCACTCAATCCACGAGCGGGGAGAACATTGGGGGGTGTCGGGCTCTGTGCTGCACCTTTCGAGACGCCTGGCTCAAAACATGCAGACATGATTCTGGGTCACTCCATGGGCTGAAATGACCACTGGCATAGAGACCTAATTTAATTTATGGTCACTTCTTCAAGGCTGTGTTGTACCCTAGAAGCCATGCTATGGGCCTCTACATAGGGTTCAATGTGGGGTAGAGAAAGAGAGGCTGCTTTCCTCACTCCTCCACTGCTCCTGAGCAGGAATTCTTCCCCAGTTTATTAACTGCATCTTTGCAGTGTATAAAATCTGGGGCCAGGATCTGCAACCCTCTTCTTAGCCCTGCTACTCTGTCAAGAACCAAGTATCTCAGAACAAGTTCTTTGAGAGGGGAGAGGTTAAAATGGTCATCCCTTAGCAGCTTTACACTCTCCCTCAAGACTGGTTCTCGAGCCCCAAAAAAAAAGTGCCCAGCTTCCTCATGGGAAATCCCAGTAACAGACACCAGAACTGAACTCCAACGTTTATGTTTATATTTATTACAGCATGGAGGGGGAAAAAAGAACCGTTTCATTCAAGAACCATCCCATACCAATGAAGACAATAATTTAGCTATCCATTTTAAAATACATTAAAACCAGTCGGTCATTTCTCACTTCAAAAAACAAAAAAACAAACAAAAAAAAGATGACCCATTCTGGAGACCACGGATGTATCAGCAATACAACAAATCTTCATTTGATTTTTTTTTTATTTTTAAATATTAACCTGACTGTAACTATGAGACTGACACCCTTTGCCTCCCCCCACCCTTCCCTCATCCCCACGGACCTTCTACAGGTAAAGCACAATTAAAATGCCTAGGAAAAAGAAGGCAAACATTTAAAAAAATTCATATTACACACTAAAAAAAGTTTGTCATCTCATGTCTTCCAGTCAGAATAATAAAAACCAGCCAATGTTCCCAAAAAACATCTCAATGAAGGGGTGCAGAAAAAAAGACATCCCTTTAATAAAACATTATCAACAAATATCGTACACAAACTACAATGTATAATAATTACTTTTTTTCCCTCTCTTATTTTAGAGCCAGACTACAAGGTAAGAAAAAACACTGAAACAAGATACAATGTTCCCAATAATCGGCACAAAGGGAAATCCAGGGAGATAATATTTTACATAATATGATATACATGGATCAGAAGTGGAGATTTATAAAACAAAGACCAACTACAGGGTAGTGTACATAGATCCCCAAACTCTGGTGAGTGTCACTTTAACATGGTTTATTTGTTACTTTTCTGTAGTCCCCTCTATCATGAGAAGGAAGGTCATTTTTTCATTCTTTTTATTTTTTCATTTTTTTTTTTGTTACAGAGCGAACCTACAGAATAGCAAGAATACATTTTAACAATTATTTTTAAGTATCTCCATCCAGTTCCAAAGCACCTACAGTGAAACCCTGATAAGATCACATCTTTATTTTTTTTTTCTTTTTAAAGAAACACACAAAACAAAAAAGGAACAAAAAACAAAATCAGCAAAGATGTTAGCTTGAGATCACAGTTTCAAAATCCCAGGTCAGATTAACCCTTTCTTTCTCTCTTTTTTGGTGGGGGTAAAAACCAGCTCAAGGATTCTCACAGGGGGAAATAAGGAACTCTCCTTGTATTCTGAGAGGGGGAAAAAAAGACTAATACAGTGCATGCCACGGTCACATAGAGTAAGATCACAATTAATTCTTGAGGATGTGATCCTATGAGGGGCCAACTGCATTAACAGCTTTCTAGGAGGTGGAGGAGTCTCTTCCACAAGCAGGTCTTGTTACTGGAGGAGGAAGCGTTGTGCTGCAAACAAAAACAAGAAGGAAAAAAAAAACAAAACCGGCCTTCGGAATGAAAGCCATCATTTGTAAACTGTCCAGTTTATTTAAAAAAATATGACTACAGAGACAACATGAGATTTCATATCTAGACTAGCTTCCTGGTGTAGCACAGCACAGACATACAACAGGTTTAAAAGAACAAAGCAAAGAGGTTGGAGTTGGGTGCTAGAGGCTTCCATTTGTTTCCAAAAAAAAGTGTCATGTACATATATAAACCCTTCCGCACAAGAAGGATCTTGTCACGTCTTGAAATATTTTAAGTTTTGTCCTTCATGTTTTATGGAATAAAAAGTTCAGCCTTTTTATTGCATGAAACTAAAACTGGGGTTCGGCCCCCTCACGTCTCTCTGCCAATACACTTTTCTTCTTCTTGCATAATTTCTTTTAGATCCTCCAAATGGCAGCTGACTCTCTTTTTCCTGGAGAGGAGGAAGGGAAGGGGGGAAATCACACACTCATCGTCATGCTGGGGGAATACTGAAAGAGAGACAAGCACAGAATGAGTACTGGGCAAACAGGACTGAAATACTAAATGCTGCTCTAGCCAGGGAAGAGGGGGGAATATATGAAACAAAGACTCGGGCTTATGAAAACTATAAAGCAACGTAATTGGATATAATAAATCAGAAAGACAGAATATGCTAGAGACTCTTAATTTATCAGCACATAATCTGCTCCATAACTGTCTTTCCAGGGAGAAAATAACCAAAACAGTATGGGGTAGGAAGCAATTTAAACACAGGCATGTATATAATGCTAAAAACAGTAAAGAAAAAGGAGGGAGCCTCTTTCACTTGTAAAGAGCTTGAAATTCAATGTGAGAATAAATGCTGCATGTCTGAAAGGTGAGTGCACATTTCTTCATCGCTGAAAAGGAGCCCAATGGTTAGCTGTGTCTGCTCAGGGCTGGCATGGGATGTTGCAAGCATCAGCTCATCTGCTCCAGAGCATCAACTGAAGGTCCCAAATTAGAGCTGCAGCTTCCCTGCTGTTCCAAACTGCAGCATAGCTGTAGCACGAGGTTTGCACAGAGCTAAGATGTTTATCCGTAGCTCACCAGCCTAGCTCACTTTCACCAGAGTTAATTTCATGCACATGCTAGCCAGACACAGGGTGGGGAGAGGGGAAGAGGGACAGGAGCAGAAAGCTTTATTTACACTTTTATTTAAAACACCCTACGAACTGGGAACATGGCTGGGTTACACAACCATGTGACCTTTCTGGGATCAGGCTGCTTCTCTCTCCAACCCCCCCATTTGTTATTGCCATTTTGCCTTAGCTCTGACATTTTTTCCTTCTCTAACACACTGTTCATCCACAGATCTCAAAATGCAGTGCAAATAGGTAAGAGGTATCCAGGGCTGGCTCAGAGGGTTGTGGTGCCCCCAGCAGGCCTTGCCTCCCTCTCACCCCCAGCGGGAAGAGCTGGCCCAGGAGGGGAGCAGGCCAGCCCAGAGGCTGGGCTCTGCTCTCCTGCTCCTCCCCTGCGCCAGCTGTTCCACCTAGGGGCACGGAGGGCCAGCCCAGAGGCAGGGTGAGATCGGAGTCCGCCCCATGGGCTGGCCCAGGGGAGCGTGGGGCCCGGCTTCTGGGCAGCCTGCCCCACCCCGGCACTCCGAGCCAAGGCCACACTGGCCCTAGAGTTATCCTCACTTTTGCTTTTCACTTGGATGGGGGGCACTGAAACACCAGGGTTTCTTGACTCTCACCCCTGTGCTGAGTCCCCTGGACCACACCTAGATCTGTATCAAATGACAACACGCTTGCCCTGCTATTTCCAGAAAAAGCGCCATCTCCCCAGACCATGGGCCATACCAGGAAGCAGAGACAGAGCCTAATAAATTCTGTGTGACACTGAAAGAGAGAGGGTTTAAGAATTTGGGTGCATGAGCCACTCACATTGTCATTTTGGAAGGAATGGAGGAAGTTTCCTCCCAGTTCACCATCATCTCTCGGAGTGCCCGGAGGATTGCTAATGCCACTTATGTTGTTTGGAGAATTCTAGGGAGGCAAGAGAAAGAAAAGGTGAGCATGCCTCAGACAGCACTGAGCAAAGACCAGCGAAGTGCCTCGCTAACGACCATGACCATTTGTAGGAGAGAATAGCTGCGTTTTACACACTGTTCTGTTAGTGCAGAAGCAAACGTCTCTCAGGAAAGGGCAAGAACAGGAGAAAGCCCTACAGGCCTCTACAGCTTCCTCTATGTTGTAGCATCTCCATCCACACATGCGGCTCATCTCCCCACTGATGCTTTGAAGGGAGGGAAGACAGCCGCCAAAAAAAGGAAAATTATTCACCTTTACGATCACCACTGTACATACTTACTTTTGGAAGTCCATCTATGTCGCCTGACCCTATCAAAAGAAGAGAGGGAAAGAGAACTTTTACTTGGAATTTAGTTACATTCCTTGCTCACAGTCAATGTGGCTTTCCTCCTGGGCTATCCCGTTCAATGCTGGCGCATGCTGGACCTGTGCCTAGAATGCAGCCAGAAACAGGAGGCTGTTGCTAGAGACAGCAACTCCAGGGCATAGCGCAACTGCAACCCGCCACTAGCTACTCCCACACTTCTTAACATTTGCCTCTGGTAAAGTGAATGGTGGGGTGGCCTCCACTGCCTTTCCATTGTACGGGGAACTCCAGGGAGTTGAGCCCCGCTCACCTGACTGCGTAGCTGCCCCGCATGGTAGTAACTGCAGGTTACTTGCAGGGGTCTGGGCTCTCCCTGTGGTCCTCCGACATTGATCAAGCTAGAGTAGAGCTGCTAGAGCTCAGGACAACGTAGGAGTCAGACCCAACAGCTTAATGGGCCTCACTTCTGCTTTCAGTTAAGCACAAACACTGTTTTTAAGCCTAAGCAGCTCTTCCGACTGAATCTATCCATGCTGCTCCACCAAGCCCGTGGCTAGCGCACCATGCCCCAGCCGAAGAAAGGAGCATGCAGCTGGGTGGGTGGACGGACAGGCAGGTCATGGCAAACAAGGGTTGGGGGGGTTACAGGCCAGCAGGAACAAGGGACCTCAGATTTCAAGGCTCACAGTACACATGCGTGAAGAAAAATCAATAACTGGCATACCAGCTGGGAAAAGCCACTAGACAGTAACGGCTCGCTTATGGAGACATAATCCTGAGTAGCAAATAAGCATTTGTGTCCTTACAGGTCAGGACTAATGTGTTTTCTGCTCGGCCTGCCTTGAGCTTACCTAACGATCCATTCATGTGATGTGGTTCCATACCTCCCATGCCTCCCATTGGGCCGTCAGAACCGGGCCCCATTGGGAACTGAGAAAGAAAACAGTAGAAAATGTAATCCCAGAATAAGAGACCTGTGTTCCTGCCAGCACGCAGTAAAGCAGCCCACCCACCGGTAACAATGGCCTCACGACACAGAACAGAACATTCTGTGATCCAAGTTTTGCCCAGCCACAGAAAGATGACTGTTTCCCAAACTAATGGAGCCACATTCCTTGAAACTTAACCACCTCAGGAAAGTTAGAGCTAGTCTTCAGTTCAGTCACTCAGGCTACATCTACACTGCAGAGTCCACGTCAACACAGCTATTCCTGCATGGCCCCCAACAGAGATACAGACTGTGGAGAGAGCGACCAGCGTAAGAACGCCACGTCTCCAGACGACAGCTTTTTGAAGAAAGCATTACTCTATCAGCATCCTTGTCGGTACAGCTACACCGTGAGGGGGCACGGGCTGTAACACTTCGGTTTAGTTTCATTTGTTGGATTTAGCATGTGGGTGTTGGGTGATGATGTGGCCTGGGGTAGACAGGATGATATACTAGGCAATCCGGTGGTGCCCTCTGGCCTTTAACTCTATTACTCCATGACTCTATAGTGGTGGCTCCCAATCTGCTTGGCTCAAAGGCCGCAAATATTTTTACAACCCTAAAAGGCCACCAGTCTCTGCCAGCAGCCCCCATCCTCCCCCTCCTGCTGCAGCTGGAGGGAAGGAGTTGAACAAGGAGGATCTCCTGTCCCCCTGGCTGCAGCAGGAAAACCGTGTCCTCCACCTGGGTCGCTAAGGCAGTGGCTCCATTCTGCAGCTGGGGCACAGGATATCACTGCTCATCTCCCTCAGGCTCCTGCAAAGATCCCGTGCCTAGGGACCCAGGCGGCGTGCTTTGCTGTGCTCCCTGCAAAGGCTGGGGAGGGGAACGTTCATCTCCCATCCCTGGATTGCAGCAAGGAGCCTGCACGGGCAACACACTCTGCTTGGGTCCTTAAGCAGTGGTTCCCTTCTGCAGCCAGTGGGAGGGGAGCCCCAGTGACCCCGTGGGCCACTTTTTGCCCACAGACTGGGAACACTGCTCTCCAGCTACCCAGGTATTTAAGTTTTAAGCACAGAACAAGCCTCAGGATGTGCAATGTGACTGAACTCTCTGGGGGCAGGAACTGTTCATGTGGGCAGGACCAAGAACACCGTGGGCACAAAGGGAACACAAGTAGAGCTCTCTGCCCAGAATGCCAGGGCTCCATCTGCTTGTACCCTCTGCAGTCTCCAGTATCAGTCAGCCAAGAGACCCAACGAGGCAAGCTGGTAACACGAGGGGGATCAGGCACAACACAGGAAGGTCTCCTTTCTTCCATCCAGTTGAAGGCTCAAAAGCATGCTACTGGGGGGACCCCAGTCCCTTCTTTTGGAAATACATCATCACTAACGTGGCAACTAGACATGCACTCACACCCCTCCTGACCTGTCATCAGCAGATGCTCTGTCCCAGTACAAACGGCAAGGAGGTGGGGACACGTGCACATATGGGCTGATCCTTGGCTGCCTTGTTAGCAGTCACAGAGCACTGAAGCCCCCACTCCACAGCGTAACAGTTTGTAGCTACTGCCCTTCCAGTGGACACAGGCTCTGACAGCCCAAATATTTACAGCCCAAACAGCCTTGAAGGCACGAAGTGGTGTCTAAAGGCATAGTCTCGCACCAGCACATACCCCAGTAAGCCAGCTGCAACACCACCACTGTGGACCAGCAGGTGTCAACATGGTATGCTCAAGTAAGAGCATTTCACCTCCTTTAACTCCGCTGAGTGACATCCTTCTCTGGCCACGAGGGGGCGTTGCAAACTTGTGGCACACCATAAACCCCTCCAGCTCAGAGAGCACACAATCTGACCACTGCAAATCCAGGCTGCAAGCCTTCCATGAGCCAGCATGTTCCAGCTGTGGGAGTCAGCCTGGCTTGGTTTCTTCGTACCACCTCCTGTCTTCCCTCACTGCTCCTCCAGCTACAATCCCCAGGATTGGTGGGGCATCAACATTATCTCCTTTTCCCTTGAGCCTCCTATGCTGTCCCCATCATCCTTCTGTCAGTGTGAGGAGTGGATGGGCCTCCCAATGCAGTTCCTTAAATCAGCCAATGGGGTTTGCTCTTGAGCAGTCGGAAACCCAAAGATCAAGCACGTCCCATCAGCCCCACTTCTGACTCAAGAGAACAGGACTGGGGAATCTACCCTGGCCCTGTCATTCTCATGACATATAAAACCACTGAAGCTAGCCAGCTGCCACCATGCACTGTATGGAGCTGAAGAGCACTTCAAGATTCAGGCCAACTGGCAGCCTTTGCTCAGCAAGGCCTAAAGACTTAGCATAAGAGGCCTGCTGAACAACTGGATGGAGATGCACTCTCCTCAGTTATACAGTTCCTCCATTAACAAGCACCAGACCAAACCAGCTTCAAGTGGAGCCGTTAACACCCTGATGCAAACCCATGTGCTCTCCCACCACCCTTCCTTTTTCCTGCACAGATGGATGCAATGTCTTCCTGCCTCCATTCCATTCCTCCTCAGCATGCAGATAGGACTGCGGGGTGTCATAGCTGACCCAGCCATGAAGTCACTTGCACATGGATGCCCCACTCCCATGCTCTGTTCTCAGTGGTCCCAGACTATTTGAGCCCAAGCAGCTACAATAACATGTCAGCTCCTTGGAGCAGGGCCCACCCTTCCTGGGAGCTTTGAAAGCAACAAGCACAGAGTGACACTACTGAAAAGAAGCAGGGAAAATTAATTTAATTGTCCTCATCACCTTCCCCATTCTGCATCCCTGTCCTTAGATCTACCAAGATCACATTACTGGAAATGGCCATGGAAGCGTCCACTCTAGAGTCACTTCAGTTATGATTATAAAACAGAGTCAAACCCGGGAGACCTCTGTATAAGGTTATGCAGCCAACATGGACACACACACACAAAAAAAAACAAAAAAACCCCAGACAAGTTTAAGACACAATTATTGCCTGTCTTGTGTACAAAGTGGCAGCACAGAATGAAACTTAAGGGACAAGTTAAGCCTCTTAGAGCAGCGGTTCTCAACCACTGTGTTGTGACACAAAAATGTGTCATGGCACAGTGACTGAGCGTGTCGTGTGAAATCATCCTGCTGCTGACAGTTTGAGGAGAGCTGTGGCAGCAAGCTCATTTTATGTTGCTAGCCCTCTAAGAGCGGAAGCTGCAGCAATTCTCTGCAACAGCTGCTGCAGAATCAGCTGTTTCATGGCCTTGGGGGCCGCCAGTCAAGCCTCCAGCTGCCAAAAAATCCATTCTACAGGGAGATTTCTTCAGCATCAGTGTCGTGCACAGCTGCGAGTCCTTCCAGCATTGTCACCACAGAGAAGAGCTTTAGAAACCTTGCCTCAGAGTATGTCTACACAGCAACTGAACAGCCATGGCTGAACTGTGTCAGTTACTTCATCGATGTTCAGGCTCAGACTAGACCCTGCAAAGGGGTCGTCAAGCCCAGGCTCCAGCCTCAGCCCAAACATGTTTACAGCAGTATTTAACCCTGCAGACCAAGCCCATGGACCCCGGCCAGTCTGTGGGGCTTTTATTCCAGTGTCAAAGCATACCCTTAAAGCAGGGGTCTCAAACACGAGGACTGTGGGCTGCATGCGGCCCCTAAAGCTATTTCCTGTGGCCCGCGATGACACGATCGTTACCGATATTTGCAATATCATTTTATGAAAAGGTTTCAGTGGTGCGGCCCTCAGGCTAACATACTAGTCCTCATGTGGCCCTTCTAGTGATTTGAATTTGAGACGCATGCCTTAAAGGAACAACATTAACATGAAAACAAGTCAATCTGCTCTGACACTTTTCACCTGCAACACCCCTCAGTGTAACAAACATGATCCTTTATTTCTTTTTCTTCACCAGTTTGTTGATTTGGGCTGTGATGGTTTTTGTTAAGTTGACTTTGCTCTTCTCCCCTGAAGAACCAGCTTCCTCTTAGGTGTGAGCTCTTGCCGTTATACACTCACCCGCTTAGAGCAGAGAAAGGGAAAAACCTCATACACGCTCACAAAGAAAACTATCCAAGCTGGCAAGGGATCTCTGAAATGGGCAGCACTTGGAACTAATTTTTGAAAATGAGTAGATAATAAGTTGACTGTCTCCCTTTAAATGTGACTGCCAATGAGATGTCTTGGTGACATGGTCTTGACCAGAGCAGCATGAACAGCACTATTTTAATGAGCATAAAAAATTAACAAAGTCGCTGAAGAGTTAATCACTTTTTGATGGTTTGTTTTATTTCTATTTCGTAACAAATGGCTGAAATCAATTAAACTGCTCTACCCTCAACTGATGAAGTTAATTATGATTTGTTATGGTATCTGATATGTAAATTATTAGAAAGCAGACTTACATTCGATCGACTGCCTCCAGGCGGTACTGGATTAATCATTGTGTAGATGTTGTCACTTGAATTTGTTGAATCTGTAGAACAGTGAAGCCCGGTAAGTCAGGGTGATTAATTCATTTCTTAATTAAAACAAACTCATGCCACTTGAACTCATTCTTTTGTATTTTATCACCTAAAATTCCCTTTAAGTACCACCATTTTCTGGCTAATTTGTATTTAATGAAGATTCACAAAGTTTTTAATCATAGAAATTCAACTGTGAAAATAATTCAGCTACTGAGAATCAGAGTTTCCTCAGCAGAAGAGGTGTAGAAAGATAATTTGCTTCTATGTGTCACTTAATACCTCAAATACCTTAATACCAAAGGAACATTCTTATTACAAGACCAGTATTAAAATCATCCCCAAAACAGTCTGGGAAAGGCACCTGGATCTTTATAATGCACATGACAACAGACAAATAATTTTAATGAACTCAACATATAAATGAACAAATTACAAGTATGCCAAATCGACAGAATACTGGGGTAGTGACTAGTGGCGCCCATTAACATATGGATTGTTTTATTATGACCTAGTCTGAAATGTAGGTCAGAGTTCTCATAAAAATGCAGAAGCAGAAAGACGGTTGTAATATTACATTTTAGCTCCACCCCTGCAGCTGTGGAACATCACAGTTACAGAGCAAGGCCACTTCCCTTGAGCCCACCCACCCGCCATCCCCTCCTATTGATCACTACAACAATTATTAAATCAGCCTTGCAAAACTGCCAGAGATATTTACCACCCTGGATGCAGAATCTACATGCCTACCTTTATATGGAAGAGGAGGAGAACAATCATTGTGGGAGATTTTACTTGCCCATCCAAAAACCAAGACTTTTGGGTGAGGGAGAATTTGCCTAACCCAGGCAAGCAGGTTTTTGCAAAGCTGTTTTCAAAAGCCCCTGCAAGTTCACATTATAAATCTCAACAGCACAATGACAAGTTCCACAGCCTGACATGGTCGTTTTATGGGAGGAGGCAGAAATAAAACGTGGGGGAAGAAAGGGGATATGAAACCTTTCTAGTAAATAGGCTGGATTATTGTAGCTAATAAAATTTTTAATCTTGGCTTGCTTCTTTATTTTTTTAGAAAACTAAAAGCACCAATAGAAGCTTTTTTCTGTCAGCCCCTGAACAGCACAAAATGAATCCCTTGCTTTTTGTTTGCTAATGGGCATACAAGTAAAAAATAAATAAATATATTCCATTTTTAATAAGGACGTTTCAAAGAACAAGCAGTGTTTTGCACATTTCTAGCGAGGCACGTAAACAAGTCTGGCTCACTTTAGTGCTACGGGGATTAAATGCAAAGTGACGGATGCTCATCAGGGAAACAAATTTGGACATGGAGAAGGGCTCACTTCTCTGCCCCACTTGTGTGTGTGCTCACAGAGCTTCTCTCCCTGCTTCCCAATTTTCATTCTCTTGAAACTCAGTTCTCCAGTACATTGCATTGTGTGGGGATGTGAAAACAAAGCCTCATCCTAACAAACACCAAAAGCTTCTTTCAATCCCACTGTACATGATCAGGAATCCAATAGCACTGCAGCCAAGCCTGAACTGAAACATTAGGGGGCTGCCGTTCAACACATCCAGGAGGATTGGGGTTGTTTTGTTTTTTTTTTTAAGTGCCGAATTCATCTTCTGTTGAATTTTACCTGCAGGACTAGGCATGATTGGTGTTCCTGGAGGACCTCCACCACCAGGGGGCCCCTGTAGACAAGATTAAACACACATCAGAAACCACTGTGATAACATATTCTGCAATAGGTCAGTAAGATCCTGCCGCTGTCAGCAACAATGCCTCACCTTGGTATTCAGCCAAGCATTAATCTCCTGCTAAAACCTCTGATGCACTCTCACAGCCAAAGTGCAATTCTTTGTTTAAGCCTTCAGCAAAATCAGTCCCACCCCCCCACCCCCCGGGAAAAAAATCCAAGACATATTTGAAAGGTGGACATGGGAGAGAGGGGAAAATCATTTTGCACTGTGTCCGTGGGACAGCTTCTGCATTTATCAGCAATGGAAGCTGCTCTGGGTACCCAGAGGACGCACAGGTTTTTAGAAACGTTCTTACATTTTAGAATTTTGGCCTGCCCCAAGAATCCTGCACGGATTCAGGACACTGGGGTGTGACTACACTGCGCGTTCATCTCACACCAAGAATCTATTCTGAATGTTTCTCTTTCACACATGCATGGATGTACAAAGATTCAATGACCTTTTAAAACACACACCGGATAGAAATAAGACCAGTGTGCACACTTACCACGTATGTGCCAGGCGACGAAGATGAGTATGGAATCTATAAACAGATCATAGGATACATGTGAATATCTGTATATTCCTTGTCTTCAAGCATCTGACAAAGTGGAATTTTCTCCCATGAAAGATCACATGATATATAAATTTGTTAGTCTCTGAAAGTGCCACCGGACTCCTTGTTTACCTCATGTGAAATACAGTATTTCACCAGCATCCCTTCTTGCATGTTTAACTCTCTTGCCCACATCCCCCTTCTTCAAACCAAAGCTTAAATTGTGCTGAATTACAGTCGTGTTCACTGATGGCTTATAAAATGCACGTGATACGCTGAATATTTATGGCACACAAAATGGTCCTGCCACGAGTACAGGGGACTGAACTTGATGACCCCTTATGATCCCTTCCAGTTCTATGATTTCACTCACCCTGTGCCCAAAACCCTACTGTTGACAGGATACAAAAAGGCAAGAAAACATAAATGGTGTAAGAGCAAGGGTGTGGGTGTTCTGCATTAGACACACATCTGGATCACAAAATGACCAAGTGGTGTGGAAAATCCTGTGCCCTTTCTTCCCCCTACACTTTTTCTTTGTGTGTGCTCACACAGCTTCAGAGAACTACACCCTTTCCTTGAATCACAGAGAAATGGACAGAAAACTAGCTAAGAAACAGATTAGAACAAAGAAACAACCTGAACTTTTAGACTCACCCAGGTAAAAGTAACCAAATTAACAGGATGCTGCACAATGAACATTTGCTCTGGTTAGCTAGATGCTAACACACCTAGATTGGGAAGGTCTCTATGATCAGGACTTGAACGGTGAACGTTTGCCCACATTTAGACAGCTATAACATTACTCTTCTGTCTTGATGCTCGGGCACTTCCATGTAAAACTGGAGACTGGATGGCCTTAAAGACAATGCTTTAGTAGTCAATTGGTGCAAAAGAGAGGCAACGGAAGCCACCTTTGAAGAGATGCTCATCTACAAACTTTTGCTCTAGCCTAATACAGATAAAAGACAAGACACTTACTGAATTGGCACTGCTGGGATTAGGCCATGGTCTACCAGCTCCCGGCCCCCTAAAGTTCAAATTAAAAAGAAAAGCTTTTTATGCGTGGCACATTGTGATACAACACAACAGCAATGTAAAAATGTGATTCCAAAGTCATTTCAAAGCAAGGGTCAAGGCCACTGTCAAACACCAGAAATTAAAGCATCATGGGTTTTGCCTTACATGTTAATTCCAGGCATGCCAGGGCCTAAAGAGTTGGGTGGAGGTCTCATTCCGCCGCCATAGTTCTGCAATGATAACCAAGGATCAGTCTACCGTAACGAGAAGGGAAACCGGAGAAGAAAAGAGAAGGGAAAAAAACAAACAAACAAAAACAAGAGGGTTAGTTTGTGAAAATGAACTTTAATAAAAAAAATTAGATGATGAACATACAAGCAATTAAAAACTTTAAAATAAACAGGACTGTGGTATCTTTCCATTGACTCTCCTTTGGACTGTTAAGGCATACAGAAGCCAGACAGGTTTCTCTGCCTTAAACTTTTTATAGGAATTGAAGACCAGAGTGCAGCACCGGTCTATCCTATGTCAGTACATGGCCCCTGGGAGTGGCCCACAGATACTTCAGAGGAAAACATGCCCCAGCCAACTGTTCAATCCAATTATTTTGGAGGGGGGGGGGGGAATTCCCTTTCAACTCCAACAAGCAAATCAGTTTCTGAGGGGAAAATGAGATCCCATTGGTTATTTTGTTTGGGGGCAGAAGGACAGAGGAAAAGAAAGTAGCTGTTTGAAAGATTATTGTTACAGTATAATGAGCAAGCGATGGGATGCACAGAAGAAAAGACACCAACAGTGTGAACATTTACAGTAGCTTTCTAAGGAGGAAAAAAAGCAGCCTGTTGGGAGGGTTACATCTCAAGTAAGAAAAACAAGATTGGTCTTACAGAACGCTGTGTACTTCAGACATGTGCACACAACTAACACATACAAACATACAGACAGAGATTCATAGTCCAAAGGGACGGACTCCGGTTTTCTACAGGAACATTCAGATTGATCAAATCACTAACTGGCATCTCTTCGTCGTCAAATCTGATGCTGCAACAAGCAAAACCTAAACATGTGCACAGGGGATGGGGGTGGAAGTGGCCAGGCAACACAGAGATGTTATACATAAATATATCATGAGGGGTTAGACCTCCCTAGCTTGGGCACCTACCATCCTTTCTTATGGCACCCTGGCTTCGTCTAGGGCAGTGGTTCCCAAGCTGGGGTCCGCAGACCAGCTCCAGGCGGTCTGTGGACAGGCTGGGAGCTGGGGCTGGACTCCGCTGGGGTCTCAGGTTCCCATGGAGACCCAGGCTTCCAGCCATCAGTGAGCTTCCCCCAGGTTGGGAGTTTTAAAAACTCCCACGCCTTGACCATGCTTAAAGCATGCTCAGAAAGAATAGGTCAGGTGCCAGCAGCTCCAGCCAGGTAATGGGAAGGGGAGGGCACTGGGAGGATGAGCCAGCCGGTGGGGAAGACTCAGGAGGAGGGGCAGGGACAGGGAGGGTCCCCCCAGAACCGCAGGGGCCGCATCCTGCAAAACTGCAGCTGGGGGTGGGGTTGGAATTAAAAAAAAAAAGTCACCAGCCTGGAAAAGGTTGGGAACCACCGGCCTAAGGCACAAGCGTCCGATCAGTGTATCTGATCTTATAAGAACGTATCTACTGTAACGTCACTCCAGAAAATGCTGTGGTTCCAGCAGGCATCCTCATGCTGAATTTCTCAGCTTTCCTCCCAAGTCAGTCGCCTATCACTGGTGTATCTGGGCACACTGTTTGCAGTGTACAGCCTTGCTAAGTTCTTCTCGTCCAATCATTCAAGGGAACACACTATTAATTTCTTCTGTGTCTGGACTGATCTATTTCCCCAGCGGTTTTGCAAGGCAGTTTTAGATTGGAAGAAGCCACTTCTGCCCCATGTGGAAAAAAGTGCCCCACTCCAGCAAACCCCTAACTGTAGAAAGGACAAAGATGAGAAGAATGTGGCCAGCCAGTGGCTGGGAAACTTGTGGAAGTGCTTGATGAGAAACCTGATCAAAAGCGTTCCCCCTGGATTTCTCTTTGAACCCTTGCATTTGTGACTATTGCAGCTCAAGTAGTGGAAAGCAGTATTCTTCAGCCTTTCTGATACCAGGGGATGGCTTGTTGCCTATCTAAACTACACCAGGGAGATCTCAGGGACAGGCACCGGTCCACAGAAACACTGGCTTAGACTGACCACTTCAAAAAAACCACCACCACACACACAAGGGGGTTTTGCCACTCATGGAGATGCACACAATTTATCTGGCTCTCAAGAAGCAAGACTCCCTGATTTCACAGACACACTTTAACACTCACTTCTTCCCCTCCCAACTTATACTCACTCAGCAGGCGCCCCCATCTGCTTGAGAGCGCCTAGATAACCTTCCCCACTACCTTTACTGTGCTCATTCCTAAGGGCCCATCTCAGGTCAGCTGTCCTGGAACGGGAATGCCTATTTGTCCTCAGTCAAAGAGCTCAGAGTCCAGCTGCCGTGCACGCAACTTTCAGCAGCTGTGGCTAGCAGTGAGTAAGATGCTGGTTAGGCAAGTAGATTAAACACACTCCTGACCTCTTTGGGTAGGTAACCACATGAGCTCTTTACTCATCCAAGCCATGCCTCCAATCTACATAGTGAGTGTGCACACGCACCTCCCCTGAAGCAGCGAAAGACTCAAGGGCCCTGGGAACCTCCCAGCTGCAGGAGCCGTTTCTTGTCACAGTGAAAGACGCTAGCAGGGGAACTACAGGAAACAACTCCAGTAACTTCCTGCTGCATCCCCGTGCCAGAGCCTTTCACTAACGTGTGACACAGTGCCGTGCAGACACAGCCTGCTCTTCACTGTGGCATGTAGCTAAATATAACCTACATGTCTCAAGGGAGAGCAGTGTGGACATACTTAACTGCAAATCAGGGGACAAATGATGTCTCCAGAGGTTTCCTGGTCTGATCCTAGCAGTGGAAACCACACTTTAGACTTGGCAGTGCAGTGCTCCAATAAATATTTGAATATTTTCCCCAAGGCGCATCCAATTCATTTTTGGTTGGCTTATCTGGGAAATCTGATTTATCACAAGATTCAGCTTTTTTTTCCCTGATTTTGTTCTCCTACAATTATATCCTTATTTGCAACTCGAAGTGCAACAGTAAGGTCAACAGAATGGTGGTGGTGGTGACAAAAAAGTATTTTATTATAGTCCCAGTTCAGCAAAGGACTTTAATACATGCTTAAAATTAAGCAGATCTTTAAGTCCCACAACATCTTTGAAGTCAAGTTCATGTGGGCATTCTTTGCTGAACTAGGGCTCCTTATCTTATGTACACGTGTCCTTTTCTGGGACGGAAAAGAAATCATCAGTAAGTCTTAATTGATCAAATTGCTTTTCTGTAATGAACTGCTACATAAAAACCCACATTAAAACTGTAGTTCTAACTGCAACTGAAATAGACAGATTAACATCTTTAAAATCCGTTGTCCTGTTTGAGAAACGGAAAAGAAGCTGCTCTCCTAATAGCTTGTGTGTCAAACTTCAGCAAAATGTCAATTAAAACGGCTAAGTTATACACACTCGGAAAACAATGTTCAATACAAGCACTGACAAATCTAACCTCAGCAGTACCAACAAAATGTCTTTATACTGTTCACATGATCATTACAAAAAGAGTGAGAGAGAGCTAGAAAGCAAGTTTAAAACATTATGCTAGACCAGGGGTTCCCAACCTTTTTAAGGCTGGGGACCCCCTCATGAGGGGAAAGAAAGTCTGTGGCACTCCCAATGTGGCCCGTGCAGGGCAGAATGCGGCCCCTCGCCCAAGGCTGGGAAGCCGCCATGGCCATGGCTCTCTGCCCCGAGCCGGGGAGCCAGGGAGCCGCTGTGGCCATGGCCCCCTGCCCAGTGTTCCCTTCCAGCCAGCCAGCTTGTTCTCCATCCCTCCTCCCTGCTGGCTCCCCATCCCCAACACCGCCCCTACGGCCCACGTGCCCCCCCAGCTACTCCTCTGCATGCTCAGGGCGGGAGTTTTAAAAACTCCCAGCCTGGGGGAAGCTTCCTGCTAGCTGGCTGGAAGCCTGGGCCTCCCTGGCAACTGGAGACCCCGGCAGCATCCAGCCCCAGCTCCCAGACCGTCCATGTACCCCTGGAACCGGTCTGTGGCCCCCCAGGGGTCCGCGGCCCACAGGTTGGGAACCACTGTGCTAGACTGTAAAAGATGACTGGTTTTCAGTTAATGCCTAGTATATGCATGTATATTCCACACAGACATCTATTAATCAGTGGTTTTCAAACTTTTTTTTCCTTGGGACCCAGTTGAAAAAAAATCATTAATGCCCACGACCAACAATTACATCTCTCAACAAGGCATTCCAGTCTTTGGTGGTGGCAGCAGGGGGTGCTGCGACCCAGTGCCTGAGGGTCTGAAAACCCAGTAATGGGTCCCAACCCCAAGTTTGAAAACCAATGTATTAAATCATCATTTTAGAAGGTCTTGAGAAACATGACTGGGAAAGATATGGAGTGTACAGTGTGCATATAACATTACATAACAAAAATATTGAAGAAGAATCATTTTTGATTGTTTTTTGCATGCACTAAAGGTTCTGAGAACTTGCTTCTACAGCATTTTGAGAAGACTCAGAAACATGCCATCCAGCTGGTGAGACTGCACGCCCATTTTCAGATGCTTGAACTTTTTAAAAGGAAAATTAAATGAGTTCTCACCAATGTACACACACTGGGAATATTACAGAGAAATAAAACCCTAAAACGCCACAACTTTTAATGCCATCTGTGACTGAGAAAAACCTACACCAGGCTCAATTAAAATGCAACAGCCATGGCAGTTGCATTGGTTTGTCCAAACTGCAGAGAGCATCCAGAACTTTCACAGCACTCTTTGCTTGGCTGATGCAACCACAACAGATGCAGGCTTTTGAAATCATACATGTGGGACTATTAAGAGTTTTATACCAGTTCCTGACAATGCCAGACCAATAAAATGTGTAACAAAGCTACCAGAATTTGAGCTTGCCCACAAAGAATGTTAGGGATTTTTCTGATCTGAGGTGTGTGGAATTCAGTTGAGTTTCACACCCATGCCCAACTAGACTGATATACATTTTTATTCAGTCAACTCTCCTCTCTTGTCATCAACAGTTTTTCAGAAGTTCAGCCATTTCTTAACTCTCTTCACACAAGACCCATTGAGCTCAAGAGCCTCACTGGAAAAACTGTGAAACACACATTCGTTTACCGCAGAGTTAAACACTGAAGACTCAACACAGGAAACAAGACAGGGAGGATAAACCTACATCCTAGATATGGTAGTATGTTGTTTAAAGTCTGTCACAAGGCATAAACAGGAGTGAGTCAACACAGTATTCATTTTAACAAGCAAATCTGCATGCTAAACAAAGAGAATATATTAACCCAGATCTACTTCATTTTTCTGTAACTGGACTGGTTTTCCCCCACTCGCTGGTATGTAGGCAACCCAAGAGGGATTTGGCATCATTCAGGAACAACAGAGGATTCTGTCTGATGTCGAGCTACCACACATATCAGAGAAATTCAGGGGAGAACTCTAGTTAGCTTTTTTGGAAAAAAAATTAATTGCACTTTAGTAATGCACATGTGCAAGGGTAGGCAACCCACAGCATGAATGCCGACCATGGCGCATGAGCCCCTTCAGAATGCCATGCAGCACCCTCTGTGGCACCATAGAAATCGGTGCTTCTGCCCCTGAAAGCTACTCCAGGTGACATCTTTTGGGGGCAGATTGGGTGCTGGGGGTCCCTGCCATGCCCATGCTTGCCGTGGAAAGCCACTGCCCAGAGCAGCTCCATGGCATGCCACCACCATAAGACGACGCTCCGGGCAGCTTCTTTCTGTTTGTGCCTAGGGATGACCTTTCTGTGAGTGGTTCCTTTCAGCAGCATGACTGGGAAGCCCCAACCCGACCACCACCGAATTTTCAGGTGGCCCCTGCTTTTCTTCAGAGGAGGGTGCTGCCAGCACCAGCCGAGAGTCAGGGACACTTTGCTGATCCCTGTCCTACTACACAGGAGTCTAACAATTTTAAACTTGCTGAAGTGCCTGTGGAAGGACAAAACCTTCTGAAACATACCTGGGCAAGTTGCAGGAAAAAAAAATGTCAAGGAGCATTTCAGTAGCTCCTGAGAAGGCAGCAAGAGATCACTCAGCATATCCCACTTTGACGGGAAAAAAAAATCCCTAAAACTTATCAGCTAAGTTCCTAACCTTAAGTGTTACTTTAAACTGGGGGAGGTGAAGAGACAAGCATCGTATTTATCCAGAAAAGAAAGAATGGCTTAAATGCCAAAGAACCGGCACCATCTATAGAATTGGAGAGGGGAAACTGAGAATACAGCAAAGGAAAGCTTTATGTCCCTGTTCTAAGCAACTTCCTTTATGTGGGCACACCCTTTCTTACTTCTGCTGTCAACTGTTATGAAGGCAAATTGGAATGCATTCACCACTACACGGCCACAGCTAACCACCACTGCCTCTGACTAGAGAGCAAGAGGGGCTTCTACAACATCCCTCATGAGGATCTTGGGCTCTGAAGATACAACTGCTGGAAGGCGGGCTTTCTAGCTGAAATGCGCTAATGTAAAATGCATTAGTGCTAATGGGGAGGAGGTGGGAAGAGCTCCCATCTCTTTAAACCCCGAGAGATTGTTTGGATGATGTTTTGCTTCGAAACTGGATGAAGTCGTAAGATGTTATTTGGCTCGGGACAGGAGAGGAAAATGTGCTGCTTAAGTTTACCTGTGGCCCAGGACCCATGGGGCCCATCCCTCGTGGAGGATTCATCCTTTGAATTGGTCCGCCCATGTTAGGGTGCCCTGTTGGGAGCAGAACCAATGAAGTCATTACAGCAGAGGAATGATGTTTGACCAAAAAGCCAACAGCAAGACACCTTCAGGTATCCGCAGGCATCTTTACCTTGTTGTCGTGTAGGGTCCATTGAATTGGGCAGCAGTGGCTGTGTACCAGGAACAGCTCCGGGTGGCTAGAAAAATTGAAATAAAAAATGGTGAAGAAAAATAAGCTTTCAGATATGCAACCAAAACGTGTAGTTTAAATTCAAGGCTGCAAGCATGAAAGAATGTAAGTGACGCGGTATGTTTTCTGGGAAACGACGAACTCTTGTCATAACTTCCTGTGCTTCGACTGTTCCTAGCTGTATCCCTCTGCAGAGTCATCTCCATGACACATTTCTGCAAATCCCTGTAATTTGCCTAACTTCAGTTTTCTAACCATCCTCCTTTATTCCACAAACAAATTAAACCCCCCAAACCAAACCAAAAAAATCCAACCCAGTTATATTCTGATTCCTCATTCTACTGTATTAATGGTTGGATACCAAATTTCTCTTTGTAAGTTAGAGGGGGAAGACCCATGCTGCTGTTAGGGTAAGAGAAAGTCTGATCAAAGCACTAATGAAATAATTCTGATGGCAATGTAATTGTGAGTATACACTTGGCAAATATATACATATAAAGACATTTCATCTGCAAAGTTGATTTTAAAAATTCTTACAGAATAGCTTATGCATATGTCCTCAGGAGTATTAAAAATGCATATTTACTGTCATTTCCTAGTATCTGAAAAACACTGGCCATTTCTTTTTTCAAAGCCGTACTCTGCTTGGACAACAATCTATTTTAAGTTCAAAAGATGACTTCCACGTACATCAGAGCAGATAAAGGGAGAGAAAGAACACAGATATCTGCCTTGGGGAAGCAAACTGTAAACAACTTCGAAACATTATTGCCCTTCTTTTATTTGAATACTGACATGAAATAGATCATGCTGTAAAAATGCAGAGACTCTCCAATAGGAAAATCTAACAGTTTAGGCAGGCCAGGGCAAACATCAATGACATCCATGAGGGGAGGAAAGGTTTTCATTCCACATCTTAAGGTATAGATTTACAGCTTGGAAGTAGGAAAATAAGCTTTTCATACATACATGGTTAACTATTCACACAGCTAGTAACACAGCTCTCACCTAATCGTTACTACATCATTCGTTGAGTATTTGACCATGTTGCAATATTTTTGCACCTCTGAATCTAACCCAGTAACTCAAGTTCTGTGCAAGTGCCTCATTTTAAACAGAAGTCCAATTGGTTTATCCTCCTAATTAGCTTAAAGAAATCAAATGTAAAAAACCAAAACCAAGGAATGCCGAGATTCTGAAACTGCAATGTTACAAACATATCCCTTGGTCACAAACGCTTCTGGTACATCATTGCAACTTGAAAATGAAAGGAACAACGGCACGTTCACCATGATATAATTTGGACACAACTAATATCCCATAGTGCCTACAGACAGCCCAGCACCAACCTCAGCAGCAAGAGTTTCAACTTCTTGGAAGCCAGAGTTGAAGGGACGTTGTAACACTGCACTTTACCAGAGTCAGTTTTCTGCATTTCACCAGGCTTAGATAACGCAGACTGACTTGTCTGTTTAATTTCTGCTCCTAGTCAATTTTGTTTTCTGTTCTCCTGCCTTTGCTGAAAGCCAGAACCTCTAGCAAAGTAAAATCTGAACATGCTTGTCCACTCTTATGTAACAGCATGTGAAAAACCTGGAGAGAAGCCATTCACATTTGGTAAGACAGGAGTGAGTGGTGGTGAGGGTCTGTGATCTACATTGCACAAGAAGCCAGACAGAATGATTGTCCTGGTCCCATCTGACCTTAAACTCCATGAGTAATGGTCTAAGCACAGTGTCAAACAGCTGATCTCATCCTCCGATCTTCCATCTTTAGGAAGACCCTCTCAGTCGCTTGATTCCTGTCCTTTCCTCTGAACCTTTTGTCACAGGCACCAGTGGCAAGAGGCTGAGTATGGGATCACCGTATTAAGCAGGTGGTTGTTAAGCACTTCAAAGAAAGTTACTGAGCTGCCAATGGAATCAGTCATTTTCCATGTGCAAGTTTCTCATTACAGTGCTACAAGAGATTTCACTGGCACAGGGTGGACGTTCCTCCCTCAAATCCTCCCTGTTTACCTCCTTATAACCCCACAGAAACACACACTGCCCAGTCTTCATTGAAGGAGAGAGTGAGACAGGCTTTTTTCATTTTTATTTTTGAAGATTTCCCACAGCACAGGGAAAGGCTGAAGTTACAGTTTATATTGGTTTAAATGCATTTCATGATAGTCTGTTTCTCTCTGCCAACCCAACACCTTGGGTAGCATGTTGGTCTCTGGTAACCGACTAAAACTGACAAGCTTGTTGGGCTGTTAGACTGACTTTCCCTTAAGTTTTCCTTACAAGCAGACAGCTAAATACAGTTACTGGAAACAAATGGATGCCTAAATGTTTCTAACAAGAAGAATTTTTCCCATGTACTATCTGTGAATAAGTTCTGGTGACTGAAAGTGACAAGAACCACTTACAATTGCAAAAGTGCATCAGAGAAAAGTATTAAAAATTAAATGAAATTTTCTACATCTTATTCATAAAACACCGTCCTGTTTAACAGACGGCATAAACCTCATAATGCTCTTCATAGTGCATTTTAAAAAATGTCTTCCTCCGTTAGCTGTAAAGTGACATGTTATTGGAAGAGAAATTAAAGCAGGTAACTATTTTTCTGAAGTACTTTACGCTACACCTTTTACTAATAGTAACTGGCCAGATTCGTACCATATGAAGGCCTCAGGATAAAGTACAAACAATGCCACAATCTCAAAACTCCTGCCCGTAAACCAGACCACGTTCATAATGGTATGAACAAAACCCCATTTTCTTTTAAGCTGGGATAAGAAAGAGCACAGGCACCTAAAATTTTTAACCCTATAGATGATTTAAACATTTTGGTGGACCATCTCTCTGATAGGATTTTATGCACTACTTTGATTTTTACAGATTGCAAAGACAATTTAAATTTTTAGCTAACTCCGTTGTAAACCATCAATGGCACAACGCAACTTTGCTTATATCAGCTAAAACCATGGGAGACAATCAGGGTAAATTATGTAAAAAGTTGTGTGATAAAAGAGAATTCAGTTGTACATGGAAGCTCTTGAGAAATAAGAAGCTGTTAGACATGGAGAGAACCCTTTTCCTATGCCAGGTCCTGATATTTTCTACATTTGTGTGATTTAGTTTCTACCTGCAAATGGCACTTGAGATTTAATGCATTAAAAAACAACATGAAAAGAGGACAAAATGTTTTGATAACATTTGTTAATCGGTAAGTTAATATTATTCAAATGACAGATGCCATGTAACGTCTAAGAATATAAGAAACCTCTAGCTCTGTGAAATCTGATTTTCCCCCCACCACCAAACAAGTTGCAGTTTAAAATCCCCAGCTTGACTCAGATAATCAATGAAGGAAATACAGTACCTGGTTTCCCATTCTGATGGGGGGTCGTGGACCTCCTGCGTATCGTGGTGACATAAAAGGCTGTAATTATATGAAAATGGTTCAATGACAGGATGCACTCATAAAATGAAGGTAAAGAGAATTATTAAATTCCATACAGACTGGTTACAATCTAGGCATTTTTCTGGAGAAATCTCAAAAAAAAAAAAAAAAAAGAAATTGGTAAAAACAGATCACACTCCGTTTCTTTATTTTTCACAGGTTTATTTTTGATGTTGAGACTGTTTAACATACTTGGACAGTACTATACAAGTCTGCTAAAATTAGTGCATGGGAGACCCTGAACATTAGATGCTCACTAAGTGGGAAAAAAAGATAAATGAAGCAAAATAAATAAATAAGGAAAACACCCCCCAACCCAAAAAACAAAAACCCAATGCCAAGTACCAAAAGCCAAGCCCTCAAACCATGTATTCATATCAGTGCTACAAACGCAATATAAAAACCCAGCACAAATTAACCAAGTTCTCAAATTATCACAGCTAGGGATATTTGAAATTTAGGAATTCAAAGTCCACTATCATCTGAACATACAAAAAAATCAAGAGGAAACAAACATTTCATATTGGCGCTGGCATGATGCTGGAAGAATAAATTTGAGGGTCAGATTCCCAGCTGGAATAAATTAGCAAAACTCCTTTGGAAGCAAAGGCATGATGCTGATTCAACCAGCCAACAACTGACAACCCTACCCCAACAATCTTAAAGTGCAAAATAGAACGCAAGCCCTGCATATTTCTAGTGTCTTTACCTGACTGTGGGGTCCCATCATGCTGTTAGGATTGTGAGGTGGAGGCTGTGCGTGTGGCGAGGGCTGAGAACCAGGTGGTCCCTGTGAGGTCAGACAGTAGAAGGAGGTTATAGATTAGCACATGAAAGCGCAGAAAGAGCTAAAAAGGATTTACTGGTGGATCTGTTTTTAGGGGAAGCCAGTCTCATTTTAGCCGAGTTTCTATTCAATTGCTACTAAAACCAGTGAATAATGATATATGCAAAAACCCAGCACATCTGTCAGAGTGCACCAGCAATGGTACAGCAAATGGTTTAGAATCCAAGCAGTCTGCAATGACAAATACATTTGGATACTCTCTGAAAGAGCATGTATGGGGTTAAAGAATCATCACTGCCCTCCCAAAGCTAGGAAACACCTTGAACGGCTTCCTTTGGACTTCTCAATCCATGGGTAATGCAAGGTATTAAAACCAGCAAAGAGGCAAAGATCTTGCTTAGAAGCACATCCCATGTTTGTGCCAGATATTTTTGAAGTGGACGCCTAGTTTAGTGTCGATTAAATGGATGGCACAGCTCTCATCCATTTCTACATGCAGGGCTGTGCTGTTACCCTTTAAAGATGCAATATTCTTTCCTAAGATGAATTACCTAATGACGCAAGTAAAATTTCTTTTGAGTAAAAAAAGATACTAAACGTGGCTGGGGAAAAAAAGAAAGATTAGTTCATGTAGCTTTTAATACCGCAATACAGCAGTTGGACATTATGGGGGCTGGACACCATTTTTGTCCTCCCCCATGATGAAATGGAAGTTTGTGTGGAAAATGTAAGCTCTGAGCAAGAATACATGGATGCAGGTTAATGTGGAAAAAAAAAATCTTTTCAAGTCAAAGAACCCATAATTGGTAAAGAAAGCCAACAAGCATGGTAAGTATGTTATGTGAAGCAGCCGCACACTTCAGGAAAAAACACAGCAACAGATGTTCTATACCTGCCATGTTACTAATTTCAACAAGTGTTCGCCTTCTCGCTGCTGCCAGCAATGGCGTGGTTTGTTACCATGAGCAATTTTCTTAATTAACAGACATTAATTAGCCATTTAGCAATTTTGCAAGCATTTGTTCAGCAGCTTTCCTAAACATGAATACCACTGTGATAATGGTACTGATTAGAGGGGTCCCCTAATTAACAGTACAGGGAAGGAAAATTGAAATCACATAAATTAAAAAGGGAGGGGAAGTTAATGAAGGCAGGACATTTGCACCTGCAAATCTTTTGTACTATAGAAACTTGAGTGCAATGTAAATAAAAGTAAGAGGAATTTTTTTTATAGTATTATGCAGAAAGACACAGCCACACAGTTTAAAACAGAAATAGCCCTCTGTTTATCTTCCATGCTTAGTTTATATGCTTATATAAATTAATCCCTGTTTTATTAATTACATATACAAAACTAGCCCTACCCTGTAATTTATAACTAGTACAGTAAGACTAGAATAAATCTTTTACCTCTCCTAGAGCCACTGCTCCGGGCAGAAGTCATAACTCAGAGCAGTAACGCTTCGCTATGTCCAGTCATCCCCCTCCTATTGGCACCCACCGCACCCTCCCGCAGAGAAATCCCGATGAAGCCAGAATCATTGCATCTGAACCAAAACCTCAATCATTCTATTGATTTCACTGGGACATTTCAGATCCTTTTAACATTTCCTCCCTGAACTGAAACAGGAGAAAAATTCCATAATGAACTAAATATCTATTCAATACCAACTAGACAAGCACAGGGAATGGGGGCTGTCCAGAGCAGTGGATCTCATTAGGGAAAATGAGTCACAGGCCAGAAACAAAAACAAACAAACCCACTGCTAGCTTTGCTGTTCTTCTGTGATGGATCCACTATCATAGACAGAAGTCAGACCTCAAGAGAAGCAGCCAGCAAGTCATCATTATCCACCAACCACACAAGGAGAGCAAGTTTGGCTCTGGATCTCTTGGCTCGTGAAGAGCTCTACTAAAGTCTATGAAATCTACCCACATGCAGCAAACTGCAGAACTTATAACCCAAGAATGGTCACTACAAATTAAAGAAAAAAGGTGGTTTTGAGTCAGACATGCTCCACAAAGAAATCCTTGCTAATTAAAACTGCCTGAAGATTTAAGAGATATTTCATGATGTACACTGAGGTGATCTCCAAAATAACTATTTCCCCACAAAGTATTTTTTCTCTCTCTTCATAACTCACACACCACTCCCTCTTCATTCTCAAGAGCCTGTTGCCCAAATACTGTATTCAAAGAGAAAAGACCAATGCAATTTTGTAGCACTCTGGGAAAGAAGAAACTGATCACAAGTTGCAGCCTTGTATGTTTCTTCCCAAGAGGGCTGCCTGTTTCTCCATCCAACACCTTGCCTTGCATCTGTGGCAGAACCTCAATTTCTACAGCATTTCCCAGAGTGCCCGTTTATCAGCCTAAAAAAGGGGATCACTTGCTCTCTGAGCAAGGGAATGCCGTTCCGTTCAAGAGACTGCCAAATGCCGCAAGGAAAGGCATTAGATTTTCCTCCACTGACGAGAATGGTTCAGAAAGAAATTATTACCCAGACCACTTCCTGAGAATGAAAGTGCATTTCTAAACAACATAAAGGCTCATGCCTGATAACAGGAAAAGGAACTGACTGCTTTAGGCGGAGTTCAGTGCTCTAAGTCGGGCATAGTCTAGGGCTGCGGCTCTCAAACTTTCCCAGCCTTTGGACCTCTTTCAAGGGTCTGATTTGTCTTGTGCATTCCCAAGTTTTACCTCACTTAAAATTATCTGCTTATAAAAGCAGACTTAAAAAGTACACAATTACTGAAAAAATTGCTTTTTTTAACCATATCATTATAAAATAAACCAACTGGCATATAAATATTGCACTTAAATTTCAGTGTATTGTTTATACTGCTCTATACACAAGTCGTCTGCACCACAGTCAGTACAAAAAGTTCCTATGTTTTCTATATAGTCTATTGTAAATGCAGGCAAGTGTCTAGACGCGCACCCCTGGTTGAGAAGCTCCGATCTAGGGTGGTCCTGCGAACCCACCGAGCCAAAGAGTTGTGTATATAGGTCTACAAAGGAAATAAAGAAGGAGCCCTGTTTGCTTTACATTCCTACCAAACAGGAAGCCAGGCAAAAGGAGATCGAGAGTGCCAGGGAAGAGAGACCATGGGGTACATCTACACTGGAGCATTAGGTCAACTTAAGGAAGGTTAAGTCAACCTACAGACTCTCCTGTGGCCACATTGGGCTTTTACTAAGCTGACTTAATCCCGCATAGACAGGGAAAGCCCTTAAGTTGACCAAATTGGCCTCCAGGCCCCCTCCCAAAGTCCCTGGCCACCACGAAGGGTGCTGTGCTCACTCCCTGTTTTAAAGGAGTGGCCAGGGGAAGACGGTACTCTTCCTGTGCAATGTGGGATAGCTACCCACAATGCACCACTCCATCGACCCAGCACCTGCCAGTACAGTGGTCCACAATGTGACAGCTGACAGCAGTTCTCAATGTGCACTAAGTCAACTTAATTATGTCGATTTTAGGTTGACTTAAGAGCCTCCCGTGTACATGTACCCTTAGTGAGGGCCAGTTGAACTACTGGAAAAGAACCTGGTTCCCTGGGTAACCTAATCAGTAGGTAACTAGTAGCAAGAACAGTGAGAAACATCAGGATGCAACCAACGACTTCAGCAGGAGAGAAGAGGGTGTGTGGCACAATGATAAACCCCAGTGTGCTCAGATGTTGGGCAAAATGCCTTCTTTAAGGAATCCTAGGCTAGCTTTGGGAAACAGGAGAGGTATTGTGCATTGGCCAGGATGCTCACTGACGCCAGAATCTCTGTGTGACTCAGGAGGTCCAAGAAAGCAGCAAGAATTGAGGTCAGGGAGCATCAAGGAACCATGATGTGCCAAGCCACACCACGTCTGGAAGAATGCAGTTGCATGTCGGGCTCCCCCGTTCCTGGAACTTGCCCACGTGCTTGGAAGCTGCATTCAGGGCTCTGCCAGGGGAGCAAACCAACCATGTGCTGCTGCTGTCCCACAGGAAGTCCCAACCCATCTGCCAGCAAAGTGGGGGGCAGAGGGCTGGCTTGCAGCAAAGGCTGGATGCAGTTACTGGAAGCAGAACAGATACCAGCCAGCATCAAGCTGTACAGCTACCTTGGTGAGTCCCCTGGAGTATCCTGCATGCTGGGAGACAACTACACCACTCAGTGCAGATGCGCATGTGCCAGTGGGGGGGGGGAAAGAGAGGCGGAAAGTGCTAGGGGAAACCTTTGGCACCCACAAGCACTGGATTCCAACTGCAAAAGCACCGGTCTGAAAGTGCTGAGGTTACTTAGCCACAGTGAGCGTTGGGCAGCCATCACTAACCTTCTTTAAAGTGTTTCCAGGAAAGGGCCTCCCCAGAAGCCAAGCTGGGCTGATGGGACTGCTGGGGGTGGAGAAACTGATAGGTATCTCATTTACCAGGAGCAAAATCTCTTCTCCATCACAGACAGAAGAGGAAACAGCAGCTCATCTCCAGGCTGGGGCGTTGCTGGTGCCTGGCACATGAGACACATGCCCTGAGTCCCAGTGCCAGTGCCTTTAGTGGCCCCTGCCTCTCCTGGCCCTGTCCCTGACCGGGGATCTGGGGCCAGGGCGCCTGCGGCAGCACACACCTCTCCTGGCCCATCTGGACCCAGGATCCGGGGCTGGGCTGCTCGCAGCGACGCCTCACTCTCTCAGCCACATCCCCAGCCAGGGATCCAGGGCCAGGTGGGCAGCGCCAGGAGCCAGATCGCAGCCAGGGAGTGGAGGCCTGTGCCCGTGCCCTTGGTCTTTCCATGGGGACAATGCCATCTGCCTAGCAAATGCTCCAACAGGAGAGGCCATCCAGTTATCTGCTGCACTGGCCAAACTACTGAAGAATTATTGACTCTGGTGCACTGCAGTAGGCTCACCCCCAGCTCAACACAGCTTCAGGACCGGCATTTCTGAGCCACCCTCTCCCACCAGCTGAGACAGCCAGGAGAATTGCCAAGCTGGGAAGGTGCTATTCCACTGTGTTGGTGCTTATCCTGGGAATGGCAAGTGTCTACGGATACCTAATGTGTCACACACAAGAGATGCATCTTTGCTGCATCGCTAGAGGATTTTAAGGTTTTCACCGTCTCTGGGGTATGGCAGGTTAGCTCTTTTTCTTTGTGACATCAGGCACCACCTGCAGTGGGGCCCTAGTAACAGTTCACTGACCCCAGGCATTCTGCTCCTCTGACAGGAACGGAGCAAGAGGAAGAACGGGCCAAGAGATTAAAAGTGTACTGGAATTTTCCCTACCACCAGGATGCACTGCTTCTTTGGTCTGTGTGTCTGTGGTGAGTGGTTGGTGGGAGATAAACTCTCTCTTTACATTTAAGACAGTTTTGAAAATGAGGCTAAAAGATGGGTTTCTTGTTTTGCTGTGCATCTCAGTAACACCTTCTGTCTTCATCTTAAGCTGGCTTCAGATTCGAAGCAGAATGGTTTATTGTTAATTGTACAAGGTAGCAGAAGAGGGGAAAGTAAAGATGATCGCCATTTTTAAAAGCATCACTGCATAACGCTTCATGCAATCCAGTGGTTTCCCCAAAACACTATCTTTGGGAAAAATCATGGTGGCTAGTGACCTCTAATTAAATCTTTCCAGAAAATGCTAGCCAGGTAACATATGTGGCCAGATACAACCCTCCAAAAAAAGAGAGATCACTGATAAAAACTGAGAATCATCCATGTCTTTCCTGAACACTGATTTCAATAGACTCTGTAATCCCAGTCTATGGCTGAAGCTGTCACCAGCAAGAATATTTCAGCATGTGTTCTTCTACAGAGTGGAGGACTAGAAGCAGCACAGGAGAAGAGCACTGCAGAAAAGCACTATACAGAAGAGTTTCAAATGCACCTATCATTGAATTGCCTTGAAAAACAAAGCTACATTTTCACCACAGCAGAGGTAAGCACCTACATAGATGGCAAAATCAGTTTATGAATCAGCTTCTGTGGAAGAACAGTTTGCCATATACCAGCATGCAAGTGGGTGTGGATAACATACATTCAGGGCACTGCTGTAAAGCAAAGTGTAATTTTGGAACAATGATTAAAGCCCAAAGACCAGGAAATTTATTTCACAGAGTAAATGATTCAGAGTAAAACACTAGCAATTTGCTGGAGAGTGAATATACCGCCCAGCCTTCCAATTAAAAATGCAGCTTCGGTTTTTGCTATTGAAATACATCAAATGCGGATAGGGTGCTTTTGCCCTTTAAGATGCTTTCTACCTTTTTCTAAAAAGCCTAGTTATATGGTTTATGCAGAGTTAGGTGAGGACATAGACTGCTTGCAGTTCCGTTTGAGAACATTTTCAGATACCATTTATAAGCACTATGGACTCTCAGATATTTGTTGTCTCTGTGTAGAATTTGCTATTGCTTAGGTTTTTCTGTTTGGTCTTTTGACTCTTCCATTCCTAATGGATGCATGAAGGTGTATATTCAGCTCACAATGAACTAGTGCTGGCTCCTCTCCTGTTACATGAGAACAATCATCTGGGACAAAAGCAGAGCAACAGAGGTTAAAAGTGATACTCGCAAGCAAGAAGCAAGCATGTTGTCTGAGAAGCACGTCACCCTTCTACACACACACCCCCCCAGCCACCCACCCATTACGTGGAAAGGGCTTGGAGCAGGGGTCTCAAACACATGGCCCGTGGGCTGCGTGAGGCCCTTAAAGCTATTTCCTGCCGCCTGCAACAACATTACTGCTACTGACATTTGCAGTATTGTATGGAAAGGTTTCAGTGGTGCGGCCCTCGGGCTAACTTACTAGTCCTCATGCAGCTCTTATGGTGATTTGAGTTTGAGACCCCTGGCTTAGAGTGATTCTGCCCAAACTGCAGGTGTTAATTAAAAGGAGAGATCAATTTCTGCTTTTGAAGAGGACTAATCAGCAAGGAGATCATTGCAATTCACAACAGCACATCTCTGAATTCCTCCAAAGAAAAGCTGGTCCTGGAGTAGGATCTGCCTGCACACTTCCCAACAGACATGGTCCTTTTCTCTGGTAGCACTTCCTTAATCTCCAGAAAGTTCACAGTTTGCCAAAGCAGCTCAGTGAAAAGAGCAACAGTGGTTAATTGAGTCCTTTCCAAGACACTCCAAGCCTCCCCCACCCCTTTGCACTAGACAGACAGTAATGGCCCCGTGCGAGCTGCAAGCACACGAGAAATTGTAACATACTCCCAGGAAATTCAAGACTTTGTGAAACATTTTGTTGGCAAGCTGCACACGGCAGTAAATCAAATCCTCATGGCTGCATTATTCTTCAATAGCAACGCTCATGACAGCTACTTCTGGATAATGTAACTGCAGATGTACAATTTATGCAAACATCTCAGCAAACGCTGCGTGCTCTTTCAGCTTACCCTGCACGCTCTTTCAACTTGTTATGCAGCATGGGAGGAGCTGAATGTTTTCAAATGGCAACAACAAGCATCTGAAAATGTTAGCTACTTCCTGTCTGCTACCATGGGGCCACTAAATCCATTGTGCTCAAATTAAACTGCAACCTTCCATTCTCTAGCTCCCTCGCAAACCCATCCCTTCCAGCTTTTACAGCACAGCTGAAGATTTGTACCTCTTATTTTTTAAAAAATGCAGAACCTCTGGATATTATTCTCTAAATATTTGCAGATGTATAAGCAAGGAGAATTCCCCTTCAACCAAGAGTGACTGCTGGATCTTTATTGTTCTTTTGATTATAAATCAGCAAACACATCCAATCGCAACAGTTCAAAAAATATGGAATGCTTTAAGGAGACAATGAATAGGCTTCATTCACGAAAAGCAATGTTTCTTTTATGATGTTCAGCATATTAGCTAACTTGCCTAATAGGATGGGGTCATTCCCACACAAACAAATCCTGATGTTAAAAAAGGCTTGTTCAGGTACAAGACTAATTACCAGGGGTTTTACTCTGTATTAAGAGGAAAAACAAGTGCTTCTGATCTCTGTGATTACTTCAGCATCTCTTTTTGACTGTTTAGCCAAGTGTTCCCTGAACCCCTTTTCAGAGAAATTAAACCTATTTCTCCCTCCTAACAGCCCTAGTCTGGCTGTTCCAGTGCAGATGTTAACAGAATTCTTCTTTTCTCTTACATACTTTGATGGGCACTGAAAGTTAATTACATTGACACTTAATGCATCAGCATCTGACTCAGCACCCAATGAAACGAATGGGGTAGCATGCAACTCCGTTCTCATTTCAGTTCTCAAGTAGATCTCTACATTGGTTATGTGCAAATTCACATTTTGAAGATTTTCTTCACACCCCTAACAGCTAGAAACATTTTTTTAAATGAAAAGAGTGAGTCTAGATAACAATTGAGAAGTCTGTCCCCACCCGCACCTCCCAAAAAACCCACATGTTGGGAAACAAGGGTTTAACCCATTGCTTGATAAACATTTATCTATCTTCTCTCTGACTTACTTTTGAAAGACTATCATAGTGGTCCCCAAAGACAGAATTACAGGAACCTATTAGAACAGTGTTGTAGTCCATTTTTGTCAGTACAGCTTATTACAAGGGCCTTAACTAGATAGACTATGAGAAATGTTTCTCTTGAAGACAAAATCTACCCCAACAGATACAAAAGATTTTTGTTCTTGATGTTGTGGAACAATTAAAATTTCAATGCTGATTACCTATTTCCACTCTATCTTTCATGAGCTCAATTTCTCAATGCTCTTGTGCAATTTTCCATGTTTAATATTTTACAAGCGATCACAGTTGCATGTGTGTCAATTTATGTTTCAGGAGTAATTTAGCACAAATGGATCGTGTTTTATGGGCTTCATACTTTCAGATAATGGGTTTTTTTTATTTTTAAAAACATTTTCAAATACCTCTAGGGGTGGGAAGAACAATGAAGAAAGGTAACAAGGCAAAGTATCAACAAAACAAGTTATCTACAATTTATACTTAGCCAAAGGAATGTATCCCACATTTCTAATTTATTTCTCTAGGTACAAATTCTAACATAAGAAGAATACCCAAAATGTCATTTATTAGAATTAGAGATATATGAATTGTGCATTTTATTGGGTAGAAAAATCAAATCCAGCCTCCTTTAAATTGTAAGATCCTATTAGGGAAAATTAAATCACTAATAAATTCTTTTAGAGAAACTCTAGAATCCTTCAAAATAAGTGCAGGAATGTATCAAAGAACTTTCAGCCATTCTATCAGAAAACACTGCAGAGATTAGAGAGGCATCTTCCATAGCAGCAGATATAATCATTTCTCCCTACTTTAGAACTCCACAGTTAATCACAACAACATTAGCAGTAGGTGAGATACACATTAAAGGCCTTGCTATCCAGAGGATTAATGCTCTACTTTAATTCTAAATGTGCGCACACACACACAAGCGTCAGGAATGCAACTGCATTTTACAGTCCAAATGACAGGAAACTTTAAAAAAAAACAAAAAACTGTCCTCCAGCAGCAGCATGATTCATCATGTAGTCAGGTTCAGGATATAGGATTTAGCAGCAGCTGCACAAAATTCATGGCGGTTTTTTAGCAAGCTGTACCTCAATTAGTAGGAAATTTCCAATGGCTGCCTGACCAATAGCCACCTGAAATGATGATTTTTAGCGGCATGTTGGGAGTTAGTGTCCCACCCGTTGCTGAAAGGTTGGTTACTCTTCCTGCTCAATGTTAAGTGACAGGGATGCAGGTCTTCTACACCCAAAATCATATGTTACGTCAGGAGGAGGAGGAGACCAACTCTAGGTCCAAGAATCCATTCTCCTGGCACTGAAAGTTTGGGATTATTCTCTACAGTCTGTGGGTTTTGTACAGTGATCTGAAATATTTCAAACAATAAGGGCTTCTTCCGCTGTCCTTGGGACAGCTGTCTACAGGTTGCATTCCTGATTACAAAACTGACCATACTCAGAAATCTCTCAGCTTTCATAGTTTTGCCACTAGTTTGACTGGGGTATCATTTATTTTGGGAAGCCAGGTTAAACACCTCAAGTGCTTGGCTTTCAGTGGGACAAAGGCTCCTAAATCACTTGTGAAAACATGTAGATCAATCAGGTAGACAGATATTTGATTAGGTTAGACATCAAGAGGAGAGAAATTTAAGATGCTGCTAGGGTAGATAGAAATTTCATTCCTACTTTATAACTCTATAGTCATATTGCTGTGTCCTGACTATTGTGTCCAGAGTTTGAGTATTACCACAGGACATCAGTTCTCTGGATAGGCAGGTTGGCCTGATGCCTTTAACATCATCTCATTTTCCGCTAAGGCACTTTCAAAAACTGAATTTTGCTTCTTAAGTTAGTAGCCTAACGCAGCTACCCCTCTGGAATTCGTGGTACTTTTGAAAATTTCATCCACGCTCACAAATAAGACATGGGAAGATGTTATAAGAAACCCTCGCTATAGAAGTTTCTTGTGCCTGTTCCACACTGGTGGCAAAACTAGGGTTAATTGAACTATTTTAAAGACCTTTTAAAATAGTTTCCGAACTCAGTGAAGTTTGTGAGATTGTATTTCATAATCAGGAAACTTACCCTGAGAACCAGTTTAACTTTCTCTCTACATTTGAGCCCATCACTCCTAGCATAATCTTCAATTAATTCCTCTCAGCATCAAAACCCTCACGTATCTATAGATCTGCCTCCTTAGCTCAACAATATGTATTTATTCTTTTAACCAATTATTTTGTCCTCTAGATCATACTTCAGCAACTGTAAGTTAATGAACACATGAGCTTTGAAAAAAGTTACAAAAAAATTACAACATATCCTTTCTCACCTCCCTCACTCTCCAAAACATTCAGAACTGGGAAAGAAGAAACCAAAAGTCTATCAACAGCTAAGAATCCTCATTGTCAAGGACTGTCTTCACAACACCGCTCTTTTAAAAATACACCTAATACACAAAGGATTTATAGAAACAGGTACTTTCTTCCTGGCAAGAGTTGCAACTTACTGCTTCACCTAGGGGAAGGGAGTCTAAACCTGTACCAAGAGACCTCTCCGCAAACCTCTTCTTTGCCAAGGCCCAAGTTTTAATTCATATTTGATGAGGTCTACTCTTCCGGATGCAGGGAATTCTTTCTAGAACAGTCATCTCCTATGCATTGCCTGGTCCTTTACCTAAAGAGTTTGAATTTCAAAGGCTCATGACTCCCTCTCATGCAATGAAGCCTATCAGGAGAGATGAACTCTTTTTGTCCTCAAGACAATTTTTAGTGTCTTTTTAGAGCACTCATTGGCCACCATCCCCTACAGTCCAAATCTGATTAGGTTAGGAGGAGAGTTTGAGGGATGAGTCTTTTTTGTATGAACTACAATACAAGCACGTGACCCTTGGTGTAAATAATGAAAGGAGAGCCCACCTTCTCACTGTAGGAAACTAATTCAGTCCGTTTCCTGCTTCAGCTACCAGCTTGGGAACTCTCCATGCAGATACAACACTGTTTAAAGAGAGACTGCAGAAAAAGGTGCTTAAAGGGACAACAAAGTAAAAGGTTGCAAGATGAAGAAACAAAAAAAGTAGCCTTCAAGACAGGACATTAGCTTTTTAAGATGCTCAAATAAATACCACCACCACCAGAAAAAGAGAGATGCTGACAGAAATGACTTTCCCTCATCGGATGGTGTACAGATTAAGAGGTTTCATTTGAAAGGCATCTGAAAGCCATTCCACTCGTGAATTTTCCTAGAAACTATTAATAGAAATGCCAGATGAGCCAACAAAGTCCACTTTTACCGACATGGAACCACCAACAAGAGAATCTACTGGCAATCCCATCATCCTCAGCAGACATTAAAGGTCCCCGGAAACTCAGTAAGGAACCTATTACCTTTCCTTGACAACCCCACCTTTTTCAGCCTTCTCTTCTCATAAGCTGGGTTCTTCAAAGCCAAGGTGTGTGGATACTGAGGAGATCCGGTAGGTCAGGGAAAGGATCAGCATGACTGGTTCTCTAAAACCAATTCAGCATGACTCTAAACTTTCACCTCACCTTTCACATCATTTTGTATAACAGGAAGACATGGGAAACATAACACAGTACGGAAATGAGTCTCATTCCAAGTATGCGAACAAGTCATACATGAAACAAGAGCTGTCAAGTTCTTACCAACCCAAATAGTAGGGCAATGTTGGTAAACTCACTGTGAATGCTTAGATATACACGCCATGCCACGGAAAAATCTTTTCCCTGCTCTAAACAAATCGTCTCCTGTTAAATTACTTGTGCTGACTGTGAGGTAATGATATTGCTCTGCCCAGTCCACAAGAACTGGGTCCTGGCTCCCCTGGGTTTGTCTCTTTGCACCTGTATTGCGAAGTCACCATGATGGCCTAATGGTGAAGCAGACTGTCCTGGGCTCTCGAGACCATCTCATTGCTAACACATGCAGGCTTTTGGCCATCTCCTCTGAACCGTCTGCACTACATGTGTTGGAGAGCTGGAAAAACTGGCTTTGGTTTTCAAGAAGAAACCATGCCAGATTCCATAATTGGACTCTACACAATACTACTGCTTTCTATTCCCCAGGAAAGCAAAGCAAACTGTTGAAGGTAAAATTATTCAGGCACCACGAGTTTCTAGGAGGAGAGCTCTGTTTTAGAAGTCTGGAATGGAGGCTTGGCAGGAAGCTTAGACAGAGAAAGGCACTGCAAGAATCCTTCAGAAAGGAGCAACATTTGTTAAATCTCTTGTACGACAGAAAACACTGTTCCTCAAGCAGGGCAGAGCATCAGACCCAGATATAATGGTCAGATGGACAAAGCCTCTTAGCTGAGAACAGCTGGAAGGCTAATACTGCCACTGATCTTTAGTCCCATGTTCTCTTGGGAAGAGGTCAGCCTCAGGTGGAAGGGACAAGGCAGAAACAGTCAGTCTATCATGGGTGCAATGCTCATGAAACAGGTTGAACCGAAACACACTGCTTAACAGAATTTTTGAAGGGGACAGCCTGCTGGGGACCAACAGCTGTTGCGCGCCCTCAAAGGGGCTGAGTCGCAGAAGCTGACTGGAGAGTATTTTCAACAGGCAGAACAAATAGGCTGTTTTCTTGCTGCTTCCTAGGAGGCTCATGATGTTTCCCCTGCCTTAGAGCTGGCTACAGGTTGTTTTGCCCTTCTTGTGTTATCCAGCAGAGACTGACGACGAGGTGGTTGGTGAAGGAAAAAAGTTCTGTGGCTGCTTCCAGCACTTTGCTAATCTTAGAGGAGTGCATTGAGTAGCAAGTTGCTTCCATTTTACCCTAAATTTAAACATCATTATTTGCAAATGGCCCAGCCAGTAATTTCTGTTCCTTTAAGCCATCCTCTCCTAATGGCCTGAGGCTCCCACAGCTACAAAACCAGCAGCAATAGCATTATAGGAATGGTGCACAGACCCCATTGGGATGGGTGGGTGTGGGAGGCTTTCCTTCCCAGGCCTAGCGCAAGACCCAGAGCTAATGAGCTACACGTGTAGCTATGTGCAAATGTCTGGCTGGTGCCGTGGCTGTCCCTTCCCAAGGAAGGAGACAAACTGGGGCAGGAATATTGCAGCTGAGGCTTGTGCTTCTGGGACTTCTGCTCTGGATCAGGACACTTCATGTACACACACTGGTGGGACAGCAGCCGCTCAATTAGTCTGATGTGGGGAGCCTCGAACTCACTCTCTTTTGGTCTATCCCTAATTAACTCATTAAAGGAACAGTCACTCTGGTGTCTACCCTACTAGGGATTTTCTTTTTCTTTAAAGCAATCAATTCCCCCCGTACTTTTAGAGAGCAAACAGACGGCCACTGGTTTATTAGCAAGCTAAGGCATATGCTGAGCATTATTACACAATCAGGAGTGATGTGTATTTTCCTGAAACCCAAGCAGAAAATAAATGAAATGACAAGAATATCCAGAGTTTTTCCAGCACAAGAGAAATAAGCAACGTGGAAGCACTCGTACAATTAAAAGAAAAGCTACTTGTTGGAAGTGTAATAATCAAAGCTTTAGACATATTAATGAGAGACATCTGCTGTGATGCCAAAAAAATAAAAAAGGATGGCAGGCCGCAAGCTTCACCTAGGGGATCATGTGTTACACATAGCACCTCAGTTTCTCCTTCCTTTGTCTCATTTCTGTTTTACCAACAGGATTGCAATCTAGTAAACAAATGCATTTATTCTGGGTAATGAACACTAAGGAGGCAAATGAAAAACGAACTCTGAAATCCCACCACCTTCCACAGCTCCCAAGATCTTGAAGCATTAGGGGGCAGTAGAAGAACACTGACTAACCAGCGCTTTGTTACGGTGCATCTCTCACACTAACTGCTGATGCATAGCTAACACAGAAACAGACATTGATTTATGTTCAACTTTCCATTTCATCAATGTGTGTACAGAGCTCCATACAGAGTTCAAACTTCAGAGAAAAAACACATAACCACCGCCTGTGTCTGATGATTATTGTATATGCCTATGTTGTATATGTATGTGTACAAATGCACATGACACTTGCATGGCATTTGCTCATCACTAGTAAGGTCTTAAACTTTTGTTGTCAGCTGCAGAGTTGTAACCCTTCTGTCTATCGCTAGGAATAGGAGACATCTAGTCTACTGCAGCTGAGATAGGCATACGTTTAGCTTTCTAACAAGGATGGGAATAGCCTTCCTGACCTTTCTGAAGAGGAGTGAAGGGACAAAAAAATGTTTTGTATTACGGATCAGTATTAGTCACAGAGGGAAGGGAATTTTAGCAGGTAACCATCCACTCGACCACGGACTGGACCACCCACACGCACATGACAAACCATATCAAGAGTTTCCGGCAAGTGGTTCACCAACATTTGAAACCCATGTTGATGTACACAGCACTCGTTAAGGGGGCTCATTTTTGGCAAGAAGCCCAGCAGCAACAAGGATCTAATGCCAATACCTCACCATCAAGCCAAGGCTTGACAAATTCTGCAGGCCAGGTCACTATGGCACCTAGGATTTAGCACTGCAGCAGCCAGGGAGACAAACACCCTCCGTGCCTTAGAGCCGGGGGTGCTGAAGTTTTCAGCGCCACCATCTCCTCTTCTCCCCCCTCCGAAAATGCCCCAGAAGAGTTTTTTTTTTGGAGGTGGGGGCCCTGTGTGCTCTGCACTGCTGTTGGGGAAGGGGTTTCATTGCACACACCTAGGGTGCCTGGTTTTGGGCTGCCCCCTAGATGTGTGGCAAATTTGTCGAGGCCTGCATCAAGTGTTCCTCCAACTTTGCACAAATGAAGGCTGTATGTGTAATATTGAGATCCACTCCTCCCAAGTGACCCCTCTATTCCAACACGTCTAAACCTGACCCCTTATCCCCAGTCTCTACGATCCTTCGGGCTTTTAGCTCTACAGATTTCCATTCTCATCTCTTAACGAACCACCCCAAACTGACCTCATTTTCTCCCCTGTAATCTCCACTGACAGCCCTACTGGATGGGCTTATCTTATTGTTCTCTTTGACTCATCTCCTCTTCCCACTCTTGGCCTTGCACCTCCACTATCATGCAACCCCTGATGGCCTCTTTCTCCTCTAGCCCAGCTAAAATTTAGCTTTCAAAGACAATCCCTTCTCCTTTGGGATCCTTAGTAAACCTCTGATCTCCCTTTCTTAAACTATCCTGTATCTGCTGTTAAGCTCACTGGGGGAAGGAACCATATCTAGGACTCTGAGGTGCTGTGTAAATTAATACTATTCCATAATTGAATTTTTTAAGTTACTGGAATGCATACAAGTCACAGAGATAAAATCCAATGTAGCAGGTTGAGTCTAAAAAACAATTAGGGCATATTAGCGCACCAAAGAACATTCCTTATACTGCGCCAGCTCAACAGCCTTCTGTGATCCGATTCCACATTATGTCTTTACTACTTTTTGGGTTCTGTTCCTTGCCTCCATCTGCTCATTCCCCAGGCTATTAGGGTCAGGCAGGAAAACCTTAACTACTTCTATCCTTTGCATTTCCTGTGTCCTTTCAGGCATTGCCCTTGCAAATTCAGTATTCTGTTCTACAAAGATAAGAAATTAACCAAAAAACAGCAAACGATTCCACACTGAAACCCACTGGCAAGACTACACAGAGCAGGCAGAACTCGCCGTTTCCAGCATACCAAAAGATAAAATTATCTGAACACCTTTAAAAAAAAAAGTGCTTTTTGGTGCAACAGACAGACAACTAAAATCCAGCACTTCTTTCTAGGGGAAAGGGAGGTAGGAGTTGTGGGGCGACTTTCAGGGAAGGAAATCTGTGGTGTAAAACTTTTGGAGCAGCAGGGGAGTGGCGCAAACTTTATCTTCAGTAATAGTCCTTCCTCTCCTTTCCCACAGCACCAGAACTGAAGGCCATCCAGGATCCTTCCTTTCAAGTGTGCTTCTACCCCAAGGAGAGAATCAACTAAAACAGCAGGATTGTAAGAAGAATGCACCTGTGCCTTTTGAGCTCTTCCAGCCAGGCAGTTCGCTCACTGGAGATTCAGGGGCATAGCTTCAGAGCCCACCTTCCCCAAAGACAGGAAAGCATGTGATCCTGCCAACTACAGCAAGGACATTGGGAGTCTGTTTAATTTGTGGTTGCCCAAAAAGGAGGGAAGAAGTAGTCAAAAGGGATCTCTCCAAACTGAGAGCCCACGGGAAACTGTTCTGTGAGGCAGAGAGAGTTCTGGAGACTATCACCAAAGACCTAGGATTCTGGGAGCTGACATCAGAAGTTGGAAGACGTTTGAAATCCCTTTTTCAAGCAATCTGCATTCTGTTTTGATTAAGTAAAAATGTGTAATGTTTAGATCTGTCCCACTTTTTTTTGAATTTTGGAACCCACATAGGTATGGGAAAGTGGGGCAGCAAAGGACTGACTGCTCACCCAGACGGATTAAATTACAACCCTGGAAACACGTTTGTTAAACGTGGGGAACAGAACTCCAACTGCTGGCAGCGGCTATAACCTGCGAGGCACCACCATGTCTTTTCTGTTTGTTTCCTCCAGTATCAGAGAGGCTTGCTACAAGATTTGCAACCCTGAAACAGGCCAATCAATATTAAATGTTTTTATTTTGACATAATCATGTTCAGGAAATGGGAAATTTAAAGAACAAAAAAACCAACCAAACAAAAAAACAATCCCCAATCTCCCCATGCATGCACATCAACTGCAACAACAAATCATGTTCAGTCTATCAAATTAAGCTGTCTGTTGCCCAAGAACTTCTGTATACAAAATCATGAACCCAGATAACAAAAGCAACTGGCCAGAACAAATATTGTCAACAAGAGCCAGCCCATTTGTTATATGAACAAGCATTTATTCCTCAAGAAACAAGATCACGACACACCAAGATTTTACACTGTAGCAACCAGCACATACACATGGCATACAAAGAGGTTCCAAAGAAATTAAAAACATCTTACAAGTAATAAATCTTAAAAGCTTCCATTCCAAATGCTCTTTAAGGCCCTTCCCATTAGGACCATGCAAAGATTGTGTTACCATGTCTTGAATCAGGGTACAAATAAAATGAACCATGGAAATGGTGAGGACATTTAAAGAACTCTGACAGAAATTCTTAACAAGGTGTCTCCCTGACATACAATGATTTTTGACCCATACTGAATCTGCTTCTGCCTGTGGCTACAATTTAAGCTAGTGTTTGTTAAATGTGTTCAGTGATTGCAGTTGGAAAAAATCAAGTGGTTAACCAGAGGGAAACTGTTTCAAGAACCAAAATCCAGAATGTTTTGAATTATGCAGAAGCCCGTTATGACTGAAGAATAAATAAAATCTCTACCAAAAAGAGCATTTTGGAAAAATGTCAATTGTTTTAAAAAAAAAAAAGTCAGTAAGATAAATTTGCTGTGCATACAAAAAGCATGTGGAAAAAAAAAACCAGAATGTTGCAATTATTTACAATTGATTGGCTACTTCTGGCTTTTTTTTTTTTTTAATTAATCACCAGATAATAAAGCAGCAGCCTATTTTCTGGGACTCCTCCTTAGAAATTGCAATGTGACATTAAGAAGCCACGGACATACATGCACTGCCAACATGAAAAAGAACCAAGAAGTTCAAAACCTACCTGAAAGAAACCTGGAGGGATGGGACCTCCTGGCATTCCATCATTAGGAGGAATGTTTCCAAGTACTGGACTTGGCGCTGCAGCTGCACTCTACAGGACACAGAAAGATGGACAAATTGATTTCACGTCAGATTTAAAAGGTAACCTCTCTTGCCAAACCCAGCTATATCAATTAACCCACAACTAATCACCGATAGCTTCAGAGGGGCATGAAGAAATCAACGCTCACATGCTATGTTTATTTACAAAATGTTGTGCCTAAGCGCTCGGTCAAAATGGAAGATGATGAAGGCCTTTAGGTTTAGTAACTTGGGTCCAAATGTTATTGGCATCCGTGCAGCACCCAATGACTTCAAAGGGACTGCCCAGGCAGAAACTGACCCCAGAGTGATGTTTTTAAACAACTTTTTGGCACCATCCATCCAACTATGGCTAAAGTCATATTTTTGAAATGCAACAGTCATTTATGGGGAAAGAAGTGAGCGAAGATGCCTTCACAACCGAAGAATCAGCAGCAGCTTTGATCACTGTTTTACTTTTCGTTTTGGGGAACAGGAGTGCCTACGTCTCATTCCCTACTGATTTTCTCCTTGCAGCTCACCAAGGACTCTGACCCGACTCTCCAAGGCTTCCAACTGACCAAACACCCCAACCCCCTCGCACCTTCCTTCCCGTTTATTTACTTCCTTGTTCCTGAACTGCTGTTTTCTCTCTCTGAGGTCAGCAAGCTTCTGGGAATAGAGTTCATGTTATCCATTAACAACAAAGAGGAAGAGCTCATGTTGCAATTTGTTCATGGCCCTGCAATAATTGAGGCCTTTGTTTTTTTTAAATTACCAGCATATTTAGTACTGTTCATTTGCTGGAGAACCGGATTTTGGATTTGTGTGAGTGTCAAATTTGGAACAAAAATATTAAAAACTTGAGACTTTGCTTTATTTTACCAGATTTGCAACAGTTTGTGTTTTGCTCTGCCAAGATGATATATCCCCACCTCCCTTGCAAGTGGATCATTTTATTTTCAAGTAAATGTATTGTAATAATTGGAAACACTTCAGCTCTACATACAGCCCCTTCTCTCCAGGCCCCTTAAAAACCTGGGCATTTCCTTGCATTTTAGTTGCTTGGACTGGATTCCTGTATCTGCCAATGTCTTTGCTGAAAGCCTTTGATTTGGTAGACAAATGATTTGGTTTTGTTCAGTACTCTAGGCTAACCCTTGGGTACAGCAGAGGCTGCACATTACGTAGATAACATTTGTTCCCATTTAGCAACCATTTTAATATTTACGCTGTTGGGCAAAAGGGAGTTCTCTGGCACAGAGACCAGCCCCATAGCTGGCCGTGAAACAGAGAACACCTTCTGGGTTTTGTTGGGTGAGTTAGCCATTTTTATAACAGTGGGCAAAGATAAGCAGCTTCAGAACTAAAGAACAGAGCATTCGCTTTCAGTTTATGAACCACTCACTCCGCTTTGGCCTTTCACCCATGGAAAGGAACTTAAGATCTTAATTTAAAAATTTGGCAGATTCTTCTTGTGTCAGAAGAAGAGCAGTACACACTGAACCAGCCTGCTACTTAATGTAATTGGCAGTTTCTGCTCTAAAAAGGAGCAGCGTTATGTAAGGCTGCCACTCAGAAGGAAAAGAAGGATTCCACCCTTACCACCGCAGCTGTCAAAAATGTCCCTTCTAGGTCAGGAATAATAATTTTTGCTGTTAAAGCAGTGTTAAAAAAGCAAGGCATCCTCATCTATCTGGAGACAAGAGAGCTGACGCTTCCAGGGCTGTTCTAAAAACCATAGCAATTTGAAAACCAATGTGATCAAGTTTATTGCATTCATTGATTACTTTCCTTTGAATTTTTATAATGAACTCCTGTATTTGATATTACTGTAGGAAAAGAGTGATAGTTGTCCTATGTCTTTTAAACTGCATCCACAAAGGAAAATCCACATAGTTGTCAAACACAGCAAAGATCCTCTTTCCCCCAGTTCATGGCCTACACTTACAAGTCTCCCCATTTGCATCAAAACTTGTCTATAGAGCCAGGTGGGCAAACATTTGGCCTGAAGACCACATTGGGGTCTAGGTGGGCTGGAGAGGAGCAGGGCTGCCGTGGTCCTACCGGGGTGCCACTGGACCCATGGGGCTGGAGAAGGGTGCGGCCAGTGGGGGAGAGCAGCCACTGGGCTCTGGCCAAGCTCACTTGGAGGGCCAGATTTTAAAAGAAAAGAGTCTCCTGTGGGCCACATGTGGCCCACGGGCCATAGCTTGCCCACCTCTACAGAGCAACCCTGGAGAATCCATTTTAAAAGGGTAAACTGCGACTCTTCTCATCTGTCATGATTTATATAGTGGCATTTTGACAAAACAAAACAACCTTGGAAGATATTTGTACGGGCAAGGTAAGTCTGCATGGCAAGTCCGTAACCAACGGGGGGCCCACACACGCCACAACATTTCCTTGAATTTCAGCCAACAATATCCCCAAGATGCAAGTGAGAGAGTTGGGTTCAGAAGACCCCATGGGACAATAATACATCATCAACCAACTGAAGTCACCTCTCCTCCAAAACCTCTTTCATCTGTCATTCACTTTGAGTGCCATCATAAATTGGCTGTATATATTTAAAGAGGGAGGGGAGGGAAGCCAAGCCAACTTAATAGCACTTTTAAATTATTTAGCCAGTTTCAGTTTTTGGTAGAAAATGCGCCCCGAAGGCGAACAACCTGCAAGCCTGGGTTTCAGTTCACTGTAATTTGAAACTGCTAAGCTATTTACACCTTGCTGAGAAAAGGCCAGGCTGTCACCAATGCAAAGTACAAAACCCAACTAAGAACTAACCTAGTGAGAATAAATAAAGCTTTTCATGCACACGGGATTGTTCTTCTGCAAGTGGTTTTTTTGACAGAAAAAAGATAAGGGCCAGCTTGCATGGGGAATGCCCCTGTTAGCAAGAGCATAGGAGGGCTGTGCCTAAGATTTGTTTTACAGTTCCCTGACTTTGTAGGCAGACAGCTCCTGCTCCACCAGTCCCATGCGATGAGCTATGAAGTCACAGCTACTACCTGTTCCAGAATGGTTTTGGAGCAGGGGGGAAGCGGTTGTCTGGATTGCATGGGTTTGAAGTTTGCCCTACAGTCTGCATTACGTTTTAGAGACAAATCATTATAACTCATCTTATTAAAGGTTATAAACAATAAGGATCTGAAACAGAATGGCTGCTTCAAGTATAAGAAAAACAAGGAATCCTATAGCACTTAAAGACTAACAGATTTATTTTTCACATGAGCTTTTGTGGGGAAAAAAATCCCTCTTCGTCAGATCCTTCAAAGTTCCCCCATCTTCAAAGCATCTGACTGAGTGGGATTTTCTCCCACGAAGGCTTATGCGAAAAAACAAATCTGTTAGTCTTTAAGTGCTATAGGATTCCTTGGTTTTTGCCCCCCCCCCCCCGACTAGACTAACATGGCTGCCCCTTTGGAACTTGCTTTGACTATGTCTTTTAGCCATGGCACCACCCTCTCACCGTAAAGAAATCCACAGCAATCATCATAAGCCATTGCTTTCACGCCTGCAAAACTGGACTTGGACCATGGATGATTTAGAAGACGGATTTTTTTTTCCAATCAAATAAAAAATTCCAATATTTAGAAAAATTTAAAATCGTGATTTTATTTAAATTAATATGGTTTTTTTATTTAAAATGATGTTACTCAAGTTTCAGATCGACAATGCATATTAAAACTAATCTTATTATAATCTAGTAAAGTTGTTTAAATTAAATAAAAATAATTTTAAGCAGCCCATGTTTTTTGCCGAGTTTTAAAGAAAGAGAACCACTGAACTAGTATAAGTCACTGGCTAAAGCACCTAGAACCAGAGTCTATGGAAGTACTAAACCAGGCGTGAGCAAACTTTTTGGCCAGAGGGCTGCATCGGGGGGTTAAGTGGGCCAGAAAGGGATTGGTGAAGAGGTGGGGCCAGGAAGTGCTGCCATGCTCCTGCCAGGGTGCTACTCGGCCCATGTCGTGGGAGAGGGATGGGGTTGTTGGTGGGGAGCAGCTGCCAGGCTCCAGCCAGGCTCAACTAAAGCAGTGGTTGTCAAACTTAGGGCTGGGATCCAGTACTCTCCCCAGGATTTGAAATGGGGGGGGGGGGGCGGTTGCTCACCGTGCTCAAGAAGGCACTCCACCACTGTCACCTTCCGCCCCCCGCCCGGCGGGGGCTTGGGGAATCCATGACTAGGTCACAGACCCTCAAGCACTGGGTTGCAGCACCCTTGCTGCCACTGCCAAAAGACTGGAATGCATTGCTCAAAGATGTAATTGCTGGGTTGTGGGCATAAATGACTTCTTTTCACCTGGGAACTGAATATAAAATTTGAGAACCACTGAGCTAGATAGCTGGGGGGGGGGGACAAACCACTTTTCTGTGGGCTGCATCTAACCTGCGGGCTATAGTATGCCCACCTCTGTACTAAAGCAGCTTTTGCCAGTCATAGCCTCTACTGCAGGTGCAGAGGGAACACCCTCTTCAGTTCATTCAACTAGCTCAATTCAATGACAAGTCCATCCAAAGTTAAGAAACCAACTGGGAGTTGAGAAACCAAGAGAGCTCATTTACCCCATCCAATCTAAATAAAAACCAGGTGTGAGAGGATGAGCTCTACTGGTTCTAAAAATCCTGAAAAACATGGTGACCAGAAACAACTAGTTCAGTTGGCTACTTATAAACTTCTGTTTAACAGATCAGTTTGCTTTAACTGTGAAACAGTTGACTTTTTTTTAAAAAGCATACCCAGCACTTTTATCATATCTTTATTTAATGTTTTAAAAATTAACATGTGCATTTTCAAAGAATTTTAATTGCCATTCATGTATAAATTGACAAAAAAGTAAGGAAAAAATTAATGATTTGTCATCTTCCTGACATCATAAAAACAATAAAAGATTAAAAATCTAAACAAATGTAAGTTAAAACTATGTACCTGCTTGAGTAAGTTTATGTACGTATACACACGGGTGCATGCGCGCGCACACATATCTCCCACTTAGCAAACAGTGTAAAGACTATGTCTGTTTGCAAATCAACATGTTTTAACGGTTGCCAAATAACAAGAATCAGTCTTTCTTCAGGAAAATAACTAAAAAATACAAGCTAAACACAAGTAAAATTGGTAATTTACTTGTTGAATGTTATCATGAGTGAAGTCAGTGATTTAAACTGTTTTTATTCAAAATTTATCCACCCCATTGATTTACAACACTAGATTATGAACCCTGAGCTTCTAGATTGAATAGCAACTGTCAACTTTCAGGAGGTGCTATCTAAACCAGTGCCCATAGTACTGGCTTATCCATTTAAGGAGCCCAACAATGATTTCATCATCAAATATCCATGCCTTATTCCTGTATGTAGTGAAACACATCCCACCAAATGGGATGACTATAATTGGCTCTCACGAGATTACAAACGGTCAGGTAAAGGGCTTACATAAATGATCGCAGTAAAAACTGGAGGGTGTCCCTAAGTTAGGAAAGTTTATACCTAAGCAAGTACGTGGCCTAATGCAGCGGGTTTCTTGGGGGGAGGAAGAGGGGGAGAGACATCTTTCAAATGGTTCATTCAACTCACCTAGATATGCACCTAGTTTTACAACAGGCTACATAAAAAGCAGTTAGTGAAGTAAGCGCAAACTAAAATTTCAGGCAGACAATAAGAGAAAGTAAGCATTTTTTCCAGCAATACCATGCTGCAACACATCTGTTATCTGATTTTATAAACAAATAGTTTCTAGGTACAGTTAAACTTGGGGTATGCCAGACAACCAGGCTCCCGGAAGGGTTCAGAACCACTGGTCTAATAGATGAGATCTCAGGAACAGGAATCGAGAAGTTTCTAGTCGTGGCTTCACTGATCTGCTATGTGATCGGATAAAAGTCTCTTCAACTTCTTTGTGCCTTTGTCTTCCATCCCATTCTTCTTTGTCTCAGCTTTGAACTCACTGAGGTAGTGACTCTTCAATGTGTACAACCCCTAGGAAAACAGAACTCTGATCTCTCCTGGGGCCTTGAACTACCAAAACACAAACCACAAGTAAGACCCTAGAATAAGTCCTTAATTTATTACTTACCCTGCCTTGAATGCAAGGGACAGGACTAGATGGCCTATCAGGTCCCTTCCACTCCAAACTTCTACAATAAGATAATGCAACTTTGTGCAACACAAGGCATGCACCACTGAGACTACCTACTGCTGCCCCATCACAAAAGAGCCTTCAGTACAAAAAAATGCTAGACCAAGTTGACAAAACAAACAAGGAGTCTTGTGGTCCTCAGACTAACAAATATATTTATTGCATGAGCTTTCATGAGAGAAAATCCCCCTTTGTCAGACGCTTTGAAGCAGGATATTCTCCCACAAAAGCTCATGCAATAAATATATTTGTTAGTCCAAGTGCCACAGGACTCCTTGTTTCTTTTACTGAACTAGACTAACATGGCTGCCCTTTGGATCAAGGTTGACTGAGTTTCTCTCACTCCCCCCTCTGCCCCCTTCACTGCTCCTTTGCTCCCCCTGCCCCACATTTGTAGAAGTTTCAGCAAACTCCAGTTGTGTCGCATCCCTTACAAATGGCTCTAAGGCAATCAAGAGCCAGGCAGCCCATCACTGCTGTCTCAAAAATTACATCTCTCCTTAATTCAGCACTATTCAAAGCCACTGGTGTGCTTCAACCAGGCTGCCTTCGACACACGCATCCCCATCCATGTAAGCCTGTATTTAAATATGACCTGACAATGGAGAGGAAGAAAAAAAAAATGTGCCTGTTCCTTGGAATACTATGGATGACATCACAAGTACCAAGAAAGCAAAAGTTGAATGACAGGGGAAGTGATGTTTATCCAGGCTGTTTAAAGCCTTGGTTTTGTGTTACCACTTATCTACATATCACACTCAGGAGAAAAATGTTCTTTCCCTTGGGGATTCAACACCCCTTCAGCCCAAATTAAGGGCTGAGAATGCGATGTGAATCCTAGAATCCAGATAAAACAGTGAAGACCAGATCTGACATTCTGGGTATTTGTACAGTTAAAAATAACAAGCAGGAAAAACAAACCCACCCATTGCAGGCTGTCTTTATACAACACAAGAACAGCCAAAAAAAGGAGACAAACCTAATTTCTCTCTCCTTTGCAGGTCAGCCTTTAAAAGTAACATGAAATCTTAATTCAAGCTCATTGAACATACTGCAGTTTCTCTCCAAGGCAGATGAATGCTTTTAATGAGAAAATATATAAGACCCAATGCCAAACTGCAGCAAATCCACTTAAAATTTCCTTTATAAAGCCCTCTATCACACAAAATGCTTCTCTCTGAAGGCAGGCAGACATTGCAATAAAGCTGCCAAGCAGTATTTTATGGTTTCAAGAGATTTCCAGCACTCCATAATCCCTTGGTGAGGAACCTCCCAAAGCTAAACAGATCCCAAAATATTTTAAATACAGTTCACATATCTGGGCACTTCAGGGGTCATCTACACTGCAAAAAACCATGGAAAGCAAAGTCATGGAAAGCAGAGATGTTGCAGTCTGGCTGGCCAGTGCCAATGGGGAAGAACACACGATTTTAACACCATGTAGGGGTCCCATGGTCAAACTCAGCTAAATACTCCGCTATCTAAAGGTACATTAACCTGTTCAGCACATCCTAGCAACAAAATTATCAAGGCTATACACCAAGCAACAGCAGAGAATCAACCACCACCACAAAATGGATTTTGCCAGAATAAAAAGACCCTCACTCAAATTTAGCTAATACATCTTCTGAATTGAATCCGAGTATTGCATTCTCTAAATAAGACGAGGAACAGAGTAAACGGGGGCACTGCAAATATTCTCAAGCATGTGCACATCTCCCCCTCCTTTCTTGTGCCTCTACCCCCAGTCTATATGCAAAGTTCCATGCACATGTGACACTTGGCAGCATTTAATAATTAAAAAGCCATGAGCGTCCTGAGCCCATTGCAGGATTGGAGACAGATCAGACGTGAATGATCTGAAAGGTGGCAGAGTGAAATTTTACTTTTTCATTCTCCTCTGCTCTCCAGTAACACCACCAACGTCCTTCTGTACAACAACCTACCTCTGGCCTTGAAGAAATCATACATCCCCAAATGCACGGATATTTGGACCAGCTCTGCCAGAACACATTGCATGAGCAAACTGACAGAGGCACCAGTAAAGAGCCACTTCAATGTCATCAGGTGCCACGCTAACATGCTCTGTATCAAAGTGGTGTCACCTTATCCACAGGGATAGGCATCTGAATTTATTTCTGGACCCTTACATTGCCAATTGTCAACAAAGAGCCTGTTTGAACTACATTACCCTCCTTGCCCTCACAACACCTTGAAGTGTGCACACATTAAGGACAGAAGGAGGACTGGAGATGTTGGAGACCAAAGTATGGCTCCCACATGCCTCGTGTGATATTGGGCAAGTCATTTAATCTCACTGTGCCAAAATCCCTTACTAGAAAAATAGGTCTAAAGATGCTTTCTCCACCCCTCCCATCCAGTGTCTTGTCTATTTGGGTTGTAAACCCTTGAGGGCATACTCTTTCTTAATATGTGTTTGGATGATTTTAGACTGGCACATTTAGGTACCAGGATGACACCACAGTACAGAAAGAAAAGGAACAGCATAGGGTGACAAGGAACTAGGAATAATGAGAACAAATGAAAATTTAGGCAGGAGATCAGGTAAAGGTCTTCTACCCTGAAGTCTGGCAAAGGAAAAGTGCTCATTGATGGAGACACTTAGCATTAGAGTGAGCAAGGCCCTAGAGATTATAGAGGAAGGGACCCTGAGAAGTCTTCTAGTCCAGTCCCTTACACTCAAGTAAGAGGAGGGAGACTAGACCATTCCTGCCAGGTGTGTGTCCAACTTACACAAAATAGCCTCCTCAATGCAGTGTGACCCCACATACACCATATGCACAAGGTTACATTGCACAGGGAAGCTACTTTGCTTTACAAAAGGGTGTCCTCTGCACAGCATTACCTCCCATGCACCATTTGAGTGTGAGATCATGAAAATCAGAAGATGCAGATCTTCCTTGCAGCACGACCTTGTATGTACAGGGCGTGCGAGGCCACACTAGGGAAGACAACATTTTCAAATGGGAACATCCACATTGTCTGGAGTAGTGGGAAAGATGCATCTGAAAGTGGAGTCACACAGTGATGATGTTGGGAAACGCTGCTTGAGGCAACTTGTTCAGTGCTTTATTACCCTGACAGTTGGGTAGCTTTTCCAGTTGTCCAACCTGAACATCCCTTGCTGCAATTTCAGCCTACTGCTTCTTATCCTATCCTCAGAGCTTAACAAGAACTATATTTTTACCTCCTCTTTGTAACAATCTTTTATGTACTTAAAAACCATTATGCGCCCACCCCTCAGTTTTCTCTTCTCCAGACTAAATAAACCCAGTTTTTTCAAACTTTCCTCATAGATTAGGTTTTCTAGACCTTTAAACATTTGTTGTTCTCCTCTGAACTTTCCCTCATGTGTAGCAGAAAAAACTGCTGTGGCCAGAGGTACTAATTAGGTTACTTCACAAATCTATTTTTCTTTGTCAGTTTTCTGGCGAAAGAGTGATTCTTCACGACGTTACCACCGTACCAGCTTGTCAGAGGAGTTATTGGCTTGATTTTCCAAGGTACAACCTTTGTTTGTGATACATAGTTCTTTACTTTGTAAGAGAGGAAGGTGGGCTTTTCCAGAGCACTTCCCATCGGCCTAGTTCTGGTTCCACGAAAGGAGTAACAGAGTCATAATGCATTACAAGAGTAAAATGCCCACTGCCATCAATAGGAGCACAGCTGGGCCCATTGGACGCGGCGGTGTCCTTGAAAATCCCACCTCTGTCTTTTCAGGAAGAGAGGTTGGAGCAGCGGTGCAATAGGTGAGGTTTCCTTGATGTAGAAAATAGAAAGGAAGACTCCAAGGAGAATGGGTGCAGCTACTTCAACAGCTGGGCAAAGCAATGAGGGGGTAGCAGGGAGCAGCTGATTCATGCAAGGCTGCAGCACTCAGATTTGATGCCGATTTGCATTCAGACATTTTAAGGCCAAGAGGGACCATTATCATCGTCCAGTCTGGTCTGCCTAACGTAGGAGCTCACCTAATCACTCCCAGATCAAGCCCACAAACTGCTGTTTGACACTGTTCAAATGATGGTGATTCTACCACCTATCTAGGCAAGGGGAAGCTCACTGAAATAATTCTAAGAGCCGTGCTAGGCAAGGTTGTTTGCTTTCCCTTCAAGCCATCCGAAATGTAAGATGTCTAAGCGAGAGCCAGAGACTCAGATGAGATGACAATATTTGATGTTTCTGACTGATCACATTTAATAATTTGCACAACTGGTGAAACTGCCTTCTGAAGTCCACCTTGGGGTGTAATCACTTAGCTGCTGCAACTGGATGCGCGACATGTCCTCCTACAGTGGATACATGCAAAGCACAGATTGTGATGGGGTACTACAGGTAAACGGTATTATTCATATGACACAAGATTAGGAAATCTTTGGTAAAGCTATGTTCATCAGATTATACACACATGCTGTTTTTATTTGTCTAGTTATGTTAACGGCTCTTTGCCAACCTCAATAAACAAGCAGTATTAGGCAAATCACGTCTTGTTATATGCATATTGACAGTCACTTTTGGATGGTAAAACCTTGCTGGCCAGAACAAAATAGTCACATCTGCTGCTGCCAGTGCAACCTCAGAAGCAAACATGCTTAACACTCACAGCACCTTTCACCCCAGGATCTCAAAGCTCTTTACAAAAGAGGCTTAACGACATATGTACAAACTGGGGGCGACAGCTCTGAGGCAAACTCATGGTCTCAAGAACACACAGAGGCAATTAGAAGTAGAGACCATAGGTCTCTCCCAAAAAAGTCCTTGTTCTAAAGAAACAGATATCCACCTGGGCTGGCAGTGTGACACCAACCTGGTCTTTCCATCCTGCTTAATGAGATGTGCCAGATGGGAAGATCCCAACTAGATTCCAGGTATGGAAAAGTTTGAGTACTTCTGCCCTGAACAAAACTGCTCATCTTGATCAATTTTTCTTCAATCAGCTTATTTAACTATTTAAACTTTTCAGGATAGAATATATTCATTCTTCACTAGCTTTCCAGTGGTGACAGGGTCCCATGCCAGACTGACAGCGCTTTGGGCAATTCCAAGACAGGCTGCTTCCTTTTCTATGTATATATAAAAGACTAATGAACCCAAGTTTCTAAAATTACTCAGCCATGCCTGGGATGGTTCACACCTTTGTGTTCTCCTGGTATCATTGCTGGCATTCGGATTTAGTAGGGAATAGGCAACTGACCTCCATCCACGGCCTGAGCTGTGACCAACCTACTGCGTGGGCGCTTGGAGCATTCCTAGGCTTTGCACTGTATCACACAGGGTAAGTCTATTTTTAGCTAGATACAAGCACAACTCAGGTCTTGAATTTGAAATTTAAAAAAAAAAAAACAAAAACAGAAGCAGCAAGTAGGAGAGGGAAAAAATCTGCATGACTGAGTTTTGCTTCCAAACCTAGACATTCAGTTAACACACCAAGTTGGTACTCCAGCAGATGCCGTCTAAGCCTTTAAATCGCACACTAATTGCGCTAATTGAGCTAACAGTCTCCGTTTCGTCTCCCTACCCTGAGTCAACCAGCGTCTTCTGGTACTGCTGTAGAGATCCAAGCTGTTGGCTTTACTGTTATTTTGTCAGCCATTAAACGATTCATCAGAGTCATTAATTGATTTATTACTGCTGCCTGCAAGTATAGCTTTGCAAATAAAGAATGATGTAGGTCAGAACGCAATAGAAATTGGACAAAACACCACAGCGAGGAGCTGGATACTTGAATTATCTGTAGGAGAGCACTCAAGCAGGCCCCCTGACACCAGGGTACAAAAAAAGATGATGTGCCCTTGGCAGCATTGCCAGAAACCCTGCTAACTGGAACAGCCTATCAGCGGGAGGAAACAGTGCTACTAAACACCAGCCTTCCAGTGCATGAGGAAGCCATTCAGGCTGTCACCACTGCCAAAAACTAATAATCACGCACTCCTGTAATGCAATCCCCTGTCACTGGAAACACAACAGAGAAGATGTGACAATAACTGAAGTGTTTGAGGTATGGGATACCCAAACTGGGCTTCAGCCAGACTGAAATATTCAATGAAACGGCTGTCTTCAAACCCTCACTCTTAGCGACGTGCATTTCTCTAGCGCTTTCCCAGCCCAGTAATTTGTATCAGAGACAGAGAGCAGCAGATTTACAGGGAGAACGCTGAAATAACCAACTGCCTCTACCTCCTCTCAATAGCAAAAAGGACTCCCTCCTATGATCTGTGGAACAAATTTTCCCTGGTTAAGGGGCACAAGTAGTGCTGCATTTGCAATTAGACCCTTGTAAGTCTCAAACCCAGAAGCATTAGCAGCCAAAAGGCACCCCTGTACCAGGCTTGAATACCACCTCTTTTGTGAGCATATGGCAAAAGCAGTCCATATGCTGTATGGGTGTGTCTACAATGTGAACTCTCGAGTAACTGGCAGCCTGTGCAGATCTTGCCCAGTAACACAGGAAACACAGAGAGGAAAAGGTTTTCCTGTAGTGGAGTATAATCACACCCCGTATATTAAAATCATGCACAATGCAAAAGCCTGAAGCCCAAGGGCATAACGGTTTTAAGTCAAAATATATGTTGCATTTAGAGATTCAGAACACAATTGTTTTCTCAAACTAAATCTTTAACATGAAATCCACATTGCTCAACTCCATTAATTTCATTGGGGGTATACCTGTACACCCACCTCAGCTTTCTGCAAGTGTGTGTCACAATCATAAGAGAATATCCTCAAACAGCTGAGTGTGTTTTGGTGAAGGATATGGAGCGTGTCATTCCAGCAGAAGGTAGTGATGTAATCTCCACAGGAATAGTTCTTCTGCTCTTTTATCTCACACCTCACTAGTGGTGCAATTTACACATAGGCAGACAGGGCCCAGGGCCCACTACGTGGAAGACAAACAGCAATTCACTTTCCAAGTTCAGATTAACTATGAAAACAATTTGCCTCTGTTTAGGCGGAAGCCCTGTGTGCTGGAAAGTTTCCAGCAAAGAGGGCTGTCACACCAGGACTACCTTTAAATGAGACAGAGCCTTCCTGCATGCTGCATTTCTAGCTGCAGCTGGAAAACAGTGTGGTACTTTAACCACATATGGGGAAACCAGAGCTTGAGTGCCACAGTGCACAACTTCACAGTGCCGTGTAATGGAGGACTGTGGCGTCGTCCCCTCATGTTGGGGATGACTAATGGTGCTGACAGGGTCCTTTGGTAGAGGAAAAGATATTTCGCTGGGCACACCCTGTCTGATAGCACTTCACCACCCTTCTGAAAAAGAGGCCTGAACAGGACACGAGCTTTTTGGTGCCATTGCTGATTTATACGAGTTACTATGGCATCAGAATTTCAGGCAAGAAGGGACCACCAAATCATTTAGCCTTAGCCCCTGTATCTCTCAGGCCAGCCTCAAACCCCCCTACCCACACATTAAACTCCAAAAGGCAAAAATTAGACCAAAATATTACAGTTCACAAGAAACTAGAGTACAGAAACCAACCTTCATCAGCTACGATCAACTCTACCAGGTATGGAGTAGAGCAGGACCTCAAACAAAACCCCTGTGCTCATCTGAACCCCTTTCTAAAATTCCACTGCCAAATAGCGTATTCAGAGGCATCCAAAAACCCTCTAGAAGACTAGGCACCTTCAGTTACAAGATTTAAATGAACCCTATTTAAAATTGCAGGGTCGACTATAAAGTGCAGTTATTCTAGTACAGGCGTCTGCAACCTGCTGCTCCGGAGCCGCATGCAGCTCTTTGGCTGCCCCCTTGCCATTGAGGGACACTGTGGGTGGCACATTCCTGGCTCCAGGGCTCTCTCCCCCCCCCCCCCCCCAGGGGTCCCTATGGGGGTCCCACTCCTGTTTTCAGGGTCCCGCCCCTCTCCCCACCTGCCAGAGCGTCCTGCAGCAGGTGCCTTGACCCAGTTCCCCCCACCCGGCGGCTAAACCCATTGCAGCTCTCGAAATGCTCGATTATTGAAGGAATTTTTTTTAAATGGCCCCTTTTCATCTTTTTTGGTAGCCCACCTCTGTTCTACAAAAAGTGACTGTTTAGCTATGACTCCTTTTCAGGTGTGCTTGCTTGACAAGTAAACAGGTATTTTCTCCAAGCCACCAGCTTTGCAAACTCAGCCCAAGATCGGTCGGTCAGTCAATCTGTCTGACATCTCATACATCACCACTGGGATAAAAGGTTTCACAGACCAAATTCTGCGCTGGCTTATGCATATGGACCTCAGACCTTACTCCCCACCCAATAAGCTTGCTTAGGAGTAGCTGACTGGAATTGTTGATACAAATCCTGCTCACTTTCTTAGGTGCTGTCTCTCTGCAGGGCTAATGGAGTAAAATGGAGGAAAAGCCTACTCTTGCCCACTGAAGTCAGCAGATGCGCAACTATGCACAAATGGCATATACACGGTGCAATACAGTGGCATTTTTCCAGACTCAACTTTTCAGAGCGCGCGCGCGCACACACACACACACACACACACACATAAAATGCATTTGCTTGCCTGTGTCTATATGCATCTCTTGAGCCAGGGGTCCATCTTTCAGTTCCACTTGTTAGGTGCATAGTGATGGTAACACAAACAGTTAGTGGAGGCACTCTGCTATCAAGCAATTACACAAACTGTAACATGTTCACTTCCATCAGACCCAGCATCCATAGCAAAAGAAGCTTGTTTTAGGCAGATCATGGAGTCTAATCACGACTCAGACTGCTCATAACTGCAGTGGGGAGGGGACTGCATTTAGGTCTCAGACTGGAGTGGAAATGGGGATAATAGCAAAGGATCCTTTGAGCATTAAAATAAGCTGGTTCCATTGTTAAAGTGATCATCACTGAAACATCTGATAAGCAACAAAGAGAAAAGAGGAGGATCAGGTGGGGGGTTGAGCCCTTCGACTTACAATCTAGAGTCTATTTCTGCCTTCGCCACGGCTTCCTGGCTCACTTTGCTGCAGGTTGCTTCTACTCCCATCTATAAAATGGGCCTAATAGTTCCCTACCTCTCAGGCTAAAACCCATAGTGTGCGTGACGTACTCCAATATTGCAGTGATAGGGATTGAAGCAAAGCAGCCCCCTCCACCCTCCAAACTAAAACTGCTCACCTTTGAGTACTGTTAAAAAGAGCCAGCAATTGGTCATACTGGCAAGAAATAAAGGATATGAAATATTCCTCCCCCCTCTCTCATTGAATGACTTGAGGCTTCCAAAAACTAGATCATTATGACCTTCGCAATGCATACTTCAAATATGTGCATCATTGTTCATTGGATTCTTTGCATTCATTTCTGTCTACCCAAAGACTGTCCAGATAATAGTGTTGTCAGTGTAGCTCACTTATCAATAAAATACTAAAGGAAGGTCTCCATACAAGACCTATGTCCCAAGGGTTCCCCCTTTCTGTATTGTATGGCACTATATTTCTCTTCTAAAGAAAAGGAATCGACTTCTGGCCATCTGCTCCCAATCCAGGCAGCAAACAGAGCCTGAACAGAGCATGTGACCTGGCCACTTTTGCTTAACAATAAATGACGTAATACTTCACCACATCTTTCCCTACTTGATCCTATTCCTGATGCTCTGAGGGTATTTCTGCTGCAAGTTGGACTCAATTTCTGTGACGAGAATTCTTGGTTTGTGTTCAGTCTGAACAATACATCCAGTTCAGTTGCTTCAGAAAACAGAGTTACTACTGAATGAAATAGGGAAAAATGAGTAATTCTCACAATCCGCATAATTTATTTTGTTATTTAAATTCAGTTTGACTCTTCTGCTACATGTTCAGTGTGCTGAAGAATCTGGGATTGAAAACATGCACAATTTGTATCCATCCCATAGCTGAATAGCAAACAAATTGCATTTCTTCCATGGCCACACAGCAAATCCATTTCTTCCCTGTTACCATGATGGCTAATTCACATATCCGCAGACTGCTTACCACCTCTGTTCTGGTCCACGGGGATCCTCTGTTTGCAATCTTGCAGCCCATCCAAAGCCCTTGACCTCCAGCCATTTTTGCTGTCATTCCCCTGTGAATCTGTGACTGGCTCCTCCATGGAGCTATGCATCAGTGTTGCAGTTCTTAATCCTTGCTTTTTGAGGATCCGTATCCCTCTGTGCTGACTTGTATTTCCACCCCCAACCCTCAACAATGCCGTCAAGATCCCTCTCCCGCTCTCTGTCCTACTTTAACGCCTTCCACAGTGCCCCCTAGGTATTGAATAAAACCCTCCTGAAGTCAATTAACCAGATCACTCCACCCCCTTCCCTGCTTCCACCATACCATTGATCACTGCAATGAATAAACTAAACCCACTGGCCTCATCAATGTGTGCAGATACTTCACTACAATCTCTCTTTCCTGTTTCATTCCCTGGCCTAACTCCAACTCCAACCTGCAAGAACTTCATTAGCAACGTCAGGCATGGATTTGGTGTATGTGGTCTTTGTGGCAGGGACCAGGTCTCTATTTGCTTCTGCTAAACACCTTGCTCACTTCAGGGAGCTGAAAAATAATCCTGGGGTAGAGAGGACCTGGTTTTCAACAAAAGTAGATTCTTCTTCACCTCTAATGTCAATGAAAGACAGCAGTGAAAACCAAAGCCTTTCATCCGGCCACAGATTAGCCACATCTCAGGCAGCAATACAAGCTCTCTCCATTCCCTGCCTGATACCTCTGCAAGGCCTGTCCTCAAGTTCAGGCTATGCTCATTTAACCCATGGCCTTGCAGATGAGGTGGCCAGCTAGTACCTGAGGAGTCATAATATTTTGGAGACAGACACAAGTTTGTCAGGAATTGGATGAAATGCAGATTCAACATCATTAGGTGGTGGCTATAGAGAGGATAGGGCCATTAGAGGCTGAAGGCCCAGTAAACCCACAAGCCATCCAGCTCTCCTGACTTTTTTCCCCATCTAACAGGGTGTCAAACAAGTACAAACAGTTCCATCAGACACAAGACTTCAGACTTACTGCACAATTTAGCAGATGGGTTGGGAGGGAGACAAGACTGAGCCAAGAAGCAAAGAGAAGATAAAAAAAAATTAATGGCTGAGTATTTGTTTGCATGTTGGGCTCAAGATTTTCCTCCTTGCCCTGCCTCTTTTCAGCTCGACCCCAGCATGAGGAGTCCTTGTTTAACAAGCCTGCCCTTAGACAATGCTGTTTCGAGCAAAAAACAGCACTTGCATTCTCTCCCCCCTTGTCAGGATAATCACACTGCCATCATATCGTTTCTTTCCCGTGTCACAAGCAAAGCTGCTTAACAGGTCATGCTGCTGAAAACTGAAGTTAACCTCAAGACACTTGGGCATATATTCCCCCACTTGATTCACAGGCATAATTCTCAGCCTCGGGTCTCACTTTGTGAGCCAGCAGGGAGGGAGGGAATACAGTGGGCTTTGTCTTGATCAGCACAACACCTGCTTCATGATGGCAAGGGATTTTTAAAGGTCCAAAGGGATCAGCTGAGCCCTCGGTGTCAGATAATATTCATAAAGCCAGTATATATTAGAGAAGGGAGAGGGAATAAAGCCTTAGTGAAGGTACGGTTTTGCCTAGAACATACAAGATTTTTTTTCTCTCTCACCCACCTCTCCTACACTCTGCCACCCTCCCACACCAACTTCAACCAACTCCTCCAGGTTGTGACTTTCACAGCTGGGCTATTCCAGGAAATATTATGTTAAGGCCAGCAAATGTGGTAAGAAGGGCAGGGCACAGCAGAGCACCCCTATAAAGCAGCCTCAGATAGAGGCTCTGTGCAGGGACAGGTTATGGACTAGGATCAACAGAAACTTGCATTGCACTATATTAATGCAGGACGTGCACTCCGGGACCCCTTTACCGCACAGGACCATGGCTCACTTCAGACCCACGAGGAAAGATATGAACTCTTTATCTGAGGTAAAAACATGAGGTTCCCCCCTCCCACTGCCTTTCCTCTTCCTAAGAAGAGAAAAGTGCTTAGTGGCCACAGCCACATCCTTTCCCCTTCTCCCAGCCCTGCCAGCTCCACGGACCATGAAGGAAGTTTAATTAAATTAATGCATTTCATTAGGGAGTGTGCCACATGGTGCTTAAGACAGGAGCTCCTGGACTCCATTCCCAGCTGCGGCTGGTTTTCTGCCCAACTGCACTGGGTCACTTACCCCCTGCCTCAGTCCGCCTTTCTGGAAAACTGGAACAGCATTTATTCATCTAACGGGGCTGTCCGAGTCATGTCTGTGGAGTATTTAGCACTCTGCTCACCTGAGGTTCTCCAGGTGTTGCCTCCCACCTACATTACAACCACCGCAAACTGGAACAACAGGAGGGAGCCAGACAAGGTGGTTGTGGGCACGCCACCAACAAAGGGTACCGCTAGACTGTGATAGCAACCTGGGCGCTAAGCCGCAGAGCCCAGGTCAGACGGCTCAGGCTCTGGGGCTAAAGACTGCAGTGCTGATGTTCAGGCTCCAAGAGACCCCACTCACCGTTTTATAATCCTGAGCGGGAGTTAACTGACCCAGGCCACCCATGGGTCTTATCTCAATGTAGACATCTCCCTAAAGTCTCAGATCAGTGCTTCTCGGTGAACAGAAATAAATTTATCGGAGTGGCAACTAAATATTCAATGAGTCAGTGGTTGCTACACAAAAATACTGTATGTTGCCTTGTTTAAAAATCTGCCCTGGGGTCACCCAACATGAATTCACATCCCCAGTACAGACGCTCAGAGATGGCTGGGAAAGATTGGCGATCTGGTGTCTGTCTACTTCACCGCCCTCAGCGGAGGCTTCAAGAGCATAAAAGAAAGAATTACTGTACCAGTCAGGACTTAAGCAGACGGCATAAACAGGTAAGACTGAATTTAATTGGACTCCAGTTAAGCCTTTTTCATCTCATTAAAACTGCCTTCATCTTATATAGTGAGGTTTTAAATTTAATAATAGCACCCCACCACACCTCACAGTAACCTGATTAACAGAGTATGGCAGTATGTTGACCATTTCATACAGAACTAAACATCTGATGATTTCCTGCATTAGTTTCATCTTTGGGCTACTAGTGCCTGTGTTACATCAATAAAATGATTCCATCCACCCCTTCTTTTAGAGTTCACATCACAGGACAGAATAAAATCATTTTGTAGATGTCATAATTCATTGCATTAAAAAACTACAGCACACTAATAACTCTGCATACAATTTTCAGATGCGAGACTGTGCAAGTGGGGGAGGGATGTATGCAGTTTCAGTTGCTAATCAATCAGCTTTAACAATAGTTTACAAGAATGTTATATACAATACGTTTTCTCCACTATATTTTGCACCACCATTTTGTCTGCTATCTTCAGAACTCCTGAAGGGGAAGGGAGAGTTGGGAGTATGGAAGAAAAGCCATGAATGATGTACCAAGTATTTGGGACAGTTTCCAAACTAACAGTAACAACACTTGACCATCTCTCATTCAGTGCTAATAGCCTGTAACTGTAATATAATTAAAATAGGCTGTCTCACTATTTCAGAGAATACTTTAAAAGCAAGTGGGAGAATGAGGTACGAGCAATCGTCACACAGTTTACTTTTACTTCTTTCTTTCCCTGTCAATAATTCTCAAAAGGGAAAGCCATTTTTATTCTACTTTCATACTTGTTTATTTGTCCAAAACATTTAATAGGGTGTATGTCTGAATAAGTCTAATTTCATACCCAACTTGAAGCCAGGTTTTAAATATGGTTATGGTAGAGCTGATCATTTTGCTATTCTATTTCCAAATTAAGACAACGCTTGAACCCAGCAATTTCACAAGATGAGATGCCGTTCACCATATATACAGGAGTCCAAGCTCCAATGCAATTTAAATCTTGAAGTGGTCGGAAGATGTACTTTCTTCACATTCTTAAAAACTTCAGCATCACATCAATTCAAAGAGAGGCCAGGTTAAAGACAAACTTTTAACATGCATAAACTCTGAAAAAAATAAAGATGGTGCAAAGAGAAGCTGATGGCAATTTCCCTATCTACCGTGAGATTCACACTGCTCGTTCCAGCCAAACCCACAGACATTTAAGACAGGTGTGTAATGTGCGCACGCACGCACGCACGCACGCACACACCTGTGCCATCTAGTTCTTTAAAAGGAAGCTACTGTGATCATTTGCAGAGGCCCCAGAACAAAACAAGATGCTAACATCTTCCCTGCAGTAAGGAAAGGCACTTAAAGTTTTGTAATAGGACATTCTGTTTTACTTTAAGATCTTTCAGTGTGTAAACAGGCTAGGGTAAGGATTTGAGTAAGTAGCAGGGAGACCTAAAAGATTTGCTGTGGTGTAACTATGTATTCAACCCACGAACGGTATTCGAGAGCCAGGCTTCTGCCCTATACTATTTCCTCAACGTGGGTGGGGGAGGGCTAAAAGAGTATTTACTACAAAGCAGACTTTTTGATAGCTATGAGTTATAGTTCACGTATGCTTCTGATATTTTATCAGACTTTTATGACGACTTGTAATGCACCATTTCAGAGAGCCATACATCAAGGAAATCCTTAGAAACCTAAAGTAGCAGTTTATGTTTCAGCCAGGAACATGAATATATTCCCCACCCCCTTCTTTTAAAGAAAAATCCCAAACCCCACATTTTCACATACAAAGCCAATGCTTTTTAAAAAGGCAACACGCTGCTCAATGGTGTTTCAAGCTAATACAGAGCTTTTTCCCTTGTAAAGGATAATCAGACAGCAGCTACACCAGAGCAGCTTCAGACTCAAAACAATAGGATTTTAATCTTTTAAGAAAGCAGCCCCCTTATCCCTGGGAAGGAAACCCCTTCAGCCATTTACAAGTTTGTAAATAAGGATCTTGGTAGCATCTCATGAACATCTGCTCAACAATCCTGACAGTGTTACTGCTAACATTTACAAACATCCTTACGCAAACATGCATCACTCTCTGCTGATCTTGCTTTATCTAAATATATCCCAAGGAAATAACTTGGCAGCACTGAAAAATTTCACAGCAACCAAATTTAAAAAAAAACCCAAAAAAACCCACATACAACAGGAGAGACGAAAATCAAAATGAAAGCTGTAAAGACAATAGACTAAGAAAACAAAGAACAAAGACAAAATTCTGTGTGTGTGTGCACGTGTGCGCGTGCACAGAGGTTAAATAAGGCCAAATATTATTTACTGCCAATAAATGGGTTTTTTTTTTTAAAAGTGATGCTTGCTCAGTTGCTGTCCAAAAAGTGTGTTGATACAGATAAAAATGCTACTTAAAAGGAAGGCATGATAAACTGAAGCAAGCCACAGCTGCACACGCACATATCTTCAATCATTCAGTTAGCTGGTCAACTGGAAAATTCAACTCAAGAGGGTTAAGCTACTTTTGTCCCCTTGCAATTCTGAATTTTTTTTAAAACATAGATGCCATAAGGGTGGTGATAGAAGGGTATTTCCAACCTCACTCAATAAGCTTCACTGCAATTCCTTGTTTTTAAATCCATGCATTTGGGGTTTTGCCTCAGCTATGGGAATGCAGCACACTGGAGCCTGACCAATGGCAGTCGCGTATCTTCTTGTATGAGCCAGGCAAAACGCAATCCTAGTGTGTGCGCAGTTCCAAGCTTTCTGGTCTAACAGGCTAGGTGGCAGGAAAAGTGCTTCTGAAATCTGCAGTCTTCTTTTAGGCCACAGTGCCTGAGATCAGGGCAGGCCGTATTAGTTATGAAAACTGCAGATTATATGTGTAGCATAAAAAACAGGGATCCCACTCCCAGTGTATGACACGTGGCACATTATGGATATGACTGTCACATATATAATAAAATACATAGTCATACAATGTTGTTACATATTCTCAAACATTTCCAGAAACGTCAAAGTCAAGGTGGCAAGAACAAAGTAAACTGCTCATATTGCCTGATGTATGTTACACTAACCACAAAAGTGGAGATGTTTCAAGATTGCTGAAGGGATTTAACAGCACTAGCCTCACTGATCATCAATGGGCTTTTGCTCCTAAACTCCCTTTTGCACCCTGGAAAAACCTTCTCCCAAAGAACCAGCCATGGCACTAAGGAAGTTACAAGGGTACTTCACCCCCGCTGCTCCGTCCAAAACCGTGCATGTGATTACACCACTCAGGGAAGCATTTTATCATGCATGCATGGACATTTTTCATTCCTAGGAATTTGCAACCTGTCTTTCCCTCATCTCCCAACAAATAGCTCATTGTGGATAGCTCCAAAATTTTAAAGCAGTAGAGACTGAGTTTCAAAAGAACTTACCGTATATACTCAAGGATAAGCCAATCCACGCATAAGGCAACCCCCCCCCCCCGTTCTGAGACCCCAAAATAGGCCAAAATGGGTGACCCATGTATAAACTGAGGTCCACCCATGGCCTTGGGCCCCTACCCCCACCTCTACCCTGTGCCGCTGGCTTCCCCGACACCTTCCCCAATCCCCTGGCCTTGCCGCTGTTTCTTCTGCCTTCCCTGACCCTCCTCCAACTCCCAAGCCCTGCCACTGGTTCCCTGGACTCCCCACCCCCCCCGCGGGGGGGGCCGGCGGCGGGCCCCCCCCCCAACTCCCGGGCCCTGCTGCCATTTTTCCCAGCCTCCCTGAACCGCCCCTGCAGCCCCCGGGCCCTGCTGCCACTTCTCCTGGCCTCCCCAAACCCGACCCGGCTCCCCCAGGGTCCCCTTACCTGCCTGCTCCCATCCCTTACTTTAACCCTGGCCTGGGCTGACTCCCCAACATGGCCACTCTGGCCACATGCTGAGGCTCCAGCCCTGAGCATGCTCAGTACACGCTCAGGGCTGCAGACTTAAAACTCTTGGCCTGGGGGGCTGCTGTCTTCTAGTACCGACCCTTGTATAAGCCGAGTGCCTGTTTTAAAAGCTATTTTCAGGCATAAAAACTGCAGAGTATGCATAAGTATATATGGTACACCAGGTGTGGACAAAATTGGCTCACAGCTAGGCACCAGCAATTTTACTTTTGGTCACCAGAGCGTGTTCCTCCATTACATTTCTACAGTGGAGTTAGGCAACAGGCTACTAAACCTGGTAGTCACAGTGGCCAGAAAGAGATTGTCAAGGCCTGACTCGCACTATTGGAAGTCTGGAGCGACTCCAATGCACTTACACTGGCAGGTGCCTGGAATTGGGCTGTGTCATTTGGTTTGTATATTTTTAAAGCTAAAATAATTTCTACATGTATACATGCATACTGCTAACCATCAACTGAAGAGCTTTTCAGAAGGTCTCAGAAAATTGACTTTTAATGACTCCTTAGCCCAAAAAGGAGAAAATTTTCAGAAAGTTAGTAAGTGAATTCATGGATTTCCAATGGATATAATCTTGCAACTTGAAATGTAGCCTTCTCAATGTGAAGGCACCACGTTCTGGTTTCTTTTGCTGGCAGGTTGGAAAACACTGATAATTGAAAGGTTACAGGAATTTATTTTAATGCCAAACCTCCATTGCAAAAATCAATTTCCAATCCAAACATTTTTTAAAAACATTATGAACGTCCAATGCTGCCAAACAAGCTCAAATAGGTTTCACTGAAGCATGCAATTAGCAAGCTTAAAATTATGTAAATACACAGGTATTAATTACTATAAATTCTCCAATAATAATTCCAGCAACAGAAACACCAGGCTCTTTTCCAGCAATCAATATTACCCATTTAAGGGTTCACCTGCCAAAAAAGTTGTGTAAAATAATTATATGAAACTTTTATTAGATAATGCAATTGCTTAGGACAATTAATCTACCATTCATCTATTACCAAGTGTTCTTCAGTTTTACTGACCTCACTTCAGCATGACAAATCAACACTGGTCTATTTTCTCTTCTGACACCCTCAATCACAGCAAATACATTCCATATAACTATAGAAACAGACATAATCCACCACCTCCCCCTTTTTTTTCCCCGCTATCCTGCCCACTCAGTAGCTCCCCCCAGGCTCACTTCTTTCCTACCTGTGCAAGATTTAGAGAAAGCGTACAGATCAATTTCAGAGTTCTTAAACAAAAGAAAAGCAAAACAACACAGCTACTGGGAGAGGGAATTTGCCAGAGTTTCTGGAAAGTTGTGAGCATTAAAGCAGATGGGTGTTTACTCCTCACAACGCTTCTCACTTCATGTGCCATTACCACCATGTTATAATTACGAAGGGTCATTCAGCCACATGCTCATCAGCATACTTCCCTTCTGGACACACACATGTACTTGCATTTCAATCTTCTTTTATGTTTACCATTAAAGCTGCATCAGAAAGAGGCTAAAGCAATGGAGCACTCCAAATCGAGTTCTCTCATTTAGCAACTTTGAAAAGACTGAACTAACGAGATATGCATCTCTCCAAAGAGATTGATAAACTCTCTAATGGTCTCTCCATGACAGTGTCTAAATTACCCCCAAACAGACAATGCAGTGACTTGGCCCCACTACTGCACACATGGGAAGCTGAAAATTCTTCTTTCATACTCACATCTCCAGTGGAGAGGGCAGGTGGGAACGCCACTGAACACACACCACGAGGCTCCTCAATGCCACTGTTTGGGCTGAAGTGCACTTGGAGAGTTTTACTTCCTCTTGAGCCCAGGAAACTAAACATTATCACCTTGACCAAGTACACAGGGGTGAATCAGCTTTCTAGCACAATAGGTGGAGTTTCCATTCATGAAGCTTCACAGTTCAAAGGGGAAGCTGATTCCGGGTGCATGAAGCTTCGTTAACGACACTGTAGGACTTCAGACCACTGCAGCCAGGTTTGTAACCACTGTTCCAACTCTGCTGTTGGCCAACTGACAGCCCTCAACGCACTTACTGAAGAAACAGGCAACCAGTGTCAAAATGCATCCTGCTATTATTGCATTCCACCCACCACTTGTTTTTATTTCGAGGCTGGTCCTCAGTTTTACCTCTTCCCTGAAAATCGGTTCTTGTCACCTACACACTGAACAGGTCAGCAGTAGGTAACTGGGGCAGAAGAGAGAGTCTTGCAATTAATGCTCTAGAGTGGGATGCAGATGCATTCCCAGCTTCACACTAGTCTACCTGATCACACTGCTGCTCAGAGCCCATCTGTAAAATGGGTATAATAAAGCCTTCCATTTCAGAATGAAATTATTCTTGTATATTTTGACTTCCTTCACAGCATGGGGCCCAGCTCACTTACAGATGGGTTTGCTGTACCTTAAAATCTTCAAGTTGATGACTAAATCTCTCTCAGTCATAGGTCAGAGGTTTTTTAGAGGAGTGGAGGGGTGAGGTTCTGTGGCTCACACCATGCAGGAGGTCAGATATGATCATACTGATTCCCTCTGATCTGAGAGTCTATGCGACTTCCATAACACGTCATCTGCTCAGATGCCAGTACGATGGACACCTGATATGCAGAGTGACAGATTCCTGGACTTGGAAAGGGTAGGTGAACAGTGACAGCAGTCATAAAAGAACTAGAAGATTCAACCTGTGAGAAGATATCCCTTCTCGTATGGGTGCAGACATACTGAAAAAAGCAGAGGGGGGGGTTGCATTTAACACCACACCTACTTGCTAGAGGAAGGGAGGGATGGCATTTTATGCAGTACTTATAAGGGAGTGGTCAGAGGAGTAAAAAAGGGGCTGCACACTACTTGTAGTAGTTTTGTCTAGGCACGAAATATACCTATACAAAACATACATGAGCCTCTGAGCTGCATCTCTGGATGTTGGGGGGTTGGAGTAGAACCTTGTGCCCCCAGCTTCTCTATCATGGGATAATGAATTTAAGAAGTTTAAGTGATTTTTTTAAGGCAGATTAAAAACTTGAAAAATGTTCTCCCCTTCAACCACGTAGACAGAGCCACCGTTTTCCAAACAACTTTGAAAATTAATGTAAAACTGGAGCAGATTACTATAAAAAAGTCAGATATGTTCCGATCATAAGCTTTTCAGGGCAGTGACCATATCTTGCTTAATAAATGCCATTCAGTTATGCCACTGTGCAAATATTAATTATTAAGCGAAAAGGTGTAATACCTCTTTAACCCTAAAATCCCTCACCAAAAGCCTGTGGGCTTCAGGAGATGAGACATCTGGTTCTCAGTGCCTGTAAATTTCACTGTTGCTTTCTCTGTCTTATTACATTCTGAGTTGACCAAAAAAAGACATTTGAAAGGGGAGGAGGAAGAGACTTAGATTTAAACGGAGACCCCAAGTTAAAAGAAAACCCTGTGGTTAAGAATGCACTAAACTACATTTACAGTATTGAGGTTTTTGGTTTGTTATTTTTAAAGTCTCTACTTATCCAAAACATTCACCTATGCTACAATGAGTTTTGCCATTCATGCAGAGCTACACAGAATGCTCCATGATGCTTTGAAAATTTGCAAAAATCAAGATGATGCAGTTACTTCAGAGCAAAGGGGGACAGACAATGGGAAGCACTTTGTGCCATGCCCCTTATTTAAATGTTTGGATCTTATCAATAAAATTACAACTGCCCTACTTGTAAGGGTATCTTGAACAAACATCAACTGATCATACAAATTAGCTAAGCCATTAACCCTATGTTTAAAAAGGCTGACTAGAGATAACTAAAATTGGCCCGAATCTCAGGAAACCCAGTAAGAGCAGTTCCAAGGTGGTAGCCGCTGTTAGTCTAATTCAGCAAAACAAGCAGGGAGTCCTGGGGCACTTTTAAAAACTAAGAAATTTATTGCATGAGCTTTTGTGGGAGAAACTCCTACTTCATCAGACACTTTCAAAGCATCTGACAAAGTGCGATTTTTCTCCCACGAAAGCTTGAGAGATAAATTAATTTCTTAGTCTTTCAAAGTGCCACTAGACTCCTCCCAAACTACAGCAATTAGCTTTGCAGACTTGTTCCAATAATGAATTGAAGAGGAACAATTTTGTCTGCATCAAAACGATCCCCTCCTCATAGTTTCAGAAATCAGATGCCTTGGGGTGGGGGGGAAAAAAAAATCTTGCATTAAGTCTAGAAGCGTACCCATTAAATGGCTAAATACCAAGTCAGAGAAGATTGGCTCCGACTTCACTGTCAGGTGGGAAGGCTGCAAAGAGAATGGTCAGTCAGTTAGCAGGGAGGCAAGGGGAAGACGCAGCATCACTAAGCCACTTCTGAAGACAAAGAATAAGGGGAAAACTGCAGACCTCAAGCCAGGTTCTGGGATCACAAATCAGAACCCTGATTGGTCTGTGGGAAATGTTCCTACTTTGTATATTATCTTCTGACAGGAGGGGAAAAATTAATGCAAATACTGTGAATGTTCTCCCATTCTTGTCAGGCACTTCTAACCATCTGAATGCCAAAATATCTCTTTTGCTTAAGCCTATTTTACTGCTAACAGCTGTCTGTTATTATTCCACCACACCAATGGCGAGTTTTAAAGAGTTCTTCCAGAGCAGGTGAACGCCATCTGCCTTTCTCTGACAAGATGCCCATTTCACTTAGACAAAAAGCTGACATCTATGTGGCCACCATCTTCATGCAATAATACGAAAAACCTTTTGAAATGCTGCTGTAACCTTTCACAGATATTCAAACAGGCATTGTGTACCTACAGAAGCAGCAAGACTTCTCCTCTAGCATCTCCACGTTTCAGGCCCCTTGCATGCATGCTGGAGAGCACGCTTTCAGAAAGGCCTGTAATTGACTTGACTACTGATCTGTGAAGAGTAAGTTTTCCACAAAAGCCTTTAAAATAAATAAATCAATTCCCCTCTGCCCCCTCCTCCCCCCAGCGTAACAAACTGGCAGGTTAACAAAAAATTACCATTTTTAGCAAGTGGCTTTATAATGTATTCTATAGAACGTTAGTGATAAGTATTAAATATGCCACCAGAATGGGAAGGAAAAATGGCTTAAATTGAGAACAGGGTTTAAATGGTGACTGCTTTAACCAGCCATCATTCCCGTTTATTTGCTATCTACCTCCCTACTCAGGCAGCTTTTGAAGATTATCACTAGTGAAAATGTTAACTATCACTTGCTGTCTCACACTCCACTGCCCAAACACAGGCAGCTAGGGTGCTTGGGCTAGCAAGATAGGCAGAAGCTACCAGTCAACTAAGAATTGATCTAAGCCAATGACAACTTTTCCAGGCTACAGTGCCCCTTTCAGAAATCTGATTGGTCTTGGCGTACCCCAAAGTTTCATCTCATTTAAGAACAACTTGCTTACACAATCAGACATAAGTGTCACAGCACTTTACTACTGAAAAACTGCTCACTTTCACCATATATTATAAAATTGATCGATATATAAATATTGTACTTAGGTTTCAGTGTACAATAATAAAATAGAGGAGTATGAGCAAGTCATTGTGTGAAATTTCCATTTGTACAGACTTCTATGGTGATTTTTATGCAGTCTCCTGTAAAATTACACAAATAAATGAGTATATTCCTGCCAAGACCTCTACCTACCCCTCATTTTGAACCACTGATGTAAGTCACAAAGACACTCCAGGACAAGACCATAAAGGCTTTGGTGGTGGAAGACTTTAGGGAGTCAAGAGGAACACTAAACCTTCAGGGTCATCTCTATAAAACAGGCTGCTCTGAAAACGTCGGGCTGGGGGTCCAGTCTCACTCCATTTCCCTGGGATCCAAATGGTCAAGCAAAAGGATGCAAACACAATACTCTGAACTCAAGAAAAATGAGGGAACATCTAATGGTTCTCCTTCCCCTTCACTCTCAATCTATGCTACCACCAACTTGTGTCCAAGCAACTAAACTGTTCAGCGGTTGGCAAAACCAAACCCCTGCATGAAATATCCAGAGGAGGTAGCTGTGTTAGTCTGTATACAGCAAAAACAGAGTCCTGTGGCACCTTAGAGACTGATTTCTTTGGGCGTAAGCTTATGTGGGCTCCAACCCACTGTCAGATGCAGCCGACAAGTGTGTTGGAGCCCATGAAAGCTTATGCCTGAAGAAATCTGTTGGTCTATAAGGTGCCACAGGACTCGTTACCCCTGAGTGAGATAGTGACACTAACCAGACTCCTGCCATACGCAGTGCTATGTCAATGGGAAGGCATCTCCCGTGACGTAGCGATCACCTCTCGAGGAGATGGAGTGCTTATACCAATAGAAGAAGGCCTCATCAGCACAGAGACCTACAGCGGTGTAGCTGTGCTGTGCTATCAAGTGTAGACAAGCCCTGTATCACTGTGTAGTACTGATGAAAGTCAGAGGGAGTTCCCTGCCTAGGCTTTCTTAGCTGGAGGCACAGGGTGGGATGGACTGGGCTCTAAGTGAAGCACAATGGGATGGAAGCACTGAGGAGATTAAGATGGCATTCTCGTGGTTCTTGGGAACAACCATGAATAAAACCGAAGTTGGCCCGGGGAGGAGTGGAGCAGAATTCTGTTCTCGCTGTGGTGTCAAATGCACGTTGATATGGCATAGCTCAGTGGCAACACCCGATGCAGCCAGGCAGCAGATCACAGAGGAGCCCCACTGAAAGGCCTTTGTGGATGTGATGTTCTTCGTTCCTGGGAGCAAGTCCCACCAGCAGGCAATCACTGATGGATCCTCTCTGCAGGCAGTTCAATAAAGGAGAGGACATCCCCCAAACAGGGCCAACCCTAGATAGGTGCAGGACCACAGGCCAATCGGCCTCTGTGCCACCCCTCAACCTCGCCACACATCCCCCATGCTGGCGGGTGAGTGCCCCCTACAGTTACACAATATCCCAAATCTGCAATGGGCTCCACGTGAGAGAATCCTTAGGCCAGAGTCCCGCCAAGGTCAGAAGGAATTCACTTGGGCATAAAACAGTCCATCCATGAAATCTGGTTGCAGGAACCCAGGGACTTAGCTCTTACTCGGCCAGTGAAACGGCCTGCGCTTGTAGGAAAGGGAGACGGAGAGGAAGATGTTACTAAAAGCCTAAGGGATTGTGCTCTCAATCTAATCACTCACGACACGAGGACCTTGTAGACCTCTCATCACAGAATCCTTGCAGAAGTTGTCCCGTCACCCCCGTACACAAGAGAAAGGGGAACAGGCAGGGCTGGCTGCACCAAGCAGGGATGCAAAGGCTATAACTTAAGGCAGTAGAACAAGGAGCCACCGTATGTTTGGCTGGTGAGTGGCTGTCACAGGACTGACATTTCCAGTCTGCCCAGGTCACAGCAAAACCCCTGAAGTCAGCACTGAGCCAGCAGTGAGGTTAAATCACAGGGTGTATCAGACGGGGCTAGGAAACACTTGGCTAGAAAGGGTACGTGAACCACAAAAGAAACACACCTGAGAAGTGCTACAGTGAATCAAAGTCCCAAATGGCCTGATTTAGCACTACTTTATCCTGTCAAAGCGTAGGTTTTCCTTTGGCAGGCCTCTGTATTACAATCCAGCCCACACAAAGTTTACGAGAGGACTCCCCTAATAAGACCTCAGAGCTTTTCACCCAGAAGGCTTTTCAAAGGCCCTGTAGGCTTGGAAGCGGCATGTAGACTTTGTGGTTTTATTCTTTGAATAGACCAACTGCTGCCCAGCTTTGCGAAGCCTTCTGGACAGTATATAAGGATCACACCGGGCGCTGCCGTGAAATTCTTTGTCAGGTCTTTTTGGGTAGGTTTTTCACATGAAAAGGTGAGCTTAACACACTTCCTGAAGAATTCTCCCAAGACTGAGCATCTTTAAATGCTACAAGTGAAGGAGAATTTCCTGGTTACACAGTTGCACATCAGACCATGTAAGAATTATGTATGATGTAGGGCGGTACCACCCACTTAACCTGTCGGTGTTTTTGGTGTAAAAAAGTCTGCTCCTATGAGATGAAGAAACTGCAAATAAGATGACTGTCAAGGGCCCCTCACTGTATACAGATTTTTCCAGGGTGTATATACTCAATGCATGGTGCCTGCCATGTCTCTTTGCTACATCTAGGTCCATCAGATTGATTGTGCTGTTCTAGGTGCGGGACTTGTTTGTAAGTGACCGTGCACACCTGCTGTTATGCCAACGTAACTCATTCACCAGACTATGCACAGAGCTGTATCCTATCCCCATGTCCTTACAGTACTTCTTCCCATAGGACACATACCATAAATGACTTGCAGAATCTGGTTAAAACTGCCCTGCATGCTGAGGACAACTAGAAAGGTGTACTGTCCAAGGTAAGATCCCACATGGCACATGGGGCCTTTCCAAGCTCTCACTGATGCGCCAATTCCCCCAGCATGCTCATCTTCTGTAGGAAGTTACTACATGCCATTGTGTAGTAAAACCATCATCTGAAACCTTTACAGAGGCAATACTTTGATCGAACAAACTGAATTTGTAAGTCTCAGACAGGCCAGAACTGAGCAGTTGAAATTAAATTAATTAATAAGTAGATTCACCAGCATAAGTTCCAGGCTTGTCATTTAAAGGTTGGATGGTGACATGAAAGAACATTTGGCCCTTATACAGCACTTTAAAACTTCCATGGGCATCTGTTAGGCATTTTACATCTGGAGAAAAAGGTGGCTGTAGCCAAACATAACGCAGGCTTTCTCGCACACAAAAACTGCACCCATTTAAGTCAGCTGATTGAAACTAAACAGTTAGATCAGTTTTTAAATGGATCCAGCTAAACTGGTGCAATGTATGACAAGCCCACAGGGCAATGGCTGGGCTAGGAGTATAATCAACGAGACCTTGGCTATCAGACAGATGCTCTAACCACTGGATAACATCACGCTGCAAAGTATTATGTATTCTTGTGGTGGTGGTGATGGGCTAGAGGCTGCATACTGGACCGAGGAAGCTGTAACGTCTGGTGAAGACAACTGCACTGTTCCACAGTGGTGCTGAGGTCAGTGTAAGTTACATCCCGAGGAGAGGGAGGGGATTCACAGTGTAAGTTATCTTGATGTAACATGTTGTTGAGAATTGCAGACACTTATGATTTTTTAAAATTTACTCAGATCACATTTCCCCACATAAGCCTCTGTACGGTGTTTGTATTTAAAGAAGGCAGCAACTCAGGCTGGAACCCACGGAGCAGGGCGTAGCCCCACAATCTGAGCTGAACTCCTCACCTCACATGGAGGCTGGCCCTCGTCCTTCCATCCCTCTCCCGAATGTTCTGCTGCAGCACACCCCAGTCTGGGGCCCACTGCCCTATTTGAGCACTGACTCGCACTGGCTAGGGATCCCATCTTCTGACAGCAGGTCATCGCACTCCTGTGCAGTGGGTGCTGAGGATGGACAATTTCTTGCTCCTCTACAAGTTTCAAGGGAAGCTCTCTCAGTTTAATTATTGTATTTCTCTCTTTTCCAGCACCTCGGCCAGGGGCACCAGAAAAAAAAACCCAACAGTAACTTGTTCCTATACATCATTCTGGTGTATTCCCAGGGCTACACAGGGTTTGCTTGCAAACACTTTCCGTTTGTAAGGCTGTGAACTTTCTCACATGGCTAGGGCTCTGCTCCCAACAGTTAGAAGAGTTCATTCCTCCCACCGCTGCCTGTTCTCTGCTTTTCAGGGGAGCTAACTGGTTTAAAATCCAATGAATCCACAACAAAATATTTCTCACATGGGCTGAGATCAGCAACCACCTACTAGGAGTAAACTTAGCATCACAAGTGCAAATGCCTGAAGGAAGTAGGGATACCAATAGGGTAAAAGGGTCAAAATCAAGGGCTGAAATGTGGCAGACTCCACTTATTCCACCTCCATGTCATTTGTCTCACTGCTGTCCTGCCACCACTTTGCCTGGCTTCCCCCACCTGCTCTGCCACTTTCCCCTCCACCCTCACATTTAATTCTCAATACTGGTCTGGCCTAATCTCTGAGCCATCTGGAGCTTGAACCATCCCGATCCCAGCTATGTCTCTGGAACATTTAGTACTGGATGTGGCAGCACCTCTTAAGTGGTGTGTGCAGCAGTATCTGCAGCAGGCCAAATTCCCAGAGAAAGACTGGATGGAAAACACTGACGCATGGGACCTCATCTTCCACCTAGGACGTCTGCTTCCCTCCTCTCCGTCTCTTAGGGGCTCTGAGTCTTCAATGTCATCCCAAGGTTAGCTCTGATGCAATGGTGCTGAGATGCTGATGGGGGAAAAGACTCGGCCCACCATTGTGAACCCTACAACACTGGCAGGTTTCTCATGAAGGGCTGACCTACCACATAGCTGCAACGTCACTAAGCAAGGTTCAAACATATTTCTCAACTGTTCAGTCTCCATTCATCAGCTGGGTGCAAAATTTTTCCTCTTCACGGGTAAATCACATTGCTGCCACCTGAGAGCCAGACCACTGATTTAGTACCAAAGAAGCTTCCTGATTCTTTCATCTGGGAAAGGCAACTGATCCAGGAGGCCAAGAGATACTTTCTCCTGACCCCCATCTCCCAGCTTTTCATTAGATGTGACTTGTAATCAGGCCTGAACACAAATTAAGTTCAATCTGGAATGGAGGTCGGGGGTTGGATCTGGGAAGAAATTATTCCCCTTTCAGGTGTATAGGGTTTCCAGCACAGCAGTAATGGCTGAACAGTGTACACCCCGTGTCAATTTTTCCTCTCACTATTTATTTTTGCAATGCCTCTTAACCAGCACTGTAGCATCTGGACAACTTATTGTTATTGCTACTGCAAAAAAACATTGAAGAGTGACCATTCCCCACATAATACAATTAATGACCACTCACCAGTTGTACTCAGGGGACATATCTACAGCTCACCTCCCAGCCACTCTGAATACACCTAAATAAATGGACCATATACCATGCCCTGAGGAGCACTATTTGGTTTAGCTCGAGTCTTCTAAATATCTGCAAGAAAAAACTACTGATCTGCAGAGTCTCTTGGTTTGGGGCAAGAGCACCACTACTTCACCTCAAGAAATCCAGCTTCTGCATAGCACTGTCCAATCAGTAGGTTGCAGGGTACTTCACAAAGATGACCCTGTCCCCATTTTACAGATAGCACAGAGGGGAAGCGATTTGCCAACAAGCCAACTGACAAAGCCAGAAACAGATGCCAGGTCTTCCATGTACCAGCCCTATTGCCTCAGATAACCACATCCAGTTGACAAAAGGATACAGGAGGTCCGAAGCCTAGCTGTTAAACTCTTTCTTCAGCACAACACTAACAATGTATTTCAGGATACAACAAACAGGAAAGACTGAGCAGGCAACATTTCAGTTGATGCACACTGCTCAGGGCTTTTTAAAACAAATACTGAGAGGCATCCTACCATGGAATAATTCATTTACTGCAGTTATTTGTGGGGTGCAGCTCCAAAAGCCAGCATCCCAATTTTAAAGATAATGGACCAGCTTGAATGACGGGCAGAGAGAGTAAATTCGATATAAGCTACCGTGTAATTCAGCACTATTTGCTATCACTGGAGGTTTTCTCCACACTCTGAGAAAGCCGGAGACTAATCTAGCATAGCGTCCAGTCAGATTTCCACTTCTGGTAAGAAAGCATTTTCACTAGGAAAAGGAAGAGGATGGGTCAGAGCATCTGTTTTCCAGAGTGATTTAACTCTTTAGGTGTGTTCCAGCAGAGAATACACGTGTGGTGGGAGAAGATTAATTATGGCAACTGTACAGCAGGAGGGAAAGTAAAGCCGACACAGATTCATCTGTGCATCAAATACTGCAATGCTTCTAAGGACAAATCATTATTTTTTTTTCAACTTCTGGTGAACCAAGGCCATCTTGCTTTCCTTTCAACACTGATCTTGTAGTTTTCAAGACCCTCCGCCAACAGACCTCTAGACCTTTAGCCAGAAAGTTACGTCGATCTCTAGCTCAGAAGGTTTAGCTGAGAGGCATTTGACGCTGTGAAATTCTTGGATGCTGTACGCACTGCCTCGCAACACACGTGCGGGACATCCTCCCATTAACATCTTACAATTAAAATCCTTGCCACAGCACCCAGAAAACTGACCCCTCAGGGCAGTGGTACGTAACCCCTGGCCTGTGTGTTGACAGGAGAACGTGAGCCCATTCGGAAAAGCATGCAGCACCCCCCGTGGTGACAAATTGGTGCTCCTGCCACCGAAAGCCACTCTAAGCTTTTTTCGAGGGCGGCTGGGGCGCAGAGGGTCCCCACCATGCCCATGCCGTGTGAAGTAGCCACCCCCTCTGTGGAGTTACTCTGCCAAAAGGAGCAACTACAGGTGGCTCCTTTACGGAGTGTGCCTGGGGACCCTCGAGAGTTGCCAGTCTTGGCAGTTTCTTTCCATGTCCCCCCAGAAATGCCACTGAGAGGAGCTACTCCTGGCAGGGGTGTAGGGACGACCTGTCCACTCACTACAGGGAACAATGAGACCCAGTGCACCAACAAGGCCTAACAGTTTGCAATGAACAGTGACCATGGGAGGTTGAGTTTGCACATGTGTAGTTTTTTTCCCCAAGCTGTGATTTCACATTTGAGGAGAAAGTGGAAAGAACAGAGTGGGAACTAAAATCTGGAGGGTTTTAGCTTACTGCTACATCCCCTTGTAGATATTTTCCTGTGGCGAACTGGCGTAAGTCAATCTGGCCTCCACTGGATTTGTATCAAATGTCTTGTTTCGTTATAATGGAATGTCAAAGTTTGGGAGAGACGCAGTGATCAAAACAGCAGAGTCGTGGCACATCTGGACGGAGATTCTCAGAGCTTCTGGACACTGGCTTTAAAGTATGACCAGCATCATTCATGTGCCCTAAATTATGTATAATAGAATTTCTTTTAAAAAAATCTTCTCACTTCTATGCACAGCCATTTGCATCATTAAATGGGCAGGACTTAGGGGTTTGGCAATGAGGTGTGAAGCCTTTCAACTGAGATCACAGGTTCAGATCAGGCTAGGCTGGATGTGACCAATGTCTGATATCCTTCTTTAGCATATATCTCTTGAGGTGGCAGGGGAGCAACAGAAAGTATGCAGTGGCAGCCAACGCACGCTTCCTGGGGTACCAGCAAGATACCGATAATGAACTTCCACGTTTAAGTCATACTCCGAAGAACAAACAAATGCAAACTCAATGATTTCCTCAGACCTGGGGGCATTTAATGAAGTCATCAAGGCAGTATGTGGGAGAAGACTGAGAATATTCGATATTTTAGCACACACCTATGAGAGATTAGTCACAAGCCGGGCAATTCCTATCATGGGAAAGCTTTTCCCACATAGCCAAAGGAAGTGACATCAGAGGCCAGGGGCTTTTGTTAGCTCCGTACCCTGCTAAGCTTTACAAAGCAGGGGGGTGGATTCTAAAGGCTGTCTTATTGAAGGGAAGGGCTTCCCTCAGGCTGCAGCTTTTGTATTTATTGCCTTTACCCTGGATTCGTTAACTATCCTCTTTAAGCGGGGCCTCTTCAAATGGAATTACTGCGATTTTACCTTGAGGCAACAACAGCAAAATCACCACTTCATTGGGCCATAAAGGGACTTGTGAGAACAATATAATGCAGCTGGGATGCAATCACAATGATTAGCTTTTTTTCCTTTAGTTTTAAAGCTTGCTTGAGAATATTTTGATAGCGCTGCCAAAAAAGAGTCTTTCCATTCCCAATAATTGAGAGTTAATGATAAGAGAAGGGATAGGAAAGAGCTAGAACCAATGCATGCCATGGGAAGAAAGATCTGACATGACCACAGGCAAGACGGGGCCAAGAGCGACACCCCCAATCATCAGGCCCCTGTATCCTGTACATGAGCATTATCTACACTGCAGTCAGGAATGTATATCAGGCAGGCATACCCACCACAAGTTTTGATGGCTAAAAACAGCAGTGGAGACACAGTGGTAGGTTTTAGGCTGAGCTGCACATGTATACGCAATCTCCAGCTACATACCCTTGCTCCTAGCCAGCACTGCACACCTCGCTATCGCTTTTAGTGAGCAAGCTAGCGCATACACCTAGCAAAACCACTAATCACACCTCCACATGCGGGGTAGAAACAGCCTACAAAGCATCAGGCTGAAGGAAAGGTCTGAAGACCTCATTTAGCAAGTCCACAAAACACATACATAATCCAGTTTTTTTGCTGTGATCTCTACTATACAGAAAGGGGAGATTTAGATCCATATCTTCAAGATTAACTTGCGAGTTCGCTTGCCCAATTTGAGACACCTTAAAAGGATTTTTAGTGAGTGGATGAGTTTGCTCAGCACTTTTTAAACCTGGTTGCCTTTGAGGTGTGTCTTGTTGAACACGGAGAAACCCGGGCATCCAAATTATTAAATCCTATGTGCAAATCTCAGCCTTTATGTGTAGAATTAAAAGAATGAAAGGTGTCACTCCTGTACAGTTAAGTTATAAGACGTCTGAATAGCGGACACCAACAAGTTTGTCGTGGTTGATGTTTCTAGTAATACTGAATGTTACTGGAACACAAAGGTCAGAAAAACAAACAAACAGTCTTGTCTGTTTTTCAGTTTACCCTCTGAATTTGTGAGGTCAGTTTTACTGCTTCACCAATTCAGTTTCTGCATGTGTCTCATACACTGCAACAGAGAAGGGGAACCTACTGGGAAAAGACACGGCTACACAACCACAAAGACGAAGACAGATCTGGAAACAACTTTTAGCTCACACTTTTCAATTTGACCATGTGTCTTAATTTACTGTGGGATTCACTTGGATCACAGCCACTTTTAAAAATAAAAACTGGAGTTTTGATGAAAAAATCTCAAAAAATGTGTGCCCTTCAAGTTAGAGTCCTAAATAAATCTGGCCTGACTGCCAGTTCCCAACAACCTCAGACCATCTGCCTCCCTTGTCCTTCATGACGGCTCCACAAAAGAAGGAGAAAGACTGCAGAGAAGCAGAGGGTACTCAGCACTTTTGAATCAAGCCAAGCTTATCTAGGAAACCTAACCATGCCATCAGGAGCACCACTTTAACCTCATTTTTAAAGTTCTTGCCATCAGTCTATGCTTTTTCTTGTTTAATGAAAAAGCAAGGAATGGTTTAGGAAACTCTTAAAATTCAGACTGAAGCTCACAGGCATGAGCAAGGTGTTAAGAAACAGGGATTCATTCCAATCAGGGTTATTGATTGCACACAGAAGTCCTTGGGTGCGTTCCCCATTTAGGAGTAAACTAATGTTTAATATAGTTTCTTTTTTGCAGACGTGTGGTTTTCTTAAACTGACCCTCTTCATTGGTCTCATCTCAGTTGTTGGAGAGATCAGACAAGTTCTCAGGTTCCACACTGTAAAGTCAGAAAATGAATGCAAATACATTTTTGATCTGAACAAGCAGATTCTTGCCTGGTCGGATGAATCACAGTAACACATCTGCTTTTTTTTTTTTTTTAAGCGCTATTTAGACAGGAATACCTGGACTTGTAGTTCACTTATTTCGAGCAAAACTCTTGCTGATGTGCTTGCGTACAGACTTAAAACAGAAAATGAACTACAATTTGGGCTTTTGATTTGTAATATGAATAACTTTTAAAAGCCATGTCCTGCTGAAATTATGTTCAAGACTTACCAGTAAAATATTTATTTAAGGTGATTAGGCCCAATTTCAAAACTTCTGTTCCACACAGATCTGGTTCAGTTTGCCTTCATACTAGGAAATGCATACAAAAGGACTGTCACAAGTGACCACGATACAAACAAACGGATGGAAAAAGTAAAACACACAACACAAAAACAAAAAACCTTGGTTTTGAGCAAAAGCTTAACTAAGAAATGCCTGAATTTTTGAAATGCATGATCTGGAAAAGAAGAAAATTGCCAAAAGCAAGAAAGCACAATATGCAACAGGAAAAGACAGCATTCACAGGCAAGGTAAGAGAGGCCATGCATGCACTTGAGCGTTCTGTATGGGGCAGATGGCCACGACCAGCCAGATTTCACAGTAAAGAAAGTTCCACCGGGCAGCTATGCAGCACAGACCGTGTAAATATTTGTGTAACCTGAACTACTATTGATATTGAGGATTTGCAAGATCCCCTGCTGATACAGCTTGCTACATAGCAATGGGCACAGAAGACCAGCATTTATTTACTCGTTAGGTAGACGGGAAGAAAAGAGGATTAAGCACAACCCTACAACATAGAGTGCATTGTCTAAATCCAATGGGTTCCAACTGTGATCACTGAACGCCGTTATTCTCACCTTGATGAGGGGATGCTCATGCTGTCTCTGTGCATATTCCCATCAGCATTTATAGGCTCTGAAAAGCAGGGGGCCTCCAAACCGAACACACAACTCTACGTTCCAAGGGCAAGGAGGTGAGAATGAGGAGGTCGAGGTGTAGCGGGAACAAGTAGGGCAGTGGGTTAAAGTTTTATGGAAGCAGTTGGCCAGATAGTCTTTTCTGACTCATAATATTTGAGGTACAACGAACAGCTTCGCCATTGTGTCCGCCTATTGCTTTCTTCAGCATACCCTTTGTGTGGGTAGGCCACATGTCAAAGGAGAGGCTACCCACAGTGACAAGATGGGTGAGGAAATACCTTTTATTGAATCAACTTCTGTTGGTGAGACAGACAACCTTTCAAGCTTAACCAGAGGTCGTATATCTCATTCACCTTGCCACTACTACCCTGGGACCAACATGACTGTGGCAACACTACATAGAGAGACAACTAGCAGATACTGAGGAGAAAGACTCGTTTATTGTGAGTGCCACTTTGAACTGATCGTTTTTTATGTGATCTTCAAAACATAAGCTTAAAATAATTTGTTTTTAAGACAAGCTTTTCTGCATTGACTTATGACATTCTCCACAGAGAATTTTCTAGAAAGATCGAGGCACTAGATCAGCAATTTTCATTCATGTCTGAAAACATTTCATCATGAAGGCTGAAAATGGGGAAAGGCTGTTTCTAAAGTGTAGCTATTTATTGGGTTCAGTCCAAGGAGAGATTTGGGAACTGGATAAAGCACAAGTTAATCACGAAGAGCAGTATTCATAACAAGGCAGCAAATGACAGGTTTTAGTTAATTAAGCAGCCTTGAGATTTTCACCTTGACATGCAATAAGATGGGTATGATCATATATGCTATCCAGCCACGTTTGAATTCTTGAGCACGTAGCCATTAAGAGGGAACGCCAGGTTAGTAGGCTCGAACAGCGGTTCTCAACCGCTATGTCAGGATACATTACTGTGTCACAACACAGTGGTAAGTGTGTAGCTGGGGGCAGTGGGGTGGTGTGTCCTGTAAGGTGGCATATCACAACCAAGTTGTCATGACCCATGGTCATGACACACTTGGTCGCGGGATGCCGCCCTATAGGGAGAACCACTGGGCTAGAATGCAGAAATTTGGTTGGGGGGAAAAAATGAACAAAATTTCACATGGAATTTTAATGTTTTTAAAATCTATCTCAATTAACCTCAACCCTGTTTACAGAGTTCACAAGTACTCCATTGTTTAATGGGGTAGGAATGGTGTTAAGGTTCAAAACTGGGAGCTGGGATTTATTCTATGCCTGTTTATCGCTGATTTACTACAAAACTATAGGTAAGTCAATCTGTGACTCGCTTTACCCATATGTAAATTTGGGCGTATTGCCTCCCTTCCAGGATCTTTGTGAGATTCCTCAAATGCTTACAAAATGTTCTGCAATCTTCAGCTGAAAGGCACACACAAAGTATGATCTCTTGCCATCACTTCACAATTTGCCTGATGCATGGAAGATGCATCAAAATAGTAAATCTCCATGGACACATGGAATACCACTTAACTCCAGAAACAGGATTACCAGTGCAGTTGGTTACAACAGTTATGCCCTTCCATTCCTCTGACTTCAACAAGCAGTCAGTTAACTCAGTAACTGGCACAGCCAGCCTTACCGCAGTAGCGAACAGCTTAAGGATGGCTTTGGACAACAAAAGAAGACAGAATACCATACTGAAGGGCATCCAGTTCAGCATATGCACCAAGGAAAGTATTACATTTATATATACACCCTAATGCATTATGTCTGACCGTTCCCCTCCACCCCTCGTCAAGCTCTGTTCTACCCTGTCTTCTAGTAGCTTGGGAAAAGCTTACAGTTTTACACTGAATAGTTTGTTTTCTCCCTCTGAGTCAGGTCTGATACCATTTTAGAGTTATGGCACACCACATGTCAAAGAGATTAACAACACTGCTTTGTTGTGTCCAAACTTTTCTTTAGGAAAAAAAAAGAAAAATGGTTCTTCCACATCTTCCTCTGATCAAAAAACCCAGCAAAGCATGCTTAGGGGAGAACAACCCAACCTGTTTGCCATGGCACATGAGTGCAGTCAGGCCTGAGCAGATTTGCCATGGAATTTTTTGAAAAAAATTACTCAAAAAGTTCTGGATTGACTCATGAATATTCATGAGTTCATTTGGCGACCATCTGGTGGTGTGCCTCAAAATAATTAACCGTATCAAGGTGTGCCACAGCAGAGAAAAGGTTGGGAACCACACTATAAAGAAGAGTTGCTGCGATCTCAAACCTGACTGCCCTTCGCATGCACTGCAGAGATTTGATGGCAAACTACGCTTTTCGTAAGTTTGCATATGATGGGGGAGGTAGGTCGAGGTCCACAGCGGTTGGTCTCATAAGATTTACGGACTGAGATGACTTTAGCTCTCCTCTTCCAGTCCTTTGGGGAAACTCCAGTTTTAGGGACAGATTAATGACATGAAATTAATGTAGTTGCAATATATCAGGCTTCATAGTTTGAAAAGTTCTGCATTCAGCAGATGAAGTCCAGTGGATTTGCTGTGATTTAGTACCTGCAAACTAATGTCTCCAATGTGTCAGTAAATCTGCTAAACGACAAGGTTTTGTGAGGATGATTTTTAAGATGGATTGTCTGAAATGGTTCCAAATTTTATCACTTGTTTAGTCCAACATGGAGAAGCCAGACACACTGAGGGCAGGTCTACACTGCCTGCCGTTGTCAACCAACCACGATACACAAGTTCTTTTAAGTGACCTGCGTAAGTCAGTTCGACTGCCCTCCACCCAGCCTAACTGCTGCACTGACGTGAGGGAGTGGCTTCCCATTGACTCAGCACTACTCCAGTCGCCGGGCGGTCTTAATTGATGGAGCTGATCTTCACAGAGCTGATCGGTCAAATGGGAAGGTCAGTCAGATGGTGGCCATTTTGCTGTCGTCAATGAAGACTAACCCCGAGAGTTTTTTCTGGTTCTGAAACTGACCAGCAAATGAATTGTGGGTGCATGACAGATCCTTTAAACAGAACAGACAAGTTCTGTCCTGAGGGGAGCAAACAATACTTGTTTCAATGGGGGAGACAGAGGTCACAGATCCTATTTTACTTCACACTGGTGTTGCCAGAGCCACTTAGGAAGCCATGATTTTATGGGCTGGGTGTGGACAGGATGCCACAACAATAAGAAGGGGCAAAAAAGTGTGAAGAAATTCCATTCCTGCATGTTTGTGCTAAATTTAGACGCCTGGTTAAGGTTTTGACCAGAAACTAAAACCAACTTTGATTCATCTCATTCAACAGAATTCCTATGGCAACCTAGAAGTACAGGGGCAGGCAGTTAAGTCACATTCCCAGAGCCCCTGGACCAGACCTTACATAGTGTCATTTAAGGAAAATGCTGGGATGACTGAGGTTAACATCTTCAATATTTCTTTACTACCAAAAAAGTGCATTTATGCATGCAAACCTATTTTATTAATGACAGCAGTGAGCTACTGCACAGAATAAAGATGACTCCAATATCTTTTAGTGCCCCATCTAGATGCAACATAGGAAAGATACAAGGAAAAAGACCATAGCATTAAACAAGCCAGATGTATGACCCAAACATTTTAAGCAACAGTAGAAGTTTCAGTGTTGCAGATGTAGATGCAATGTACCAGTCAACAAATCACTCACAGCAAGATCTAGCCCTCCAGATTTTGTAGCAAAAGCTGACTTAAAAGACCCCTACCAAATACACTATGATACGGCTGTTTCCCGTTACCCATACTGATGATTCAATTAATGTAAAACAGCAATGAAATGTATTCCTTAATAATGGTAGGGGCCCACAGACCTAAATAAGAGAGAGTTTAGAAGACACTTGCAGGCTATTTTGGCGGGTATTGGGGAAGGTATAAAGAGGGAGAAATTGGAAACATATCTAAGAAAAGGAAAATACAGTAAGAAGAAGCTGGGGGTGGGGGAACAGGTAAATAGAAGGGGGGGAAGCTATAGAACCAGTGAAGTCAAGTTGAGCTGGAGAGACAGAGGAACCAATGAAAGCAATGCTCAGAACAGATCCTGATCCATTATAGAAAAGGAAGAGTGTAGCAAAGGCAGGAGGAAGAAAGCGTACAAGAAGCAAAAGATCTGAAATTTAGGGCTGTCAGAACACTATCCACTAGACAAATTATTCCACGAGCAGCGGATTTTGAACCATCTATGAAACTAGTACTTCCTGTGGTATTCTACCAGCTCTACTGGATGTTCAGAGGCTAGTTGGCAAATAAATCAGACTGATTAGAGTAAGGCCAGGATGGATCAATGATCACCTAGCCTGACTCTCTTGCATAAACACAAACTCGTAGGACGTCCTTGAATTAACTTCTGCTCCACCATTTAACCAGTGAAATCCATTGAATAATAGATAAAAATCCTTTCCTGTTATTTGACTAGCTCTAGTAGTAACATTTAACCTATCAAATAGAAAGGTAATTTGCAAATCTTACATTAAATAAAAACACAACACTTCACGGCTCTTTGATTCCTTTTAAACCACAAAGGGCATATTGACACAACTACCAACCAGCCTGGCTGGTGGGTTTAAACCTCAAGTTAAAAAGCGTTGGGCCAATTTTTCAGGTGCACCTTTACATTTTGGTTCTGGCTGCTCCTGAAGCAATGAAAGTTTCAAATTGAATTCAGAAAACAAAGACTGATTCTGTAAATATGATCTAAAAATGCTACCCTCCTTTAATTGATGAACCTCCCAACTCTGCACTGAGAAGCTATACTTGGCAAAGAAATGGCAGAGGAAAAGCTAGTTTTTAAAACAATTCAAGAGCTTCACCAACTATCTGCCCCTCTCTTGTTTAGGTACATTTTCTCTGTTTGCTGTGTATCTAGTTGCAGCAGGAGCATGCCTTGTGGCTCTGGAGAAGAGGAGGTCTTCCCCAAGGAAGCATTTAGATAGGAGTTTGATTTGAAATTGTCTGTCTCTACCATAATTCATTGCACTGCAGTTGCCTTAGAACACAAGGCTGACTATAAACCCTTTGGGGCAGGGACCTAAAAAGAAATGGATACAAACATAGAAACCCACACAACAGTGAGACTGTTCTGGTCACCTGTGATCCTTACAATATAATCTACTAAACTAGCTTTGCAATTTCAAGACCTTTGATCTGCTGTTCTTTCCATCTGCATTCTTCTGTTCAGCACAGCCACGCTGCCCTGGGCTGTAAATACATTGGTTGAGCAGAGGTGGGAGGACTTGAGAAGCCTTCGGGAATGTAATCCTGGACATGTCATTGAGACTGAGGGTTACTGGTAACCACAAACACACAAACCCAAACACAGACAAGCTGTTCTTTGAGCGGCTGGGGTGGGAACAGGAGTGCCTGCCCTTCTGCACTAAAAGGTTTTGTAAAGTGCCTTAACGACTGGCTGGGCACAACGTTTAAGTTTTTGTATCAGGTGGGGCTCATCTTTACTTTCTTGAAGCCAAATTGTTCACCATATAGAGCAGCACAAAAGTGACATAGCTACTGCTACATGTCTTCTGTTCCAACGCTTGGCAGCCAGCAAAGAAGAGTTAGCCTCACCAGAGCCCTCCCATCTGTTTTTGTTTTCAAATGTCTTCTTCAGTCCTGGGCTATACTAAGCCCCTGAAAGTCAATGGGCATCTGTTCTCCTCCACCCCTTGCAATCTGCCCCAAACTGCCATTCTGACACCCATCAATCAAGGCGCAATATGCTGACCACAAGACCCAGTGGGACATAATTTTCAAGTCAAATGTAGCAGTTAGCATAAATAAAGCATTGCCCTGTTTTTATGATTCTGCAGCTGCTGCTAGGGACTTTGCATGCAACAAAAGTGGGGGGGGGGAGAGGAAGCAAGGGAAAATAGCAATTCTACTTTTCTGAGTCATAACAATTATGACGTTGTGATAAGAAACGTTTTTCTATGAATTTTTAAGTACCAGTAATCCTGTTTTGCAACTGTCCCCAGGGAAAGAGGCGACAGATTGAATGGGATTGACAGCTATTTTCATCCTGACAAACACAGCTACAACTTAACCATCCTCGGCCTTGCCCGCCATACTCCTGACTCTTTGGCTTCTAAGCTTCGCTTGGCCTCTAGAACAAAGGACTTGCTCTTTAAATATATTTCAATGCAAGAAGTTTCTGTACAAATATGATTTTGAAAGCCAGCTTTTATTTTTAATCATTCAGTATAAGCATCAGTGTAATGAAGCTCTCGATAATGCATTTCATCTTGATTTTCCAAAATACTTTGCATTAAAGTGGGGAACAAAAAGAAAGCACAAATAATCAAAGCGCCCACCTCTACCACCATCACTTTCTATACAAAGCAGGGCAAATAAATTCCATGCGAAGCTAGCCCCAAGCAACCCGTTTAACCCACTACAGTGAGTAACACACAGCCTGCTCCAGAACAAACGGCTCCTGAGGTACTAGTTCAGTTCAGGACTGCATTCTCCTTGATGACTGTGCTCCAAGTTGCCTCCCACTCTTTGTATGAAGACCACACAGTGATCAAAATGACTAATTTCCTGTTTTACCAAAAATTTCAGGTTATTTAAGCGCAGTAGAAAGACCACAAAATGGCCCCATGGACCTTGTGCCATAATTATCTAAATTTCTGGTTTCAAAACCAGCATTTCCACTGTTCCGACAATGCACATGGCAGTGACGCAGTAACTCTAAATTTCCAGGAGTTCCACAAATCCACAGCCAAATCCTTTGAAGATTAACCTTCAACTTGACTCCAGAAGTCTGAATGGAAGTTTCAACTGATCCACACACCTGCAGAATCAAGTTTAGCATGCCTCAAAACTTAGCAGAACAGAAACTCTTGCGTCATCGATGGCACCCCTGATGTCTCTGCACAAGGAGGGACAGTCACTTCAATCCACAAATTTAGTAAACTGTAATGCCAAAATGTCATATTACAGCTGTAGAAATCCACAAGTGCTCTGCCCTATCATTTCTAAAGCAAACAAACAGGGCACACAACAAAGCAAGTGGATTATTGATACACGGCTCTTCACTTATATGATTATATGCCATGCTGGCTTGAAAAGTAATTCAGCACCTATACTTGAAATGTGATGTGTATCTGGCATCTTTCGGTTATTTTCATTGTGTCGACACCCAACTGTCATCTGTGGCACTAGGAAGATTTATGCCTGGTGCACGGAAAGATGGAGACTGGGTAGCAATCAACTTCTACTAATGCTCCAAGACTGGTTTTTAAATGGTCTCTTTCTAAACTAGACAATAGACCCACACATTTAAAAGAAAGAAAGAAAGAGAACGAACTACAAATTTATCTCAGTGACATCCTAAGTGTGCTCCAAAAACCAAGGTCCTTAAATCAAAGGTGCATTTTTTTAGCTTGTTAAATTAGGAGCAAACCTGTTTATATTTTACCTTTCATGAAACCAGCACTGTTGCCAGAATTAATGGATGCAAATGAATTTGTTTTCTATAGAATCACATGAATTATGAATGATACGAAGGAAAGCTGCCATGAAAATGGTGTTTAGTGTCTTAAGATGATCTGCTCTACACTAAATTTTCTACTCCTTTAATTTCTTGTGGCATCTCAGATCCAAATCTCTCTCTCCCTCTGTCAACTCAACATCTTTTCCAGAACCCTGATTTGTTGGCTCATTACTGATTTTTGCCTGTGTCAATGTGATTTGTCTGAGGACGGAGTGGGTATGTCGCTTTTTGGTTCTGGACCTCTGGATTTTGTTGTCCACCCACACATTGCTACAAATACCAGATCACACTGCAATTCATACATTTCCTATGACCAGCTATTGCCAGTCCTCAGCAGCAGACCACACAGACAGTAAATACAAACTTCATCACAGTGCAGTGACCCATCTTACCCAAGGGATCTTCTACAGAATGCACAGAAGCTGTTATTGGGAACTTCAGTACTAACTCTTGCTGACATTTTTCCAACTGCAATGCTGTCTGCACACTGCAAGAGGGAAAATGGAAGAGGAAGAGACTGGCTCTTTTGCCTCTTCACAAAATCCACAAGCCCTCCAATAAACCCAAAGGAATCCACCACATAGGCATCAAAAGTTAGCCTACCTGGTCAATTGTCCTTGTCAGACAGCAAGGCAGAAAGACAAGACCTGAACTACTGGGGCTCTCACCAATCCCCTACAACCCCACTTCTAAGAAAAGAACGGCAAAAAGATTACAACTAGCGTTACACGCCTGGGAGACAAGAGGGGTGCATCCATCAGTTCAACTTATAAATTCCATTTATTTGAGTAATCATTTCATAAAACAAATAGCTAGAAGGAAAGTCGCCATTCAGACTTATGAGAAAGCAGGACAGCAGGAAGAGAATAACCCCAGTCTTTATGCACCCTGTACAGTTCACATCAAACCCACCATATGGTCACATGTTCGCCACCACTTTGTGGTGTCTTGTACCTCCATTACTCACCACCTCCCCTCTCTTACTCCCCACTACACACCAGAGCCTCTGTCCTCAAAGACGTCTCTGCACCTGCCCAAGTGATCCCATCCTTTCTCACCTCCTTATTCCATTGACCTTCTTTATCAACATCATTCATTGTCCTCCAATTCCTTCCCCTCTCCACATAACCATAGCCTGGGTCTTCTCTATCCGCTTCCACAACTGTCCCACTTTGTCTTCCCTTCATCACTTAATGCCCGCCACTCAACTGATCTCTCCTCTCTCAATTGTCTTCAGTCTCTTCCATTCTGACCTCTGTAATTCCCTCTCTATTGAGGCTGCTCCCCACCGGCGATACCAAGGCGTCAGCTCTGTCCAACATTTCTGCTGCTTTTGATACCACATCATTCTTTCCTTGACATCTTTATTCTCACGGGGTCATGGAAATAAGAAGTTCTCTTATTCCGCTGACTCCACTTTCAGGACTGGCCTACGCAAAAGAATTTTATTGACAAAAATCATTTTTTTGACGACAAAAACAGTAGAGCTGTAAATACTGAAAGGATCTTGCCATCAATTTAACTCCCCTGTTCTGCTGACATCATAAAACCACCCCAAAGAGATGGGTTGGACTTATGTTGGCATATATAGGGTGACACAGTTAGCTATCATGGAGACCTGAAACCGTTGCCAAAAAAATAGCTGGGAGCGGGACAAAAACCTGACTGCTGGACCCTGACTCCCAGCTGAGAGGGGAAAACCTGCAGAGGGCTGGAGCCTAGCTCCTGGCAGGGAGGGCAGAAACCCTGGGCAGCTCCTCTCCCTATCCCTTATGGGAGCCTGGCAGCCTCTTTTTCTTCTCTCCCCCCTCTTGCCCCCAGGCAGGGAGCAGTGAGTGTCGACAAGAAGGTGGGGCAGTTAGACCCCACTCCCACAGGGCGGGATGCCTATGGCTGCCTCCCACCGGGAACAGGAGAAGGGAAATCTAGGGCTGGCTCCTGGCAGGGAAGGGCGAGTAGAGAGTCAGAGCTGAAAACCTCATCCCTCATCTCCCCAAACTACTCCTCTTATGACTAGAGGAGCGCTTCTGGCAAGGACACACTCCACCAACCCAAGGAGCATAACATGGATGTCAACTATCGCTGTAATGGACAAATTTTACCCTGACATTTTTTGAGTGTAGACAAGGTACTTTATCCTCCTGGCCCTACTCCGTGGGCGTTTCCACGGGACGTTGCCCTCGGTCCCTTGTACTTCTCATGTTATGACACAGTGTTTGAAGTCAGCTCACAGAAGTCAGAGTGTGCTGATGACTCACAAATCTCTTTCAACCACTAAAATCTGGCCTTTAAGCCAACACGGCTTCTCAGCTCATCTCTGTGATCTCCTTTTGGATGCCTTGTCACCAGCTCAAACCGAGCATAGCTAAAACCAAACCATCCCCTCTAATACCATTGTTGACAACCCACCCCACAACTTCTGCATTGCTCACCTCCAATCCAGGCTCTCTTCAAATCCTTGATCTGCCTTGCTCCAGAATACAAAACCGTTTTCCAATCCTGCCACTTCTTCCTCTGTGCTCCACCTTTTCTCTCCATTCCTGTCTCTCTCTTCCAGGCTCTCAGTATAACCCAGCTGTATTACTGCAACATTCCCCTCACCCACGACCTATGCTATCCCTATATGAAAAAGGGCACCCACTAAATACATCTCCCTTGCTCAATTTGATCCTGTGACTTCCCCTGTGAATCCTTCCACTGGCTTTGCAGCCAGCATCAGATCGAATTTAAAAGACTCGTCACCATCACCAAAGCTTTCCTTAATGCCGCTCATCCTCTATTGCTGAACTTCATTTGCCAGTTTCTTCGATTCGCACCGCAGTGCCTCCTCCATGCAGCCCCCTAGATGAGGCCACCCTGAGTTTCTGTGCAAAACCCCTTCTCTGTCCACGTTTAAGTTCCTCTTAAAGTCCTATTTCTGCTATACTGTCTATAGTGAATCAAGATGGCATGTGTATTAACTGCTGGCTGCTGTCCCCCTTTTCCTGGCCTGTCTACTTGTCAGATTGTGAGTTCCTCTGCGCAAGGACTGAACTTCCTCAGTTTTTACAAAAAGTGCACAGCATAAAGCAGACGCCAACACAAATAACTGGGTATCGATAAATGTTTCTCAGAAGCCACAGCAACAAATGCAAGAAATGGGGAGGCTCACGAAATGAAATGAATAAGCAGAAAGTTCCAAACATTAAGTCCCAGTACCTCCTTCACACACCACTGCGTCAACCTGTGCAACTCCTTGCCAGAAGACGTTGTGAAGGTCAAGACTACAACGGGGTTCAAAAAAAGGGACTGATTCATGCCATGGAACATAAGTCTGTCAATGGCCATTAGCCAGGATGAAAAGTCATACTCTGAAACACCTCCAGCCTGTTTGCCAGAAGCAGCCAATGGGCAACAGGGGATGGATCATTTGATGACAGCCTGTTCTGTTCACTCCCTCTGAAGCACCTGGGATTATCTATTGTCAGAAGACAGGACACTGGGCCGGTGGACCTTTGGTCTGACTCAGTATGGCTGTTCTTATGCTCTTAACAAAAAGTCCAACGTGCAGAACTTCGGGGTCCCGTTCTGCAATATCACTCGTTACCAGAGGCCCAGTCTCAGGCCCCAGCCCTGTGCATCATCCACTACATATTCCTCCCCTTTACATCTGCAGCATTCGTGAGGACTGTTACAATGCTCAATGCAGGGACTGGCTCACGGAGGGTGGAGAGAGATGTACACACGTATCCCCCGCTTCCCCTTCACCCAGCCACCCACCCTGCAGTTCCAGCAGCCTGAGCTACCTGTCCCCAAAGCTATAGTTTAAAACAGCCAAAGGAGAACATACCAATCAGATTGCTATAAAGGTAAGAAGGGAAACAAACCTCAGAAACACAGAGTCTGCAAAGCCACAAGTCAGACAGACGAGACAATCCTTGCTTCCATTCTGGTAACACACAGGGTCCTTATCAGATGGCCCCACTAACCTGCTCTGAGATTAGGGACTTGATCCTGCCCAGTGTATATGCAGAGTCCCACGGCATAAAGGCAAGAACATGACGAGCGTGAACAGGAGTGTGGTGCAACCTGATCCTGTGTGAACCAGAGCGTAGCCGCAGGGGTGCCAAATGACTCCTGCCTAGTGCCAGCAACAGGGCCCAAGGGAAGGCTAAGGTTAGGGTTTGGGGAAAAGCCACAGAGAGAAACCAGACAGACTCTAGCCAGCTTGAACAGCTGCCGAAGCAGTCAAAGCAGGAACCTACAGACAGTTAGACCTTTCTGGTTTCCACTGGGCTTCTCTGCGCTGTTCTGATCCACTTTTCTTAAAGCATCTGCCTCTCCTCCCCTTAGTGTCTCCACTTCAGCCTTATTCCCCTCCTGGCCCCTGTTCAACGACCCCCCCACCCTTTTCCTTCCGTTCAGCTGATCCTTCTGAACTAGAAGCACATCAAAATACAATGGCCCCTATGCACAATCTGCTGGGATATTGCACCCCGGGCCACTGCATGGCTGTCTTGTCTGTTTAGACCACAAGCTGTTCAGAGCAGGAACTGTCCACTAAGGTTTGTAAAGGGCCTAATGCCATCCCCTCCTCCCCGGTGCCACTCGTGGTTAGTCCTTGGGCACTAGCAAAATAAGCCAAGTCAGTAAAGGCGCAGTCAGTTCCTCCACATCAGGATTTTAAACCCAGACCTGGGACAAACCCCGTCTTTGCCACCTGCTCCTCAATGCTCAAGTAATGTATTTGTATTGTGGTTGTACCTAGGCCGCAACAAAAGATCAGAGCCACACTGTGCCAGCTGCTGCATATCCATACGAGAGCGCGTTCCTGCCTCTAAGAGCTTCCAGGCTGAATGGACGGGGCAGGGAGGAAGAGAAACATGGAGAGGGAAAGTAAATTGGTCCAGACTCACAGAGCAGGTCAGTGGCAGCGGCTGGCACAAAACCCAGGTCCAACTCCCTGTGCAAGACCCTGACCATGCCTCCACGCCACCACGTGAACAATGCAACAGACCAGGCACACTAGGAGTGCAAGAACAACTTCTAGTACCGGCAAAGAGCTTTCCCAAGCACCCTCATCCCCACAGAAAACCTCTGGTGTCAAATGTGTGGAGGCAAAGTTACCAGGCAGGGTTCCCCACAATGCGCCGGCAAGGACCTCCTAGGGATGCAGGCCAAGGTGTGATCAGTTAGAAAGTTCAAGCTATTTAACAGTCAGCTAAAGCCAGTTTTTAAAAGTGGCCAACATACTTGAGCTTCCCCACTTTACTCCCAAATTGGTTCTGTAATAGAAACACATCTCTTGTTACTTCAATTGTACAGTTCAAAAAAAGACAAAAATTAAGCTTTCAAAATAAAACCACAGGGAGTAAACTACTGACACACAGACAGCCAACCCCCAAGACTCCCCCCTCCTCGCTGCCACATATCGGAGCTATCCATTTTGTATCCAGAGTACAATATGTAATCTGGTTTATGACATTCCTGTAACTTTTTAAGGAAAAGGGATTTGAAAAAGCTTAATTTCATACCTGTGCTAAAATAAAACCCAAAGTCTTATTGATCTACAGTTATGAATGCTTTGGGAGACTGGAATAAGAGACAACCTATTAGCTAATTTCATAATTAAAATATATCACCGGATGGGAAAGATCAACAGGACAGTTATTTCAAAGGAAATTAAGATTTTTTTTTTTTAAATCTACCATATCCAATAGCATTGTCCCCCATTATCTCAGTAGAATAATTCACTTGAGATTCTTAGCAAAACTTACTCCTCCCCTATTGCCCTCTACATCTCCAGGCACGTCCCTGGCCACGTCTCTTAAAGACAGCTTAATTTCTGTTTCTTCAACTGAAGAAAAAAATAGCAGCATCCTCAGGGCTCTGCAAGTCTCCTTTAATGGGGGCAGTGTTGTATATCCTAGAGCACTCAAAGGATTAATTCAATTTAAAAGGAAAAGTTCCTTCTGGTTAAGCATTTTTCTAGTGTGTGACCAAGACAGACAAGCATCACACCATGACTTCAGATACATATTCTCATTAGTGCTGTAATACTGGATGCGGCTGCAAGAATCTGGGATTCATTCTGTGCTCCATTTTAGAGAAAAACAGTCTAGTCTGTAGCTCTAGCCACAAGCGTTCTAACACCAGAGAATAACCGATCACTCGCTTGAGTCTCTAGGCTTAGCAAAAAGTCCTACAGAGAAGTCTGACTTGGCCTTTTACAGGAGGCTGCTGCAGGAACAGTACATATATATATATAATTCACCTTAATGGTGATTTATGTGCCAGAGGTCACTTCTCCTACCCCCATAATCCTATTTAGACTTTACTGCACCACATGAAACCTTGTTTTCAACCTTGACTATCATGAAGAACAAGAAAAAAAACTTGGCACGTGGGATACGCTGTACTACTAAATGCAAGCAAACAGACTAAGCGTTGCAAGACCATACTGCGGGGCCATTCCAAACCCTCGCCCAGACTCCTAGTATACACTCATTACACCAGGAACACAATTCCAAATCCCGTACATGATAGGCAAGTTAAACCAATGCTAAAAAGTTGAGGAGACTGACTTGCTCATGGTTACATGGCAAGTTTCAGACCAATATCTAAAACCCGAGTCTCGTGTTAGCCCCAAGCCCTTCTGACCAAACTATAGCAGGTCCCTTTCTCCCCCAGGCAGGTCATAACTTCTCCATGTGCTAACGTCATTCTCCATATGACAGAACCCAGAGTCCTCACAAAAGGAGGGTGGGGGCAACTCATCTAGGTATTATTCAAAACACACCAAGAGAGGAAACCTGCACTGAAGAGTTTACAGCCTAAATAGACAAGAAAAGGGGTGGGAAGGCAAACAGAGACACATCAATGAAGTAGCTCCCCCAAGGTCACAGCAAGTCAGTAACAGACTCAGGTGCCCTGATTCCTGGTTCAGTGCCTTAAACACAAATGCTTCGACGCATCTGAAAGTGGGATTTTCTCCCACAAAAGCTCATGCGAAAAATAAATCTGTTAGTCTCAAAGTGCCACATGACTCCTTGTTTTGTTGTTTTGTTTTTTTTGCTGGAACAGACTAACACAGCTATCCCTTTGGAAATTAAACACAAATGCCTGGCCCACAGCGTGTTTTGCTTTCACATGGTGCCCTCCGAGTGCTTTGCAGAGCTGGGTGCAGGCAGTCTCCAAAGGAATCAAAGCTGAGCACAGAGTGTAGGACTGTCTACCGTGCTAGGTCCCAGGGCTGCCTGGTGAGGAGTGGTTTTCCATGAAACATTCGGCCAGTGACCACGCTAATTCAGAACAATTCAAGGGACTGAACCACCTGCCCTGAAGCAATGTTATCTTGGCACACATATCTGGCACCTCATTCTGTAGGTAAGAATTTAAACTGGCAAGAACGCCAGTCTGCATATTTGGGATATCACTTTCAAATACTTGCAACACCAGACTCAAACCCGAGCCCCGGACCAAGGCCAAGCATGGCTCCCCAGCGAGAACTATTTCTGTGCCAAACTTCAGGTACTACTGCTGTTGCCTTGTTAAAGCCACCATCATTTGATAGTGTATAAAAAAAAGCAGAAATTAATCCCAATGCCTGAACCTTTTTTTTTTTTTTAAACCCTCAAGTTTTTACTTATGACAAGACACTAAGCCTGGTGGTTGTATCACAAAGCTACTGTCCAAGAACAGGGACTACGGTACTAACTGCTTGGCAGCTTTCACTACCAAACATCCATTATTCTAACAGAGATTATATTATACTTCACGTACACCTACAAAATACCCTCGCTCTTTAAGCAGCCGGCCAGCTAGATGTTACGATGGGCTGTCAATTTAGATGCAACTTTATTTTGGATGTGACAGAGGCCTTACAAAAGACAGTAGACTACATGCGGGTTTCTTCTGCTAAGACCATTGTAATTTGGCTGCCAAGTGAATTAGACCTTATTAGGATGGGTGACTGAAGGGCTCAGGGGATTGGTAATGGGATACAGACACTTTCACCTCTAGGTCACTCTCTAGTTGAAATCCAGCCCAGCTCAGTAATGACTCAGTCTTTATTCTGTGAAGGCTGTTCGGCCATCATTGCTTTTCTTAGAGGGCATGAATCTAAATCACAAACTGGCGCCTTTGGCAGCCATGTCAACACAGGTCCAGGACGGAATAGGCACAGGGGCAGTCACCGTCTTGCTACTTCAGGTAAAAACTCCAGTATATAATCCATGCTATACCGTTATTTCAATTGCAGCAGCACCCCAAAAACTCCATGTTTTTCAGATGTCCAGAAAGATGATCCTTGACTCGAAGAACTTAAAAGAACGACCCATCTTGCGCTACTCCTGCCTCTGCTGTACCTGTCCAGTGAGCTCCTCAGGGCTCTGAGGCCAGCACCCTCCTCACGCAGCATGGATCTTACCAGCCAGAAAAGACTCAAGAACGCTAACAGAAGGCTGGGTCCCAAGGGGCAATGAAACTAAGTGCAACACATTTTGAAAGCCTCAGGAAATCACTGCTGGAGATGGCAGACACCGATACTAACTGAGGCCTTAAGAAACCGTCTGGAATTTTTTGTCCAGTTCAGTAGATTATTTTTTAAACCAGAGATTTCACAGAACCTTTAACATTCTGTACAGGAAAGCCACTCTTCTTCCAAGCAATTTCCCTCCCTGTATCATATCGGTTCACCTCACCCCCCATAAAATTGTAATTCACACCTGTGATGCCCCGACACCTGCTCCCATGTTTCCTCATTCAGCTCCTCCAATTCTCATCTGACAGAAAAAAAAACAAGGAGTCTGATGGCACTTTTAAAGACTAACAGATTTATCCCATGAGACTGTGGAGGAGAAAATCCCGCTTTGTCAGATGCTTGAAGATGGGAACTCACAGAATGGGAACCCTGGTGGGGACTTCCTCCGACTCTACTGAGCCTCTCATCCAGAGCTGGCCCGCTCCTTTCCCATGTTGGTACTGGAAGATTGTGATTGCCCCAGGCAGCATCTTCTTTAAGCAGGTAATGAACCAGTGCCTCCCTAGTACAATCTTAGAAACTGACTGATCTCATCTGACAAAGGCACATGCGAACAGGAGGCACGCTAAGACTCCTAACTGGATACCAAGCTAAGAATTTCATCTCCTCCCTCGATTTTCCCTCTACGTTACACTTCATACACTTCCTCCCCGTTCTGAGATGTTGCTGTGAGCTCTGAAACAGAGACTTCGCCCCATCCCACCTACAGACGTGGAACTCCAGTGACAGATAAAGTGCCCTTAGATCTTTTTGGATGAAAGGTGCTACATGCAAGAGTGAGCTAATGTAGGACTCTACTGAAAAACAGCTGAGAACCCTCCAAGCTCCTAAGTATTTTATAAACAAGAAGTGTTAATAATGCATACAAAGCCTTTCATTTATACTGGTTTTGATTACAAGGATGTATGAAGCATACTGCAGAAACTGCCTGACAAGAGATTATTTGGATCTTACGAAAAAACATTTCTAGTAATACCACAGTTTTTGCTAGCTTTTAGGCACATGCTGACTGAAATCAAGTCAGTTCAACAAGACACACTTCTGGGTGCCCAGATTTATATGGTAGTGTCAAATGGCAATGTCTACAGTGGTAAGCTGTGTTAGTCTGTGTACAGGAAAAACAATGACATTCATGTGACACCTTAAAGACTAACTAGCTTTTTCAAGCATATGCTTTCACGGGCTGCAACCCATCTGATGAAGCAGGCTGCAGCCCATGAAAGCTTATGTGTGAAGAAATTGGTTAGTTTTTGAGGTGCCACAGGACTCTTGTTACTTATAATGAGGAAACAGAATGCTCTGGTGCACTTTATATCCAGCCCAGGACTGTCAAGCTCATGGCCCATGAGCCAGATCTGGCCCACCAAGGGCGCTGATCTGGCCCATGGAGCTGCTGCCTGGGCTGTCCTTTGAGGCTGTCTGCAGCAGCAAACTCCAAAGACAGGCTCCTGGCACAGAACAGGGGGCTTCTCGTTCACTCACACGATCCACGTCACAGCACAGGGGAACAAAGGAAGCACTCCAGCCAATCCTGGCTCAGCTCTGCTGTAGTCTGCCAGCGAACCAGAGCCTCAGTCACAGCAGGCTAGACCAGCTCCCGAGAGCCATCGCACTTCCTCCCATTGCAACTGTTCACTGTCAGTATGCTAATTTGATTGACAGCACATTGCATGAATCACAACTTTAAAAAAGGGAAAAGTGGCTGGGGCCCACATGGTAACAAGCCAATCAGAGGCTAGCTGGGGCTGAGCCAACCCCAAAGGCCAGCATTCGGAATGACTGGCAGTGAGTGGGCCAGGAGGGGGAGAGGGAGGAGCCCAACTGGGCTGCCTGTGACTGGGTTTTTTTTGGTTGTGGGCCAGCAGGAGTTGGGGAAGGGGAGCCCAGAAGGTGTCAGAGATCCTGCAGGGTTCTGGAGGGCAAAGGGGAACCCACACTGCTCTGAACATGGAGGAGGAAAAGATTGGGGAACCCATGAGGCCGCATGGCTCACAACAGGTGCCCGACCCTCCAGTGTGGCCCCCCACATTGAATGAGCTGGAGATCCCTGACCTAGCCTAAGGCTTGTCCACCTTGAGAACAAGCCCCATTTTCCAACAGCCAGCCACAGATGCACCAGCACAAAACCCAACAGTAAACAGGGCCAGAACCCATTTCCAGATGTGCAGTTAACCCCTGCCTCCAGCAAAAGACAAATTCACAGTGGTTCAAATCTCAGCTTTCCTTGTCTACAGTTTGAATATGCGTGACTGCAGTGAACACTGGCATCTCTCTAGTGATTGCTGGAAATTCCCAAGGGAAACAAAACCCTGCCGGTGGACAAAGATGGGAGGGATATCTCCTTCTGGACATAAGATAACGTATATTCCCACCCCAATCTATATGACAACCAAGGCCCTGATCCTCCAAACACTTACGTCCCTGGGTAAACCTGCTGAGCTTAATGCGACCTCTCACCTGCATGAAAAGTTACTTATGGGCATAAGTGAATCCCAAGACATCACCAAAGCTTGCAATATACTGCCACGCAGTCAGACATCAAACACCAAGCCTCTCTGGATACAGGTTACAAAGCCTTCCAATAAATGGATACTTAGGGCTCAGAGTGGGCTGAGAAGGGCGCCTGCACGATAACAGATCATACAGGTCAAGGGTTGTTAGCACCTTGTTGACTTCATGAACACCAAACTAACTGCTGAAATACTGCCCAGCAAGTGTCTGACAAAGTGCAATTTTCTCCCACAAAAGCTCATGTGATAAATAAAATTTGCTAGTCTTTAAAAGTGTCAGACTCCTCGTGTTTTGCCCAGCAAGTGACAGCTTACATGCAAATCCAACTTGGGAAAAGAAAAAATTCACCACCTTCTGATAGTTTCCTGAGAAACATGATGAAAATTTACTAAAAGTAAATTTATCAAGTCATTACTCTGGCCAACAACTGGACAGGATTTAACCAATTAAGATACATTTCTTGAGATAATCTTGCCATGGTCTCAACTCCCCATCCCAAAAACAAAACAAAAAACCATATGAAACCAAACTGCGCATTGCAAAGTCACTGCACAGCCTGCAGGCTGAGATATTTAGTGGCAAGAGCTCTCCTCAAGCCGAAGGCAAACCGTTCCATCATAACTAGAGCACGTACATCCACGTTAAAACTATTCGCTCATGAAACCTGGGTGCCAATCTGCCACCCAATTAGCACACTGCTGGGTGATAAACCCATTGCATGGTCACCTGATGCTTTCTTTGTGTGTCTAAACCATTGTCTACTGTTTGCCTTCTGATTACAAGTGCCTTAGGAAAGTTTGTTTCCTCCCAGTGTTGTACGTGGCACAGAGCAACCTTTTTTATCCAAGAGTTTAAATGAAGTGGACGGGTAGGTTATTTTACAGCTGTAATCTCTCGAAACTCATCCAGGCTAAACATGGAATCTAAGCAGCATAGTTACCCCCAAGCAAAAAGCCAGATTAAAAATAGCCATGGTTCAAAGTGTCTCAACAGAGCCCAGTTAGCACCCACAAACAGTGCTATACTTTGTGCTAGACTACTGCACCTTTGAAAGAAACCAAACAGCTCAGGCATCAAGAACCAACATTAAGGGGCTCAACACATCATTTCCCCACCCTCCTCTAGTGAGAGCCACAGCTTTCTTCAGCCTGATCCAAAAACTCACCCAGCTGAAACAGAAGAATAAAACTATAGTCCTAAAGAATATTAATTGCTTTTCAGTTTCCCATTCTTCCCTGCTTCATGGCCCTGTGGCTTCCCTTGGAAGGCACTTCCTTTTCCTTTGCCCTCTCCACAAGCATTGAACAGGCTCCTTTTATAATCATTGCTTTACAAGCCTCTACTTCACCCTTTCTCTGCACGGAGAGTCACAAACTTTTTATGTAACTAGTTCTGGACCTTTCCCTCTCTCCAAAAAGCATGACATCATAAAAAGGCAAGGCAAGGGGAACAAGCAGGGAGGGATGTACACAAAGTCAGTTTCTAGGTCAGGCCAGATTGGAGATACAAGCCAAAGGAAAAAAATCTGAAAAAAAATTCAAGTTTGAATTCAAATTTTGGTTAAAAAAGGTCAGAAGAGGTGTACTGAAATTACCTCCTAGTCTGGAATGAGATGCAGCATGAAAATTGTCAAGAAAATCAGCGGGTAGGATGTTTGATTAAGAAAAGTTAGTAGCAGTGGATTTAAAACGAGAAGGTTTAAGGTTGCTGTAGCAACTAACAAAGTCTCTTCAGAATTTACTGGTGAGAAAAGTCTTGCAGACACTTTTCCTTCTCTGGGTCCATGACTGAAGGGATCCAGTGCAACTCCTAGTTTTTCCACTACTGGGAAGGAGGGAAAATGTCCCTCTCCAACAAACACTAACAGGAAATCACTAAGCAGCAGAAAGCTTGGCAGTATTCACTGAGCACATTATGCAGAAATTCTTCTTACTTCCTCAACAGGTCAATCTAACAAGTATCAACGCAATTACAGAAATTTTCTTTTACTGTTTTTAAAGCAATCACCACTGCTTTCAAAGAGGCAGAAGGCGAAAGACAACAAGCAGCTTGGAATAGCCTTTTCACTGGTGATCGAACATGCAACCGTGAAATCAGTCGCTACCTAGAACCAGGTATTGCTCTGGTTGATCACTGCCTTCTTTCCCCCTTTTGAAGACAAAAGCTGGTTGCTAGCCTAAAGTTGAGTCCCAAGCAAGCATTTGTCTGGAATTCTCCCCGTCCCTCCCTGGATAGCATCACACATAGTGAAAGACATACTGCTGACTGGCACTGCTAACATCCCAGCCATCCAGTGAGCCTTTCTAAACAGAGACTGTCCCTTTGGGTATGTCTACAGTGCCCCTGGGAGGTGTAATTCACACATGCTATCATTACTTGAGTATGCTAGCCATAGCTGGGTGGGCCCTGACCACCTAAACACTTCGGATCTCAGACAATCTTCCAGAGATGTCAGTTGAGACACACAATATTCAGGAGAAATATCTATCAGAAGTAGAGGGTGGAGTTTCATGGTTATTCTTCCAGTGTGAGAAACATAACTATTCTAAACAGAGATGAAATCCACTCGCAACTACAAACCCGCGAGTACACTATCGGCAAAATTTCTTCACTCGTGCAATGGCCTGAAATCAGGCAAGTCCCTGGAAAACTGTAGGGCCTCTGGAAAATCCCCGAAAACTGAGTTCACAGTCTGATTCTTTATTCTCTCCTTCCTTAGTGGAAACCTAAATCTCCCAGCAATCTTACAGCCAAGGCTCCGTACGGCTGGTAAGCCAGGAACTATGCACTGAATGAGGACCACTTAACTTCAGTCCAGAATGCCGTACGGCAGGACGCCATGAGGTCACAACCTGAGGCTGCTTCCCGCTCAGGGATTCCCATGCACACTCCAACGGTGATATTGTCTGCCCACCTAACTTTGCCCTGCAGGTTCAGTGGGACTCACAGTTGCTCTCTGGGCTTCAGAAGGACATGCTACAAGTGACAAGAGGAATGGATAGAAATCAAGTCAGGCTCTGAATCTGAAAGGGAGGCATCATTGCAAATGCTCTGGGGAAAGCACCTGAAGCTTGAATGGAAAGAGACATCCTTGCTTGTGACATACTCCAAATGCTTGCTAATCAGTGGATTGCAATAGCTGGAGTGCCCAGATGGAGTCCAGCTTGAAGATCTTAAGAGATGCTTGGAGAAGCTCAGCAACCAGGACCTGAATTTCAGCCAACTTTGCATTTAAGTGTGGGGGCCAGAACCACAGATCTCTGGCAGTGGTAGACACTAGGCCTGTCATAGGATTTAGACTCAGAATCATAGGGTTCGAAGGGACCTCATAGGTTATCTAGTCCAACCCCCTGCCAGAGGCAGGACCACTCCCACTAAACCATCCGAGTCATGGTTTTGTCCAGCCGGGCCTTAAACACCTCTGAAGATGGAGATTTCACCACCTCCCTCTGCAGCTCATTCCAAAGCTTCACCACTCTCCTAGTAAGAAAGTTTTTTCTAATATCCAGCTTCGACCTCCCTAACTGCAACTTGAGACCATTGCTCCTCGTTCTGTCCTCTGTTATTACCGAGAATAGTTGAGCTCCATCTTCCTTAGAGCATCCCTTCAAGTAGTTGAAGGTTGCTATCAAATCCCCCCTCAATCTTCTCTTCTGCAGACTAAATAAGCCTAATGCTTTCAGTCTTTCCTCGTAGGGCTTGTGCTCCAGCCCTTTTATCATTTTGGTTGCCCTCCGCTGGACTCTCTCTAGCATGTCCCTGTCCTTTTTGTACTGGGGAGCCCAAAACTGAACACAGTATTCTAGATGTGGCCTCACCAGTGTCAATAGAGGGGAAAGATCACATCCCTTGATCTGCTGGTAACGCTTCTTTTGATGCAGCCCAGTATGCCATTGGCCTTTTTGGCAGCAAGAGCACACTGCTGACTCATATCTAGCTTCCCATCCACCATGACCCCCAGGTCCTTTTCTACACTGCTGCTACTTAGCTGAATGTTTCCCAGCCTGCAGCGGTGCATGGGGTTTTTTCGTCCTACGTGCAGGATTTTACACTTGTCCTTATTGAACCTCATAAGATTTCTATTGGCCCACTGTTCCAATTTATCTAGGTCTCCCTGAATCCTGTCCTTGCCCTCCAACGTGTCTACTGTTCCCCCCAGCTTGGTGTCATCCGCAAACTTACTGAGAATGCAGTCTATTCCATCATCCAGATCATTGATGAAAATGTTGAACAGAACCAGCCCCAGGACCGACCCCTGGGGCACACCACTCGTGACCGGCTGCCAGCTAGACATGGAACCATTGATTCCTACACGCTGAAACTGTTGATCTAGCCAGTTTTCTATCCACCTTATAGTCCACCTATCCAACCCATACTTCCTTAATTTGCCAATGAGAATGCTGTGGGAAACTATCAAAAGCCTTGCTAAAATCAAGGTATATCACATCAACGATTCTTCCTGCATCCAGAAAACCAGTCATCCGATCATAGAAGGAATCGGCTTGGTCAGGCATGGTTTACCCTTGGTAAATCCATGCTGACTGTTCCTGATCACGTTATTTTCCTCTAAGTGTTTCAGGATGGATTCTTTGAGAACCTGCTCCATAATTTTTTCAGGGATTGAGGTGAGGCTTACTGATCTGTAATTCCCTGGATCCTCCTTTTTCCCTTTCTTGAAGATGGCCAGCGGTGCTGCTATCTCATCGGTCAATTCCCTTAGCACCCTTGGATGCAGTTCGTCCGGCCTCACGGACTTGTGCACTTGCAGCTTCTTTAAGCAGTCCTTAACCTGACCTTCCATCACCATGGGCCTCTTCTTCTCTCCAATCTGCCACACCCATGGTAGCGGGCTGGGCCCTGACCCTGCCTGTGAAAGCTGAAGCAAAAAAAAGCATTGGGCACTTCAGCTTTTCCCTCATCCTCCATCATGAGGATGCCTGCCCCATTCAGCAAGGGACCTACACCATCCCTGATCCTCTTCTTGTTATTAACATACTTGTAGAACCCCTTCTTGTTATCCTTTACATCCCTCGCTAGCCGCAACTCCATTTGTCCTTTGGCCTTTCTGATTTTATCCCTGCAGTCCCGAGCAATATCTTTATATGCCTCCTTAGTCATCTGACCAAGCTTCCACTTCCTGTAAGCTTCCTTTTTATGTTTAAGCTCAAAGCAGAGTTCTCGGCTAAGCCATTCTGGCTGCCTTACATGTTTGTTCTTTCTCCTAATTGGAATGGCAACTTCCTGTGCCCTTTGCAGGGTTTCTTTAAAATATAACCAACTCTCTTGGACTCCTTTCCCCTTCAGATTAGCTTCCCAAGGGATCCTGCCCATCAGTTCCTTGAGGGAGCCAAAATCTGCTTTTTTGAAGTCCAGGGTTTTTGTTTTGCTTCTTTCCTTCCTTCCTTCCATCAACATCCTGAACTCAACCATGTCATGGTCACTACTGCGTAGCTTGCCATTTACCTCTACGTCCCTGATCAATTTTTCCCTGTTTGTAAGCAGCAGGTCAAGCGGTGCAAGGCCCCTAGTTGGTTCCTCTAGCATTTGTACTAGAAAGTTGTCCCCAACACACTCTAAAAATTTCCTGGATTGCCCATGCACTGCTGTATTTCTCCAAGAAGGGATTGACTTGAAAGAAATAAGGAAGAAAGCTGCTTCAACACCTTAGCATTGTGTCAGACTTCTCTCACACATCACTCAAATTCACTCATCAGCATATAAATGCTCCGGGTGAACAATAGTGCCTTTTCCAGGACACTTCAGAACACCTTTAGGCTATCTTAACCCAAGAACTCTGCCAACAAACTGCTCATGTGCTTCTCAGGTTCCTAAACTCTAAGGGCAGAGGAGACCAATATGATCATCTAGTCCAGTGGTCTTCAAAAAACTCTTCTCCTGGGGACCCAGCTGAAAAAACTGTTTATACCCTTAACCCAACAATTAGCTCTTTGAGCAATGCATTCCAGTCTTTCGGCGGCAGTGGCAGGGGGTGCAGCGACCCAGTACCTGCAGGTCTGCGACCCAGTACTGGGTCCTAAACCATGGTCTGAAAACCACTGATCTAGTCTGACCTCCTGCACAATGCAGGCCACAAAACCTCACCCACCCACTCGAAGGCTTCAGGTTCACTCCCTCTCCCCCCTTCCTCTCTTTTGTGGACAAGATGGATTATATATAATGAAGATCCACCAACCGCTGGTGAGTGGGGATTAAGAGGTGGCATGTGGAATGAAGACACGGGGGACTCTTCCTAAGTGATGTAGAAGCCCACTTGCTTTGCCAAGGGATGAGGTCACAGTCTATAGTCAATGCAGCACCCTTCAACATGAACATCTCTTAGGGCAGCATTGCAAGGACTGAGCCCATATAAAAACACTATCAGAATTTCTTGCTATCCACTGAGAAAAAGACAGGATTTACTATACAACACAGCTACTTCAAGCTGGACCTGGTCAAGAGATAGGACACCCTTTCACAACAGCTGTCAGTAGGAGAGGCCCTCTCCTCTCCCGACATGCCAAAGACTTTAAATGAGTACAAGATACTTAGCAGAAAGATTTACCGTGACTGGAGCCAAAGCTTAAGAGATTTATAACATGCAGCTTTCAGATCTCTTTCTAGAAAGACTCCTCACTGTATTTGACTAGTGGTCTTTGCAGCAAGTAATTTTTCTAATTGAGTCATTAGCTCTCCAGTCAATTAACATGTTCAGGAAAATCGTTAGTGTACAAAAAGGCTTGCTCATATTTGACACCATACACTATCTAATCGAGGGCCCCATATCACATCAATGCCATCAGAGATCAGAGGCGGCAGCAGAGAATGGGCATCGGATTTAGATGATGTTTTCAGGATGCACTCTTTGCTCATGATGCATTTTTGCTTCCCTCTCCCTGAGGTGGGAACCACAAGCTTTTTGGTAAGTTCCAAAGGGGTAGCCATGACAGTCTTCTAGGTCACCACTGTGTGCTGTTGCCTCATTTCACCACAGCTTCTCTAGATCCTCAGCCAAAACATGACCTACAGTCTCACTCGGCAAGAGTCAATGAGTGGCCTCAGTAGGGTCCTGACCAGTCAGGAATTAAAGTTGGGAGGAATACACCAGAATGCTGTTCCAAGGCCCACTGATTTTAGAGGCCACCATTCCAGGGCCCCTAAAAAAAAA